>JAVJAQ010005007.1:0-595000 GCA_032362365.1 Zygogramma bicolorata
CTCGAAAAATATGCATTTAATCGAAAAACCTGCAGAGAGCAAAATTATAGCTTTTGAAAAAACAAAGGTGATCGTTTATATGTGATGTATGTGAACCTACTACAAACTGAATGATTGCTTGTTGAATGTTGATCGGTATTTTCAAACGCCAAAATGGAAAGTTTCTACGTACAATAACCGGAAACCAATGCATTTTTCGGGAAAACTCATAGGACCTTTTTTTGAAGTCCCCCAAAGATCCTTTATTTTTGTCATTGGTAAAAATTTCTAGCATCAAAACTGACCGAGGTATTAAGAAAATAATATTGAATCCTATTTTTTCGTTGAAAAAAAATTTTGAATAACTCATCCTCTCTTCACCCCCCTTTGAAACAAAATAGTTGTTACTCCATAGTTAACTTCATTTATGTTCTCATAATGAGTTCTGAGTTTTTAATTAATTGAAAGTAAGTGGTTTTGGAAAAAAATAAGATTGAAGAGAAAAAATAGTATACGTAAATTAAGATATGGCAAGTTAAATATTGTGATGGTTCGCGCAAAGTACTTTTTTTGAGCCATTTCAGCATAAACCTTTTCAAAAATATAATCTGAATCGAAAAATCATGTGAATGAGCTCATAGCTCTTGAAAAAAGCTACAAAATACTTTTTTGATGGATTTGATTGCTTAAAGACTAAGCGAGTTATGGGAAAAAAACCAAAAACAATTTTTGTAGAAATTAGAGTATGTACATTAGCATATTGAAGAATAGACATAACTATATTCTGAGCCTAGTGGAACTATATATATATATAAATAAATGGATTGCCGAGAAAATTCGATGAGACAATTGAGAAGTCTAAATGTTTTATTAGCCAGTCGTTATATATATATATATATATATATATATATATATATAAATAAATGGATTGCCGAGAAAATTCGATGAGACAATTGAGAAGTCCAAATGTTTTATTAGCCAGTCGGTATTGTATTTTGTGTGGAGTTGATGAAAAGTTGTTGATAAATATTTTGAATACATTCGAAGATGATTTCAATCGATCCCATATTCAAATCTAGACTTGACCTTTTTTAATGGGGTAGTTTTCACCCTTGAAAAACCAAAAGCAACCCCGAGTACAGAGGTAACTTTAGAGTCTCAATCCGAATTTTCATACAGTTGGGTTTTCTGGTTACTCTATAACAACTTCGATATCATTTTTTAATGGAAACTATCATAATGGTGGTTTTTAGGGGTCGAAACTGTGTAATAGATCAGAAATTGTCTAACAAGGTTGATTCAACGTATATACAGATGACTGCACGCTCAAAACTAGTATTTTGTAATTTATTTTGAATAGGGGTAGTTTTCACCTCTGATGAATAAAAATCAACCCCAGGCACAACCTCAACTTTGAAGTAGATGGTGGATAGAAGCTAAATCTCAAATTGAATGCAAACAGATACTGAATAAGTTGAATAACTGCCAAATAACATGTTAATTATTATCTTCTGATGATATTCTGTCATAAGCATAAGGGGGGGGTGTTAAGAGCTGACACTGATTACTGAACCATAAATATATTAAAAATTATCAGTTGATTGATTTCACTGATATAAATATGATTTCAGTTTATTACATGCTCCAGTCTCAAATTTTGATATTTTCTTTCGTATAGGGGTGGTTTTTGAAATAGAGGGTAAGTAGAACCTACATCCAAATTTTCATACGAATCGGTGCTGTATGGGATAAATAAACAGTTTACACTTTTTTTACCGTCATAGACTGGAGTAATTGAATTTCAACAAGAAGATAGTAATATCAACTAGTTGATGTCACTCCTAGCATATCAGTGTTCAATTCTTTCAGGTTAATTCAAGAGTTCTGCTATTCGTCTACAAAAGGAATGTACGAGCCAATCTTGGTACTGAATCTACTAAGTTACGAATTTTTTCATAGAAACCTCCAGGGTCCCAGCGCCCTTCCAAGTATACAAGAATATCAAAAACACTGTATGCGGAATAAATTAATGTGCCTACATAACCCCTGACAACATCTCTAGAGTGCGAATCGTCGTTTATCCTCTGAAAAAGACCTCTTCGTGTATAAAATAATGGTTGAGAAATTATATTTCGTTCAAATACACTAGCAGTTACATAAGAATATTATAGTTGTTGTGATTGAGAGTTTCAAAGGCTAGTTACAACGCTTAATTTTTCATAGAAACCTCCAGGGTCCAAGCCCCTTCCAAGTATACAAAAATGTCAAAAAACACTGTATGCGGAATGAATCAATGTGCCTACATAACCCCTGACAACATCTCTAGAGTGCTAATCGTCGTTTATCCTCTGAAAAAGACCTCTTCGTGTAAAAAATAATGGTTGAGAAATTATATTTCGTTCGATACACTAGCAGTCACATAAGAATATTATAGTTGTTGTGATTGAGAGTTTCAAAGGCTAGTTACATCGCTTAATTTTTCATAGAAACCTCCAGGGTCCGAGCCCCTTCCAAGTATACAAAAAATGTCAAAAAACACTGTATGCGGAATGAATCAATGTGCTTACATAACCCCTGGCAACATCTCTAGAGTGCGAATCGTCGTTTATCCTCTAAAAAGACTTTATTACTATATAAAAGAATATTATAGTTGTGAATATTCGACGATAATTCACTTTTCTCGAGTATTTCGTTTCCAATCAATATAACAGTCCTGTTAAGTCCACTCAATGAAAAATTATACAATATAATTCTAATATCTGTTATTGAATCTAAAATATCAATATAGCCTATAGTGATGAGATGTATTATAAAATTTCTGTGGCAAAATAAACTCCGGTTTGATGTCTAGGGGCGGGGTCGTGTAAAAATAGTTCAGTGTCGCCCAGAATGCTCTGTACGATCATAGAATTAATGGAAGCAATCTGAGAATGATTGACGATGTGCATGAATACAAGCAGGTCGTAACTGAGCCTTGTAGATCAGTAGAAGCTGACGAGAAGTGAAGTATTTCTTCACACGAAATAGAAATCCAAGTTTCTGGGAAGCACTTTTAGCGATCGATCTCACATGGTTTTTCTATGAGCGATTATCAGTGATCGTAATTCCTAGCATCGAGATCCTTGATTTTGTAGAAACAGTTACTCCTGACATCTGAATATTTGATGATGATAGATCAGCGTTCGATCGAGTTTGGCATCGGGGTCTCCTTTCATAACTGCCGTCTTATGGTTTGCCTACTCAGTTGTATGCTTTGTTGAAGCGTTTCTTGTCTGATATGTCTCTGTATGTGGTTGTTGATGGAGTCTCATCTGATATTCTCCCAATAAATGCAGGTGTTCCACAGGATTCAGTTCTGGCGCCCACTTTGTTTCTGCTTCATATCAATGATTTGCTCGAGAAAACATCTTGTTCAGTATATAGTTTCGCGGACGACAGTACTCTTCATATTAGTTTCTCTTCCAGAGTACTCATACCAGCTCAAAAAACAAAAATTCAAAGAAACATTCACGTCAATAAAATTAACGACGACTTGGTGAAAATAATAAAATGGGGTCACATGAACTTGGTGGGATTTAATGCTACGAAAACCCAGGCATGTCTTTTCTCAGGAAAAGCTGATCTATCATCATCTAGTATTCAGATCTCAGAAGTAACTATTTCTACAAAGTCAAGTATCTTGATGCTCGGAATTACGATCAGTGATAATTTCTCATGGGAAAACCATGTCAGATCGATCAGGGAAGGGTGCTTCCCAGAAACTTGGATTTCTATTCAAACAAACAAACCAACTTCAAAAATCAAAGTTAATGTTAACTCGTATCACCTGTCCCTCGATTCACGCGGTGTTCTTTGAACATTACAGGGCTTCCCTTTCGTGTGAATCCGCATATGAAAAAATATATACAAAAAAAAGTTGGCAATGTTACATTGTACCAGGAAAAAATGTGGCATCGAGTAGGCAACTATAGGACCATTGTATAGACAGAAAAAAGGTTGTTCCATTCAATACAATTATATCATTTGCTCTCATGTATAAATGCAACACCTTGTACATCCAAAACTAATTTCATTATGTGACCATTTTGGTATCGTGAAAATTTTATTTGAAACTGATTTTCGTGTCTTTCCGCGTTATCGATATACCGCGAAGAAGTGTTAATAATAATCAATATTAAAGATACCTGTTTACACCTAGCAATCCATGAATTACTGAGAGCTGGCAACCATTTCTTCGATTCCCTCGATCATTGTCTTCCGAATGATGTTGAGTTTACTTGAAAAACGTTTATCTTTCATTCATAAAAAATAAGTTTCATTAAAAAATAGATACCTACAGATTCGGATCTAATGAGTGTAATCGCTTAATCATAAACCAATGATAATAATATTATGAAGCTTCACCAAATTGCTTGAAAAATCGATAAAGGAAGTGACATAAAACGAGCACCAAAACGTACAAAAATTGATGCCTCATTTTGAGATAATTTTTTCCCGATAAAGGTTATTCTTACGACCACACTGTATCTGAAACTGCGTACTTAATACAATTCATTTCAAAAGTGAGTGTTGGCACAATATCACTCTGTTATGACTACTGCAATTCAATATCAAGTCAATCACAGTATTTTTTGGAAAGTTAATCCTATTGGATTATCCGAATATCAATTTCAGGTCTTCAGAAGCGTCGATAATTAGTAACATCAAGATCTGGCATGCATAATCCAATATCATCTCTCTTGAATCTATTTGCCTAATAATGATGGACATTTGGCTCCTATTGATTACTGATGTGTACCGAATCAACACGTGAATATAATCGATTGATCAATTGCATAATTTGGAAATGATTCAGAATGTACTAATTATATGGAGCATTAGCGGAGTCTACACTTATTAATTAGTGAAAAGACTCAGTACAGTGGAGCTTCCCAAGAAAAATAAATCGGAATCGAAATTGCACGTTGATCTCTTTTTCTAATTACTTAAAAAAATTACACCATCACGATGAGATGAGTAACAGCAAAAATATTGATGAATATTCCCTATTTTTATATCTACGTCATTCACAGCGGGTTATTTCATACACAAAAGGGAATAGAGAAACAACGTCTTCTTTTCAATGGAACAAACGAAATACACTCCTGACTTTTGAACGAACAATAAAGTCGCAACAGAGCAATCATCGATGAACTTCATCCCTTCCCAATCTCAACAACTTTGGAAAGATTTATATTTCCACTAGGACTATGTAGATGAGATATATTGATGATGCTTCGAGATAAAGAGACTTGCGGGGTGAATCACTAAACCATTGAGATTTTTTTCATCTCCTGCTATTTCCCTAATGGAGTATCTGTGTATGGTTGGTTACCCCAATGAGTTATATTCAGAACTACGTTTAACATTTGTTTCGGTAATAGACAGCAAAAAACGCTGGTCCCCAATTTTTTTTTTCTCAAACTTAATCAAAAAGGTATCAAATCGGAAGAGGCTTTCACTTACCTAATGAGACCGTGTTGAAATCTTGTTCTCAGCTTCTGGGAGGCTTTCAAACTTGGTTTGTAGGAAGACGTGAATAACACAAGCGGGCAGCATAAAATAACCAAAAAATAGCATACTTCTGCTTCTCTGCATAATATTTTGTCGTTTTATATTTATTGGGTTAAGTTTCTATACATTCTGACATTCACGGACACAAACATAATATGGAGATTCTCACCATTGTCCCCACTTTAAAAAAAATTAAACAGAAGGAATACCATCACTGGTATCAACTGTCGCAGTGCCACAATGAAGGCGACAAATCATCTTGTTTTTCCAAAACAAGATCCATCATTTTCAATGTAGAATCAGAGGTAGTCCATTATTTTTTCAGTGAAAAGTACTGAAATATTCCTGGTGCCATCTTGCCCAGAAATGAGAATGCATTATCTGCAATAACTGGCAATGAGATGAGCAATTCAGTTTCAAATTACTCAAATCATGAGTTGATGGTTTTTTTTATCAAAAAAAGGCCCAGAGTTGAAACATACAGATCATTGGGGTCAGCCACTAGCGGATATAGCGATCTAAAGTTCAATAATGTTTTAATTTGAACTATTACTGTGTGTAATTCTTCAAAAGTAAGGATTTGAGACCCAATTACTCTAGCAAGATGAGTTTCAAAGAATTTCACTCCTGCTTCAACTAGACCAGAAAAACTACTACCAATTGGAAGGTGGAAAGACTGAAATATCATTCAGAAAAGCTTCCGTTATCATATCCGATACTATTTCTAACTTCTGAACTGTTGCGAAGCAAACGAAAACACAAACCTAATATTTGAGAGTTCTAGCACGGCGGTTTCTGAGTAATGAAATAGTAAACTGGTACGAAAATCAACAACAGAAAACGTTTTTTTTTGTGACACTAGAGTTGTGGGAAGATTTCCCATAGGGGGTTATAAACATCTAGGTTTGAGACGCCATCATTGAAAGGAATTACTCAAAACCAAAGAAATCATACGACGTGGTGACATTATCGAAAAGTTGTGTAGGAGAAAGTGCAAAATTTGCAGTTCAGGATTCGAGTTGATTTTATGACTATGTTCAATCACTTTCTCTGTTAATCTAGTTCAGCCTGGTAACAGTGAAGGCTTCCCACCCTACACCGAAAGAGAATTATACAATCTATCACCCGCTCGTAAAGATCCATGTTCATTCATGAACACGCTGAGTTCATTCACATATTCAGGAAGTGGTTTGTTGACTTTTAGGTGGGCAATTTCATTGACAGAAAGATTCAGTAAAATTCACTAGACAACAAGAGCTTCGTGTAATTCTACTTCATTAAAACTATATCCATTCCTGTTCTATATGGTTTTTATATATGCCAATCAGATTCTGGCTTATGTAACCACTAGGGAATCAATCCTATGGAAAGAAGACTGACTTGCTACTGAAAGTAGAATAACCCAAAGTCTGGGTTATTTTTTGATGCCACATGACGCCACCAATTGGGAGAAATAGTGTCTTGAATCATACAAATGCGGTTTGTCACCATAGTTTTATATTTGTTAGGATCTGATTGAATCCAAAATCCAAAGCAAGATTATTGATGAATCAGTCCCAGCATATATTTGGTCGAATTTCGATTTATATGAATTAGTACTCTAAAGGAAAGCAATTCATATCGATGATAAATGAGCAGCAGATGACTTAATTTGAAGTACTGAGAAAAGTTCATTTGGAGTGATTTTAGATTTCGTACTGAAACACTGATATACCTGATAACACCCACATATAAACAAGGGGCATTTGCAACCTGAGAACCGTACTAAAATGCATGTTGTTCACATCTCACGAAATCCACGAAGTGAATATGGCGAGGTATTACAAGTATAGATAAATTTGATACTTGATTTCGAAAGTCCACCCTTTTTTCAACAATAGATTGTGTATTCTGTTAGAATATTACATTCAATAACTTTTGATCGAAGGGGTCCATTTCAAGTCTGAAACCTTTAACGTAACATTCTTTATAACCTTCAGGTGAGTTCTGTAAAAAACCTATATTGTCACTTGACCATTTTTTCAAATGAAAACCACCTTTTCTGCACAATTCAAACGAAGGACTTTGCTATATTTAACGAAGCATAGTTTCCAATAACATAATCAATATAACTGTTATCAGATAATGAAATTTTGGAAGCCAATGGAAAATTGAAGCTCTCATCGTCAGCTAACTGTGTCAAAGTACCAAGAGCGAGCAAAGGGCTGCTAACATCCGCGAGTGTTACGGTACACAACCAATCTGGAATGCCTGGGAAACTTGCAATATTGAGACTTGCAGATTCACTTTGAAATTTTGATTCAATACATTTTATCAAAATATTACAGGAAAAGATGACACGCCGACAGGCAATGGTGACAAATACTGCACCTCGGTGTGCGGTTGTCGACCCCTCTCGCTACACATGATCACTCATTAAACATTCCATTTTCTGAGAAGTTACTTCGTCCTTCGATAGTTTTGAACTGTATACCGAAACTACCTAGACTTCGTCGAGACACTACCGTTTCTGACTCGTCTCGTTCAGAGCGAACGGGCTCCTTAACACAAGGTTCGTTGAACGCTAACCGCTTTGCCCTCAGCCGCGCGTTCGATCTTTGACCCCCAGAATCTGGCATATCACCAAAGGGTTTTGGGTTGAGCAGAAGGCCCCCTAGTGGAGTGAGATTTCCCCGTTAGCGTCTGTCGATTTCACTATGTTAACACTGCAACTTAGCTATTTCAGTGCCCCAGTTCCCATCCAGTATATATCCACGCCCAATAAATACTGCTCGCTCTTCGAGTTGAAAGCTGCAACCACACAACTCCAACAGGCGATTCTTCAGTCAATGGAAAGGAGTGCGCGGGACGTCACTCGCTCCAATGGACAAAAGATACATGCACAGAGCCAGCAGAATCCTGCGGCAAGCACTGCGAGACCAGTAATAGACAACCCGTTTGGTAGAACTCAACACCGAAGAGCAGTCTCCAACAACAACACTTGCTTTTTACTTAATTACACTAAATTTTTTATTTTTATAAATAATTAGGTTTCAGTCCAGTTTTCCATGTAAATAATATCAATGAGGAAGAGTAATTAATAATTACATATGTAAATCTTACGCACAAGTGCGGAACGTAACACACGAGTGAGAATAAAGGTTACTTTCCATGAGAGTGGAGAGTGCGACATGTAATACTTTCCTATGTGGTCGTAGGAAAACCACTATTTCGAGAAAGTTCTATATAGAGTTACCAAATAAAACATGATATGAGTAATTGCCAATAGCAACTTTATTGACCAAAAAACACATGGCAATGCGTCTTGTTGGTGATTATTCATTTACTTCCTTTCCTTTCATTAGAGATGTTGCACCCAAACTGGTTCGCATTTTTGAAGAAATGATCACATCAGTTTTGAGTGTAAATTCCATTCTCATTGAAGTTGACAAGAAACCCGCAACTCCCCAATCAGAAAAAATATATTGCATTCTTTGTTCGAATTGCGAAAAAACATATAGGTCAAACTTCAAGGACTTTTGAGGATCGTATAACATCACACAAAAGTGATTGCAAGCTGCATCCTGAGAGATGCACCTTTTGTGAACATGCTAATGAGACGGTAAATTCATAGATTTCAACGTCGCAAGAATTTTCACAAGGAAATTCAATTCCTCCCAGAGACCATTTATGAAAATGGCTAATATCGCGCAGTTTGATAACTGAAATTTATTCATATTTAGTATTAATTGATGAAAACTCACAATTATTACTGCATAGCTCTATAATATGAAATAACGAATTAAAAATTGCTTTCCTGATCATAGTAAATTGGCACTTCAGTTATATAATAGCCGCATTATCATATTTTGTCATCTCCCTGTCTGTTTTGCCTTTCCTGAAAATTTCCTTCAAAATAACAAAATTGCCGGAAATAAACAATTGTTGTTTCTGACAAAATTATTATTCGAACGATTTTTGACTTTCATCTCTTGTCATAACATAATATTTCTCAAAGTACAGCCTATCCGATCTATCCTGGCTCAAACTCAGCTACTTTTCCGGTTGCACACTGGTAGTGCAGACAATGACGAAAGAAAAAACACCTACCAGGAACAAATGTCCATACAGTAGTTTTTTTTGTCTTACTAAACTTCACGGAGATTGCTGGGCATATACACCATCAGTTCTTTGCCAAAATGGATTGAATAAGCTGTAAAATTTGACAGCAAACAACCTCACTGACACTGTAAGTAGTAATTTATTGTTCATTTCGTTCTTCATGGATTCTAATATTCTTCGTAGCTTTCCTGAATATGAATAACTACTTTCAAAATATTGGATTGAAGTGTTGAAAGACTACACGTTTGACTTGCTGCTTCGGTCGATAACAATCCTCCTAATATCCGACCGTTACTCGTCTGAAAAATCATCGATAGTTTTACCAATATCTGATTATGATTGGCTCTAAATGTTGCACCCTTTCCATTAATTGTGAACTCAAAGATATAACAAAGCTCTTTTGCTCAAATGCCGCTTTTCAACATGAAATTTTGGAACTTCCTGCCGATACAAGTTCCCCTAAGATATACTAACCTCCAAAAACTAAAAATAAACTGAAAATTACACTTTTTCTCTTTTGGTGTATGCTATATTCTCTTCCCAACGGTGGATAAATTTTTATTTAAAAAATTTCTCTGTCGTAGTGGCGCATGACTCCTGCCACGTTTCATGGTTGACGGGTCCGCGAATAACCATGCGCTGCTCCTGAGTGAGGATTAGGGAGTTAGTAGAAAGCTATTGCAATGGAGGGTCGTATAGACCCACTTAATTTGAAACCTAACCATGCTATATTCTTTGGAAGTTACAGAATCGCGTGCAAATCTAAACATCAAATAATTGTGAAGTGTCATTAGATCTCTGAATGGTGTTTCCCGAATGTAGAATACGGCGTGTTCAGTGAACCGAAATTAATAGCATCCATTATTATTATCAGAAGTTGAAGCCGCTGTATTCCTCAAACTAAGATTCGCAGTTTTGCTGAGCAATTTATATCAAGCAAGGCGGGTTAGATATTATTCTTGTTGAAGTGGAAAGCTGCAGGTTGACAACCGCCTCCGAGAGCGAGGGGGTGGAACGAAATATGAAGACGGCGTTCACCATATGGTTGGGGGGCATGGTGGTGGTCGTAGAGTTAGTTTCTTCAGCCTTAGGGCGCGAGCAATATATACTGCCAGCCTCTCTGAAAAATGTACGTAACAAATGCTAGATCTCGTGTGGATGGCGGAACCACTACTGGGAAGATATTCAATGCACAAATAACAAACATTTCAGCTGTTTTACCCAAAATTGCTCAATATAAAATAGATAAATGAAAAAACATTCATTTCAATTCTCTACTTTATTACTTTGCTTGAATACAACTGCCTGTCACTGCATTATCACAGATAAGAATATCACGTCACTGTTTATTCATTTTAACGTCCTACGCCTAAGAAATCTCGGTATCTACATGGATGTTACTGTCAATTAGCGATCTCATTATGAACGCCCGTTTCCTCTATCGAAATGATTCCATATGACTAAGAATGACATATCAACCAGAGTGTATAATAGTTTTGAACCACAATTCGATACATATTCGACATAAAAATCAAATCTAATTTAACCTACGTACGTTTCCCTACTGAACTTCTCGAACAGAGGCCGTGGCTGGGCGTATACTAGTGACTTTTCTCGTGGCTTTTAATTAGTTTGGAGGGCATAAAAAGCTTATACCCAATGCGATATCTCCGAAAATTGAGCAGCCGAAAACATTTCTCGTCACATATATTTCACTCTCTGTCGTCACCACCACTGTCGTGGCAATATCTCAATAGGATCCTGTTTTCCACACATCCAGATGGAGAGCAAACAGTTAAATCTGATCCCTCACCAATATCAACCATACACGCTACATTCTCCTTACTTCCGCTTGACTGCATCGACATAACTTTATCGCTATATTGAGGAGAATCCGATTATAATCGATAGTTTACCGTGAAATATATTTCTTCAAATTATCCCTAACCCATAACCATAAATATTCCCGTAAGGAGAATATTGTACAAATAAAGGGCGAATGATGAAGTCGGAGCAATTTATATGATATATTTTTATGGTGCAAAAATCTTTCGGGTATAAATTGTAGCCTTTCGCGGCGAAGAAAAATAATTGTGAAGCTTCAAGACTTCTGATTGCTTTCTTTCGTTCCTAGACATTTATCTAGTATTAACAGTGGTATACCTGCAACCATTTTGGATAACGAATCTGACTAAGAGAAAGTGAATTACTTTGATAGCTGATTATGAAAAATAGGGCATTTCGATCTTTCCGTCAAATGTTGAGAAGAGACGTTTAATGTGTCAAAATTGTGAAATACCACAAGATATCAATGATCTGTCAAATATCCAAAACCACCAAAAACATAATTCAAAGAACAACGAATATCTCAAATGGAAAGTGAAGCTTTCACCTTTCCAAATACCATGATGGTCACGTGGTCTGGAGTGGGACTCTGTAAGCTCAAAATCAAAGCGAAGCGATAGCGACTCGGTTAGAATGTGACTTAGTTGAAACTGTCATTAAGTAAGAGAGGGGAAACAGAGTCGGTCTCTTTGGAATGTGAATTTTTATGTTTTATGTTGTATAAATTTTTTTAAATCTGTTCAAAGCTTCACGAATACGATTGTATTTCTCAAAATTTGATACCATCCAAGTTCTCATGCTCCTTTAGAACAATTACAGCCGAAGCACCATCTGTGGGAATGAATGAGAAGTAGAATGAAGAGAATCATAAAATCTGTCAAAATTAACATTTCATGTCGTTTCCATATATTAGAAAGAGATAGACCCTATCTCTTTCTGGAGACATCAAAATCGCTGTCGCAATCATAAGGATTCCGAAGGTACCTTCGTTAAAGTCGATAACTGCCGATTGCGAAAAATAAGGAGATTTTGAAGATATTTGTCGCTATTAAAAAGACAAATTGTTCACAAATCCTCTCTACGCGTATATTTCAATACAAAAACTCAGTCACAGTCTAAGTGAATCTCTATCGCTTCGCTTTGATTTTGAGCTTACAGAGTCCCGCTCCTGGACTATGCTTTATGCACATTCAGAGTAATACCCTTGAACTACATTCCAAAAATTATTTGTTTGATATATCAGATAACGATGAATTCCATTTTTTGTTATTATTATGAAAATGGAAACGAGAAACATTCTTGGACGGAATGTACGGAGTACTCCTATAGGAATAAAAGTTGTGCTTGTGAGAATGTTTTTTCCTCAATCTTAAGCCTCAGATTGAGGAACGCGGCTCATATTCGATTTGTACATTCTCATGCAGATTCTTGCGCCAATCTGGTCATTTCCATTCTTTTCATGATGGTTGAGCCAAAAAAACGCCTAAAAATATTGTGTTTTGCTTATGTATCAAAGCACGGCGAAATCCTACTGGAAAATTTCACTTGAACAGAGGACAACAATGGTGCAAACTGATGAGGCGTGACCATACATAACTAAGAAAAAGACGGTTTGGACCAGTAACACTCTTACACTCTAGTAACATTTTCATGCGACTGAAAAACTATAATTGTTTATTATGACTTTTGTAAGAAGTGAATCGGGGATCAAATACATTTCGCGCCAAGATACACATATCTGGATGCTCTATTTCCCTGACAAATATTAATGAATTCCAAAATGAAAGAATATAATGAAAGATATAAAAGAACTTCGAAACCACTAGGTGATTTCTGTTGGTGAGGTTGCAGTCAATCTTGAGGATGCCAGGGAGTGAAAAAAACTCTTTGGTATTTCGTCAAGCTTTCGGAAATGTTTATTTCCTTCTTCATATATATATATATATATATATATATATATATATATATATATATATATATGCGAAATTGGTTTTCTGGGAGTTTATGCGTTGGTTTGTCGGTATTGACATTCGACGTTTCGCCAACATCTCAGTTGGCATTTTCAAGGATATTACTGCTACCAACAGTTGCTAGCACCAAGTTCCCCCGAAAAAATCTCCTCGTAATAAACAAAAAATACGAAATCACATGGACACGTATTAGCAGCTTGTCATAAAAAGCAGAAATTTATTTTTTTATGAAAGTTCTGAACGTAAATTGTACCTTAAAAACAATTTGATTTATTTTAAACAGCGTTGAACTCAAAACAAATACCTTTAAAACTTCAAATTATCTAGAAAACTAATCGTCACAAAAAAAATCTGTCAACAGAGTTGTAAAGGTATTCGAAAGTCCTTCAAAACAAGGTGCCACTATTTTAATATATATTTCACCGTGTTTTCGTTACTAGGTACCAGAAGTTTTATCTCCCATTTGATGGTCACAAACAAATCTTCTACTAGAGATCAGTTACCCTACCTAGTTGATGCGCGTTTCGCTAAAAAGGTCACAGCATCTTCAAGTGAAGAAAATTGATACCGAATCTGAATACTACAGTTAGTACTTACATATCGCACTTAGATATCTTGCATAGGAAATAATAACAGAGGTTGTGAATATATCAGTATTTACTTGAATTTATCTTCTTACTTCTGTCTCTTCAATATTTGGGGATATAAAGACTTATTATTATTATTTATCAGAGCATGCCTAGCGACACTGGACTTTCATACCCTTCCATATCATACGTGTGGAAGTTCGTCGACGAACATTATTTACACATAAAATGTGAAAAAATAAAGAAGGTCCATTGTAGCAAGAATGCTCTGGCAAATGATAGAACATTTCGATATAATAACCACGACAACCAATTATATCCAGAAATAGCCTACTTTTTTACATAATAAGTGAAAATTAGGGGGTCACTTCAGGAAGATGGAGAAATAGTTATTTGTTTTACTAGGCAGCAAGGAAAAGTTTCAGCAAAGTAGTAGATTTACTGCCGTGGCTGATAGTTTATAGCCGACCGTAGCGAGGGAGTTGAACATATTTTTTTCCGATTGTTAATGATGATATATGTAGGATATTGTATTTGCAAATTATTACAATCATCAAGATATTTTCATTTTTTCTGCAGTGATAAATTTGATAGAAATCACAAGTGTTGGAATGGTTGGTTGGTATGGAAATATATAAGTTAGAAGTAATTATGGTTCGACAACTTATGAAATAAGTATATCTTATATTAGTAAATTACCTATAATGGACGTTTTATATTTCTGGACGTCTCGAGGATGAAGTGAACTGGACAAACTTGAAACCTCCAGAATTAGTCCTGGACCTACAAACGATAGATGGACATGTAATGGACGTTTTCAAAACGTCCTATGCAATCTGTGGAATGGCTAGAAAGAAACAAACGCATGATAATATAATTCTGGGAAAATTCAAACAGTGAAATCGTTTCACAGTGAAACGTCATTTCAACATTCTCAATCAGATTACCGTTTCGTCGTCCTATATCACGAAGACCTCTTCAGGAAATTTATCTTCATCGGAAATATTTCAGTCCCACATCAGCTATTCAGCCACAAAGCAATTTCTTTTCTCTGGTTTATCATCAATCTTGCATGACTTGAGGTCTGAGGATGCAAACGTTTTCTCAGGGAATTTCAATCAGTAGCGTGAGTTAGGGAAAGTAGTTGCTGTGCATATCTGTGCTCAAAAGGTTATTTCAAGAAATATGCTATATTTTTCTATGAACCAATTGCTCAAATATTATCATAATGTGTAAACGATAAAAAAGTAGATGGATAATTTCGACATTTCTCACATGAATACTGAGTTTGTTGAAATAAAGCAAAAATATTGGCGAGAAGTATACATTTTTAAATGTCGGTGCTTACGAGAGCGCTGTCAATATCAGCGATTATTTTCCTCAATGCGAATAAACGATGAGAAAGTTGAAGGATGGACGGCTTTTACTGAGTTTTACAGCGATTAAATGCACTAGACCTTTTAGGGTGGGTACTTCACGGCCTGATTAGGACTCCGTTAAAATAATCGGTGATGAGAATGCACACCACATTCTGTCATTTGCTAGAGTGAAAGCACAGCCTAAGCACCGCTTATATCAACGGACTGTTAATCAGGTCGTAAAGTACCCGCCCTTAATCGATTGAACTGATCAAAATAAATCGGGCATTTGGCTCACTTTTCATGTATTATCTTGGGTACTATATTGTTCCTATGTTCGATTTTGATGTTTCCTGAATTCACAGACATGTTTACTGAAAATAATCTCAACATATATCTCTCCTTCACCAAGCTCAATCGACCAGAATGCGTGCAATTCCATGATTTTCAAAATTTTGCTTCCATTCGAACGCTTTCGTGTATAATAATTTCAGATAGAATCCCGATGATCTAATCCAATCATTATACACTCAAGTCATTTGCTAAGCAAAATTTCGAAAATCTTCGAAGTGCAGCACACGCGGTGCACTCGGGACATTACCCCCGAATAATATATAATTGAGACGTGTGTCCTGGGGTGGTGCAAGATTCAGTTATTACTGTATTCCGATCACGAAATCGCAATATCTGTGGATCGGGAAATGTACGTAGTATTGTTATAATTTGGAAACTTGCGATATTTCGTGGTAGAGCAAAATATAGGATGCAGAGGAGTGTTTCTATAGTGTATTCGATTACTGTAGGTGGTTCCTGGAGTTCTAAGAATAATTTGACGTTCCTGACCAATTTCATGCAGAGATATGAAATTGAGATTTTTCAATTTTCGAATTAGTTTGGAAGGTGTTTCGTTGGTGATCATTACTCAGTGTGACTATTAGTTGTTTTCTGATAGGAAATAATTGGATACATCGCTTGTTTTTCTCAATTACTACAACGTAGATTTATACTTTTGCGATCGTCGGTGCATTTTATATTTCAACAAACCTATTCTAAATATCAATTACCCCAACACCAAACTGATACTTCTGAAGATGTTGAAACCCTATTAGCAAATTTGCATCGAGTCTACAGTCATATAAGCTTGGTTTTAGGGTATTTGAGAAGTCTCATTTTTACACCATCGTTTATTGATCATAATGTCTAGTTAGAATTCCATATTTTTGTTTTTCTCAGGGTGCAGTTGAGTTGAATGCCGAATATGAATTAGAATCCATATGCTATGTTGCGGTATTCTTAATAGTTGACCTGAACGATTTTCCATTTCCGTCTTACTTCTCGTTGACTCTTTGTATTGATAGAAGGGTGTTCCTTTTCCCTTTTACGTAGTACGTATGATCACTTTCGTCACTACGTCGTCTGTTTTGGGCAAGACATTTTACTACAAAAAAGGCAATCGAGAGAGGCAAGAGTGAAGAAAAGAGGCATCCACCCCAAATTATATCGATATATCATCGTCCAAATAAGACTAACGTGATAGATTTGTAACCGATTTTTTGGCGTTTACACTGTCATTTATTATCAAAAATGAACTAGTTTGAATTCTGAAGAATTCGATATTAGATGGATAAATAGAAATTTGGCTACTCTCCGTTAGGTGTGAATACTATTGAATTGAGGTCACTGGATCTAGCAAGCTTCGCTCACTCAGGTATTGACAATAGGAGGGCTCCTCGCGGAAATTGTTTCAATTCAGCCGATCCCAGAAGATACTACCCAAAAATTAACCAAGAGCAAAGTGATGATATTTTTTAAATACGTTGGAGTAGTTTTTCAAGCACTTGTCCTTGACAAACATTCAATGTTTCAGATAGATATTTTACTAATTTTAGTTTTTCTGTGAATTTTCCGAGTTGACATTTAGTATTCTTGCATGTGAACGTTACACTGTCAATGCCCGTAACGTGTTCAGTAAAAGCTTATGCAAACGATATATGAGTTCTTAAGTAGTCCATAGTACATAGTCGCCTTTTCAAGAATCTGTTCGACTGGTAGCCTCAGTTTGATTATTCAAATGATGCAGTATGTATTTTGTAAAACAATAATTTAGGGTAGCTGATGAAATGTGGGAATTGAGATCATTTTTATAATCAGTGTATTAAATTATTCCAGGATTGATATTTTATCGAATGATGGGACTGGATCTTCCCAAGAAAATTAGGTAGATTCAAGGCTTGCGAAGGTTCGAAAGCTTACAGACAGATAGCTTGTGAATGGGGTTGGAAAAGTTAAATGTTGAATTTAACAAGCCTTCCCAAACATGCACTATAGTGACAAAATAGTTGAGGCTTTCGCGGCCGAGGTTTTCAGTATCACTACTTTTATTCGGGTTTGAAGGCCGTCGTTTTTTGGAATTTCTTCCTGACGTTTCGCTGGCTCGAGTGGCTAGCTTCTTCAGAGGTTCATTCATCTTGGAATTCACTCCGATGACTGGAGATTGTTTCTTCACAAGTTGTATTTATGCCGATTCAGGTAGTTTGCGGTGCTAATTATTCCATTCGGATTCGGGGAATTGTCATTAATATTGATTACCTTGTTTACTTCCTGTGGGTTCGGAGAATAATCATCATTAATATCTGAAGAACTACCTGCAGTTATTATCGATTTTCTCAAAATGGGATTCCATATTCGGTTAAGGTTGACAGCTTGTTCTTTTCTGTTGAAATTATCCGTGTGTTTGTGGATTTCTATTGCCTCCCGTACCAGTCGGCTATGGTATCCCTGGTTGGGTGCAATCAGTTTTGCATTTTCAAACAGAATCCTGTGGTTTCCCTCACTAAGTGCGTGTTCCGCCACAGCCGACTTGTCAATTTGCCCTAGTCTGCAGTTTCTCTCATGTTCCTTTAGCCTAGTTCCCATGGATCTTTTGGTGGTACCGATGTATACCTTCCCACAGGTGCAAAAGAGATCCACTGTCTGCAGCAGGGGTTTATCGCATACCGTGCACCTGTGGGAAGGTATACATCGGTACCACCAAAAGTTCCATGGGAACGAGGCTAAAGGAACATGAGAGAAACTGCAGACTAGGGCAAACTGATAAGTCGGCTGTGGCGGAAAACGCACTTAGTGAGGGTAACCACAGGATTCTGTTTGAAAATGCAAAATTGATTGCACCCAACCAGGGATACCATAGCCGACTGGTACGGGAGGCAATAGAAATCCACAAACACACTGATAATTTCAACAGAAAAGAAGAAGCTGTCAACCTCAACCGAATATGGAATCCCATTTTGAGAAAATCGATAATAACTGCAGGTAGTTCTTCAGATATTAATGATGATTATTCTCCGAACCCAAAGGAAGTGAACAAGGTAATCAATATTAATGACAATTCCCCGAATCCGAATGGAATAATTAGCACCGCAAACTACCTGAATCGGCATAAATACAACTTGCGAAGAAACAATCTCCAGTCATCGGAGTGAATTCCAAGATGAATGAACCTCTGAAGAAGCTAGCCACTCGAGCCAGCGAAACGTCAGAAAGAAATTCCAAAAAACGACGGCCTTCAAACCCGAATAAAAGTAGTGATACTGATGCATTATAGTTTTATCAAAAGTGAGTTACTGAATAGAACCTTTAGAAAATATTTACATTTAACACTACTGATTTCACTACTGTTAATGAATCTGCAATTCATCGGAATGTACTGATCACTTTGGAATGATTCAAGCTAGATGATGTTTAGGCCAACTGACTTCGATTTCAGTACAACAACCATTCATTCACATCATCTCTTAAAAAAATCGCTATTATTTAACAGAATTTTATTTTTTTTCCAACAAAACATCAGATTGAGGCATTTTTACCTTTACCATTTCGTTATAGATATAGTGATATTCAATATATCATTGATTGTTTTGAAGTTGAAATCCAGAAACCCTCAAATGTACCGCAACGAAGTGACACTTGGTCAGAATATAAAAAATATTTTACCATGCAATTTATTTTCAGTTGTATTCATCAATTTCATTTCCAAAGGAGTTGGAGGTAGAATTTCTGATACAAAAATTAAATAAACGATGAGGTTGGAACCTTTGGTGTGAAAGTTGAAAACTTTTTCTAGAGATCAATAATTACTCTTACACGAAACTGATATTTTTTAAACGCGCGACGAGTGCAAAAATATCAGTTTGGTGTTAGGGTAATTGATCTCTGGAAAAGTTTTCAACAAAAATTGAAAATGCAAGTGGTTTTATTGTTCATCATGAATAATGAATATGCTGCATGATGGCTGAGAGAGAATCCAACCATGTCTTGTCAGAATTATTCAAAAAATATCTGTCGACTGATAAGGCCACCAAGTGTAGAAGACAATCCTCTGATTGCAGACCAGGAGGAAAAAGCAAAAAGAATGCTGTTATACAATGATATTTGATTGTTGTGATTAACGTTTTTTTACGTTTTAAGAAATGTTTCATGTACCTATATATTTTTGTGTGCTAACGTGTATATATGTACCCTTTTCATGTGAGTCTCAATAACTTTAATTGTGTGTTACAGTTTGTTCAACTGTCATTGTCTTATATCGTTTTTGTTTGAATTGTTATTCTAAAACCCTAAGAGTGACTTTGTCAGAAGAATTATATTCTTCCGACAATAAAGCGTATTCTGATTCTGATAGATCAAAATACTGAGAGCCCATTCCTATGTTGATCTGAACATATGGTACATTACCAGCAGTTCTCAAATTTCAAACCCACTAAGTGGAAGGGAAAGAAACAGCCACAAAGTAATGCACTACAAAAAAGATCGACTGCTCTTTCCGTCTTCAAAACAAGGAAGAATTTCACAACTCTTCATTATTACAAATTGAATTATTTTGGGAAATTATTTGTCCAGAACTTCAATGCCAATTCAAGAAATAACTTTATCTTCTTCCAACCTAATTTGAATTATTACATTTTGATCGGTCTGAAAGTAAGGTGATGTTTTGCAGAAAAGACATTTGAACTTGCAATTGATAATAATGATTCTCATTACAATGGTCTGCTGCAATTTCATCTGGTTGAAGCACCAAACACAATGAATTCTTCACTCAACGGGTTCCTTACTCTCGACACCTTGATGTTCCTCTACTCTTCCACATTTTTTATGATTGAGTACCGATTTTTCAATACAAGAACAATTGAGTTATCTGTTCGGCAGTGACAAGGATGAAAACTGTTGTTTTTTTTATCTGATAGTTATCTTGCATTGAAAAACAGGTCCTAAGGATTTCAGCAAGCCGTTCACCTCTGGATATTGGATCCGTCTGAAGCGAATAAACGATTAGATTGGAACCTTCGGTGAAAAATTTTACTATAACTTTTCCTATAGATCAACTACCCTAACACCAAACTGATGTTTTTGCACTCGACGCCCGTTTCGCTAACAAGGTTAGCATCTTCAGGAAAAGAAAATTTATAGTAGTGTTAGTTTGGTGTTAGGGATAATTGATCTCCAGAGAAAGTGTTTCTATCTGTAGTGGTTCAGGAGCTACCATTATTGTCTCCAATAACGATCCATCAAAGATTTTACACATTGCAGCGTCATATACTCTCGATGCTGTGAGTTCACCGAAACGAATCTCATACCACAATTTTTGCATTGACTGTTCACCTGTATTCTTTTCTATTTGAAAAAATCTGAACATGAAGTTTATAATACTTTCAACATAATGATCTCCTTCCAAATACTTGATCTGAAAAATCAATTGAAACATTTCAATCTGTTGATAGTCGGACTTATTAACACACGTTTGTTTGCCAACAAAAAACACAAATTTTGAACTGGGTCATTGTATTTCAACATTAAATACAAGGTTCTCCTGGTATTTCTTCAAGAGACAGAAACTTCATGGATCTACCAATTTTGGACAATTCAGATGCTCTCCAGTAACATTCCTTGGATGTGACACTTGGTTCATCTGACCTTCGGTGTAACCACAATGAAAATACTACTGCATGCTTAATATATTCCCCTGCAGAATGAAGGTATCGATCATTCACACTTCCAACATCATTGACAACATGATAATTTTACATTAGAAATTGAACATGGTGAATATTCAATAAATTTTAAAAGATATGTGAAGTTATTGCTATAGCTTTTGAGTTGAGAACAATCCATTGAATTATATATATTTACGGCGAAGTAATCTGTGAATTAAGACGAACAATCAGAAGAGTGACAATGTCAGGCAAGGCTCCCAAACAGTAGTAGTAGAAGTAGTAGTATTTCTTTATTTCCCCAGGTTTATACAAATAAACATAGAAATTACGTCACATAAATTCGCATTACAAATGTCCTTATGATATAATAGCATTAAAATCGAGTAAACATTAAGAAGAAAGGAAAAAAAAGAACTGCTCACTCATACAGATTAAAACGC
Organism: Zygogramma bicolorata; assembly: GCA_032362365.1. Taxonomy (NCBI): domain Eukaryota; kingdom Metazoa; phylum Arthropoda; class Insecta; order Coleoptera; family Chrysomelidae; genus Zygogramma; species Zygogramma bicolorata. Next base: position 21,824 of record JAVJAQ010005007.1, read on the forward strand.
ATATTTAAAACTACATATAATAAAGTATGTTGTAGATATACATCGATTAGAGTAGATTAAAGTACTCATCGATGGAATAAAATGGATTTTTGAGTAAAAAGGATTTTACCTCATTTTTGAATGAATTAAGACTTGTGGGGTTTCTAATGTCGATAGGAAGATTATTATATAATTTTATGACATAATGTGAGGACCTCTTGAGACAATAGATGAGTGATGAAGTGGAATCGACATCATCTGATTTTCGCGAAAATTATATCCTGCGACTAGACTCAACTCTTTTCTGCTTGTGAAGTTTTCGTTGTGTGACTTCACATAATATACACTGTTGAGTATATATAAATAGATGACTGTTAAAATTTTAAGATTTGAGAATAAATCCCTACAGGAGTCTCTAGGACCCTTGAAAGTCATAACTCTTAGGATTTTCTCTTGGAGAACTAATACTTCATTGATTCTGGTCGAATTCCCATAGCAAATGATGCAATAACTGAGGATGGAGTGAACATATGCATAGTAGTAATTGAGTAAGATGGTCTTAGGGGCAGCTTTCCTAAGATTCCATATAACATAACAGTGTCTAGATAGCTTATCAGTTATATGTATAGTCCACGTGATGCCCCCAAGTGAGATGTGAGTCGATTTGTACCCCAAGAAATTTAATGACTTCTTTTTGTTCTATCGAAGTATGATCGCATCTTACTAGAACACTATAATCGATATATTTTGGAGTGAATACGATGCTATTTGTTTTAGAGTTATTTAGAACAAGGCCAGTAGGAGTTCATGTTATTAACTGATTTTGTAGCTTTTTCTGAGAGTACAATGGTATCGTCAGCGTGCACACCAAAAGAGGTATCATCAGCAAATTGGGTAGTGAAATTACTTTTGTTTATAGTACGGAGATCATCAAGGAATAAAATAAGTAAAGTTTTAACAAGATAACCTCACATTTATCTTTGACATATCGCAGTATTTCGTTAATATGTCGATGTTGAGTATCGTAATTCTTGTTTGGATATTGCTTTTTACTTAGTCTTCAGGCAAATTGATGACTGAAATACACATTTGCAGCCGACTGACATTAACATGACAAATACCACTACAACGGCAATATTACACTAATATCTATTCACTATTGGATACTCAACTCCCTCGCAGGAATAGGCCCATGGCTCACAGCCTAAAATTTTCAAATTTTAATAATTTATATCTTGACTATTTCGTAACGTATAGAGATTGGGCAAACGTATTTTGTCATCTATTTGAATTGATTCAAAAATTTCATTCAACGAGCCCATTTTTTTCCCCAATCACCGAAATTCTTACTGAGTTCTGCTACTGTATTCCGTTTTGGCAGAATTTTTGGACTTTTTTTTCAGTATTCTCATTTCATCACCGAAGCGTATCCAACAAGCAATATTGCTAATTCATTTGAAGCATATTCAATCAATATTTCTTGACATAATATATTTTTCCTCTTTGGGTGTTTTGTGTTGATTCCTGTTTCATTTATCTTCTAGCTTTATCTGTCTTGGATATTCCAGAACATAGGATTGAAATCACAGAAGTATCGGTTTGATCCTAAATCAAGAAATAGGCTTCGATATCATTATATTTTTTATTCTTTGAAGGGTCTTGCAAAGTATTTCTTCAATTATTTCCTGCGTATGCGTATACCTGGGAGCATCTGGAGACGAGAGGCGGATCGAGGAGGTTCAAACCCATTTGGGTTTGAACGCCTGGTCTCATGCGGAGGAAAATAGGATACCGCTAGTAATTGGCTGCGATGCTAATGCACACCATACAATGTGGGGAAGCACGGGGATCAACACCCGGGGTGAATTTCTTCTGGAGTGCCTGGAAACGACAAACAGATAGAGGAACAACAGAGCCCACCTTTATCAATAGAATCCGAAAAGGGGTCATTGAATTAACAGTGCTGTCGAGGGGAATAGAGGACTCAATAAGGAACTGAAGAGTGACTCAGGACAAAGCAATGTCTGACCATCGAAATCATAGCGGATCGGGAAGAAGTCACACAAGGGGTCTCACAGGTAACTTTCCCCGCACCTTTGTATGAGGAAGTTGAAAGAGGAACGAAAAAGATTATAGAAGCTTTTGAGAAAGCGTGTCCCTCGAGAGCGCAACCGTCACGGAAAGTGAAGTGGCAGCGGGGAGCTTCACCACCATTGGGATAACTTTCGGGAAGAGGGAAGGAACTTCAAACGAGAATGGCGAAGTGAAAGGGACAGCTGGCGGATATATTGTGGGGAAATTGAATCTCTGCCAGAGGCTGCCAGACTGACCCTTGATTCTGAGCAGTGAGATGAAGGGCACAATTTGATCGCTAAAAAGACAAGATGGAACTTGAACGACATCCAGACTGAAGGTCCAGAGGATGGACGGAACCCTCGCCGAAGAGGTAGTCACGGAGTAGTGTGACGACCGGGTATCGTTGGTTGGCAAAAAGGCGAGCGGTCCTTCAGATGTTAAATACCCAGTCGGACATGATTAATTTTTGTTCGTGAATTCTTGGTGGAAATAATAACAATTGGCGGAATTTTCAACAGTTTTTAATTTGTTTATTTTAGGCGGCATTTCGAACATTCAGTTTTACATCAAATAAAGCGGGGAATACATAAGGCCAAATCGATGATTCCGTAACACAAAATACGTCGACTAGTCAATAGAACTCACATAATTTCGTGCATTACAAATCTCGTACACGGTACTTAACTAACGAAATTATCGCTTCGGTTTTTATAGCTAGACTTACATATCCTCATGTTATTGAGTAGTTGTCTCTGGAGCGTTTTTAAATTAATGTTTAGCACTTCTGGCATCTGATTTATTACAGCACTGAGTTGTTTAGTTACCGTCTTTACTGTACTTTCAAGTATATACTACATCACTCACTTGAATAATAGAATTTTACTGCATTACTACAACATTACTGTACTCAAGACTTGACTGACTCGTTGACTCTACTGATGAATTTGAAATTCGCAAATGTTTTTATATCCCCCATCGAACAAAGAAAGATTCCTTTGAGTTGCGAATCTCGCAAGCTTTAGGAAGTGGCTTGAACAGCTGCCCCATTAGATTTTATGGGTTTCAAAACAATGCATAAATAAGTCGTAGAAATTGCGACATTATTTGCCACGAGTTTCGGTATTGAGGTCACACGTATTAATTACCTCCCCCACTATCAACTCGAGAGTGGAAGGCTTTTATTTTTCGGTCCATTTCGTGTGTGCTGGTATGAAGGATCGAAAATTTTAATATTCTGTATAATTCTTCAATACAAACTTCATTGAATATTTCGGCCAATTGTCGAAATTTTGATTTAGAATTAATTATGCAAGCGTTTCTGGATTTTTCCAAAAGTGTTAATACTTTACTATGATTTTGAAAATATAAACAAAATTTTCCTGTTTGTTTCACTTGAGTGAATACATAGTTTAATTTGAAGGTTCAACATGAACGGATTTGAAACAAAACTTAATTAGAAAACTTTTCCTTGAATGAAGACTTTATGGAATCGAGTATTTTTTTGTGAATTTATTTCCTTTGTTGCCGGTGGCACCACAGTAGGCCATTCAGTGGGCAAGTAAATGAGTTTAAACCATTCAAGGTGGCAGGTCCGGACAGTCCAGCATTGCTACAGAAGGCTCTGAAAGGCATCATACCCTGGATAAGGGCCAGCCTGACCCCCTATGGGTTTAATTGTGCAACAAGACGAAATAGATGCTAAAGTACTGGCCGTTGGGGCGTAATCGCGTGGCGATCTACCGAACGTGTAGGATATATTTGGATTTTCAAACGATTTGTTACACGATAATTCTTATATTTTCCGGTAGTTAATAAAAAGAACATACCTATCCGGTGGTGCTTATACCCCGCTATACCAATTAGAACGCGTTGATTTTTAATTTTTCTTGGAAGACTTGTAACCTCTGAAAAGTCATTCACGGAAATTACCATGCTATACCGTTCCGATGGTTCCAAGTAGCCGCCACACCGCCACAAAGACGCAATTTTTTTAATAATGCTAAACCATATGGCACTTGAATTTCTTTTTTTTGTGTTACCATCTCCCGGTCTAATAGGTATCTGTAGAAGTAGTATTGAATCGACATCCCTTCGAGGAGAATCAACATGCAAACCGCAATAGGAGGTTTACAGGATCAGCCCTCTACGCGGTAGTGCGAAGAGTGGAAAAGGCACTACATTTCAAGGAATGAGCACTCGGAGTCTTCTTCGACGTGGAAGGTGCCTTCGACAGGGCAAGAACAGACGTCAATTTGCAATGCACTGCGGATCAGAGGAACCAGTCCCACTCTGGTTAGCTAGGTGACAACGGCCATCGTGCGAAGGAAGGTGGCTATGTCTCTGGGAGAGAGCCGGGCGAACATCAGGGTGATGGGTAGTTGCTGTAGCTGTCTTTCCCCTCGCCTATGGTGTTTGGTCATGGACGAACTCCTCAGAAACAAGCCGCGATGGTTTCTACGCCCATAAGCAGATCCACCACTCGATCTATACGGCGGTAATCAGACACAGAATCCTACATGGAGTTGTGGTCTGGTGGCCAAGAGTGGACCAGATAGCCACAACCAGGTGTGAAAAACGCAACGACTAGCTTGTAGGACAATAACCCGCGCAATGAGGACGGCCTCCTTGGCAGCTCTGGAAGTCCTGCCGGATCTGCCGTCGCTTTCAACTTGTATGAAGAAGAAAGCGATTGCATCCCATCTGAGGATACGGGACTCAGGGAACTGGCGAGGAGAGGGGCACGCAGGGCACATTGAGATTGCAATGGTAGCGGAGAAAGAAATTCCACTATCCACTATCAAAGTGACACAGGCAGAGAATAAAATCAGGTGAGAAAGATTGATATCTCTAGAGATCCCGGATAGGAAAGAGTGGGAAGAGGAACGGGTGTTCTTTCCCACAGAAAGCTTGGTCTGTTTTACAGACGGGTTCAAACTGGAGAAAGGAAAAACATGGGCATGAGTTTACTTGGGAAAGAGAGGGAAGCTATGCCTAGGTTTCCTAACAACAGTTTTACAAGCAGAGGTATATGCCATCCTGGAGGCAATCAGAATGGAAGAAGTGAGGCTAGGCCCAGAGAGACGTGTATATGTCTTCTCTGACAACCAGGCCACAATTAGGGCTCTGAATGCAACCAGAACCAGATCAAGACAGAAAGGCAGGGACGCCCTGGATTGTCTTGCTACAAGAAGAAAATTACGCTAATGTGGGTCCCGGGCCAAGCAGGGATCGAAGGCATCGAACGGGCGAACCAGTTAGCCAAGCAACGAGCCCGGCAATCCTACTACGGGCCCGATCCCGCAACCGGCATAACAAGGAGACTAGTTAAAACGGCACTGAATGAGTGGACCGTTGAAACATTAGGAAAAGAGTTGAGAGAAAAAGACGGCTGCAGGCAGTCAAAGCAGATGATATCGGGGCCCGACAGGGCAAGGAATGCCAAGATATTGAAAGCTTAGCCGCAAAGAACTCCGACTCCTAGTGGGAGTTTTAACCAGACACTGCGGCCTGAAGAGACATCTGACTCTTATGAGATTCCAGGCGGACCCACTATGCACGGAATGTGAATAGGAGGAATACTCCTTCCACTTCATTTGCGGATGTGGAATATGTTGCAGGCTCAAACAAAACGTCTTCGCAGCCGCCGCTATCAAGGAAGAGGAATTGCACTCTTTGCAATGGAAGGATATTTCGACGTTTATAAGAAGGTCGAAGAGGTTCGAACGGGTATCTGCCATGGGGTAAGTGACTGGAGATGCCGGGGTTTGCAAAAAGGGCCCACTGGGGCCTAGTCGCTGACGCTTGCGTCCCTCGTCCTTTAGTATTACTATAACCATGTATGATTACTGAAGGTTCGTTTACAATTGCTTTAATTATTTTGATAGTTGAAATATTTTGGGATAAAATCTTTTGGAACTGATTAATCTATGATCATGTTGAGTGAGACGTTCAGTTATTAATGTTAACTAGATCATCATCTAGTGACAACAAAAAGGAATAGATCTCACTCAAATTGTAAATGTCTGTTTTTTTCTGTTCATACAGCTGAACTCTTTTGATGTTGTTTGCTAACAAAACAATAGTTCCGAGTCGTTCGATATTTTCCAAAATAAAAGATTAAGTTCCACTAACATCAACTTCTTATACAATTCATTGTATTCATTGTCAGGATTGCAACAAAAAATACATAGGTCAAACCTCAAGACTACTTTTCAGTCGAATGAACTCTCCTAAGAGTGTCTACAGATTCTTCCTGAGGAGCACTAGCAGACCATATAAATAATATGACCGTTCATTGTAGTTTTCCTGATGATGGAACTAATATATTTTCGAAAGCTTGGAGTTTTCTTTTGAAGTTGCTGCATTCCCCAATATCCACTAGTTTGTACCTAACTAGTCAACAAAGACTACCTATCAATATATATATATATATATAATAAAAAAAAAAAATATAAATATATATATATATAGAGAGCGTGTATAAATTAATAAATTTTTATCTTCCGCGCGCCCCGCGCCAACAGAGGGTGGAGAGAGGGAGGCGGGAAAGAAAAGGGGGAGAAGAGAAAAAAAGAGGAGCAGAGGGGGAAAGAGAGGGGAAAGGGGGGGGGGCGGGGGGGGGGTGGGTGTGGAAATTTTTTTTTTATTTTTTTTTTTTTTTTGTTGTGGGGGGCGGGCCGCGGGGGGGGGGGGAGGGGGGGTTGTTGGTTGGGTATAGATTTTTTTTTTTCGCTCCCCCCCCTCCCCCCCCCCTCTTCCTTCTGGAGAAAAAAAAAAAGGGGGGGGGGGGGGGGGGGGGGGGGGGGGGGGGGGGGGGGAAAGGGGGGGTTGGTGGGGGTGGGGGGGGGGGGGGGGGGGGGGGGGGGGGTGGTGGGAGGGGGGGGGGGGGGGGGGGGGGGGGGGGTGGTGGGGGTTATCAATCCTTTCTTTTTTTTTTTTTTTTTTTTTTTTTTTTTTTTTTCCCCCCCCCCCCACACCGGGGGGGGGGGGGGTGGGGGAAGGAAGACGAGGGCCGCGGGCCACCCCACCCCCCCCCCCTCCTCCCCCCACCCCCCCCCCCCCCCCCCCCCAAGCAAGACAAAAAAAAGAAAAAAACCAAACCCCCCCCCCCCCAACCCAAAAGAAAGAAATAATTTTCTTTTTTTTTCGGTTTGGGGGGGGGGGGGGGGGGGGGGGGGGGGGGTGGTGGGGTTTGTTTTTCTTTTTTTGGGGGGGGGGTCGCCCGGGAGAGGAGGAGAAAAAAAAATTTTTTTTTTTTTTTTTTTTTTTTTTTTGTTTTGTTTGTGTTTTTTTTTATTCACCCCCCCCCATTCAGTAAAAAAAGAAATAATTTATTTTTTTTATTTTTTTTTTGGTTGGAGAAAAAAAAATTATTTTTTTTTAATTTTTTTTTTTTTTTTTATCAAAAAATGAAATATAATATAAAAAAAAGAAAACCAAAAAAAAAAAAAAATAAATTAGAAAATGATATAATATTTTATTTTTTTTTTTTTTTTTTTTTTTTATATTATAAAAAAAAAAAAAAAAAAAAAAATTTAGTTTTTTCGTTTTTTTTCCCCCTTCCCCCCCCCCCCTCCCCTCCCACCAACCCACGACCCTCCCCCGTAAATTCGGGGATTCACCGAGGAGGGGGGGGGGGTTTGTTTTTTTTTTTATATTTTTTTTTTTTATATTTTTCTTTTTCTTTTTTTTTTTTTTTTTTTTTTTTTTTTTTTTTTTTTTTTTAATTAATTTGGGAAAGGAGTGGTTTTGTTCTTTTTTTTTTATTTTTCTTTTTTTTCTTATTCATATTTTTTATCTTTTTTTTTTATTTTTTTTATTAAAGTTTGAGTTTTTTTTTGTTGTAGAAAAAGAAAAAAAAATAAAAATTAATTTATTTTTATGTAATAAAAAAAGAGCAGGGTGCGCCAAAAAAAAAAAAAAAATTTTTTTTTTCTTCTATTAATCTTTATTTTTTTTTTTTTTTTGTTAATAAATGGGATAAAAAATAAATATAATAAATAAAGTGAAATGAATCTTAATGGAGGGCGGGGCCGGGCAGAAAAAAAAAAAACAAGGAAGGAAAAGGAAGGAAAAAAAAATAAAAAATAAATTAAAAAAAAATAAAAAAAAAAAAAAATGGAGGGGAAGGAAAAGAAAAAAAAAAAAAAAAAAAAATTGAAATAAAATGTATGTATTGGATTAGGTTTGTTTTTATTTTTGTTTTGTTTTTTTTTTTTTTTTTTTTTTTGGTGTTGTTTGTTTTTTTTTTTTTTTTATTTTTTTTTTTTGAATTTTATTTTTTTTTTTTTTTTTTTTTTTTTTTCTTTTTTTTTTTTGTGTTGGGTTCGAGTTTCTTTTTCTCTTGGTTTGGGTTTTTTTTTTTTTTTTTTTTTTTTTGTTTTTGTTATTATAAAACCTATAACTTTAGGTTTTTTGGTTTGTTTTTTTTTTTTTTTTTTTTTTTTTTTTTTTTTTTTTTTTTTTTTTTTTTTTTGTGTTTTTTTTGGTTTTTGGTGTGTTATTAAATTTATTTTATTTTTTTTTTTTTTGTTTTTTTTTTTTTTTTTTTTTATGTTATTGTGTTGTTTTTTTTTTTTTTTTTTTTTTTTTCTTCTTTTTTTCTTTTCTTTTTTTGAAATTTTTTAAACTTTTTTTCCTTTAAAAATACTACCCCTTTCCCATTTTTTCCCTTATATTCTCTAATTTTTTAAGTATTTTTTTATGTTTTTTGTTATAGTTTATATTTATTTGTAACTGTTGTAACCCCATATAAAAAAAGAGAAAAAAAAAAAAAGGAAAAAATAAGGGGGGTGACGTGGTATATTTGTTTTTTTGTTTTTTTTGGAATTTTTTTGTATTTTTTTTTTTCTTGATATGTGTTGTTGTGAGGTGTTGGAGAGGGTGATAAGGTATAAAGAATTAAAAGAGGGTTGGGGTTTTGGTGGTTTGGTTTTTTTTTTTTTTTTTTCCTATTTTCCCCGTGGGGGGGGAAAGAGAAAAAAATTTGATAAAGAGGTAAAATATATTCATCGTTTTTTTTTTGGTTTTTTTTGTTTTGTTGGTGTAACAGGAATAATAGGTATAGGGGGTTTTTGTTTTTTCTTTTTTTTTGTGTTTTTTATGTTTTTTTTTTTTTTTTTTTTTTTTTTTTTTTTTTTTTTTTTTTTTTTTGTTGTTTTTGAATATTTTTTAAATTTTATAAAATATTTAAATATTTAATAAATAAATGAGAAAAAAAAGAAGATAAATTTGGGTGTATTTTTTGAATTTTTTTGTTTTTTTGTTGGTTTTTTGTTGTGTTTGGTGGAGGTGGGGATGGGGGGGGAAGGTGGAATTGTTTTTGCTTGTCTTTTTGTTTTTTTTTTTTTTTTTTTTTTTTGTTTTTTTTCTTTTTTTTATTAAATTTTTTTTTTTTTTTTTAATTTATTTTTTTATGTCTATATGTTTTTTGTGTGTTTTTTGTTTTTTTGTTTTGTTTTTTTTTTTTTTTTTTTTTTTTTTTTGTTTTTTGTGGGGAATTAGTTATTATCTTAAATAACTTTTTGTTGAAGATTTCTCATTTAATTATTTTTCTTTTTTTTTCTTTTTTTGTGTTTGTTTTTGTTTTTTTTTTCTTTCTCTCTCTTCTTTCTTTTTGCTTGTTCTTTTTATACCCAGTTAATTTTTTTTTTTTTTTTTTTTTTTTTTCTATTTTTATCCTTTAATTATTTTTTTTTTATTTATTTTTTTTTTTTTTTTTTGTTTTGTGTGTGTTTTTTTTGTGGTTTTTCGTGGTGTTTTTGGTTTTGGTGGTTTGGGGGTGTGTGGGGAGTAAGTTTTATGTTTTGGTGGGGGGTGGGGTGGGGTGGGGGGGGGGGAAGGGAAAAAAAGAGGAAGGAGAGGGCGGGGTGGGGTGGGGTGGGGTGTGTTGTTTGTGGGGGGGGGGGGGGGGTGGGGTGGGTTTGATTTGTGTATATTGAAAAATATGAGTGGAGGGGGGGGGAGTGAAAAAAGAGGGAGAGGGGGAGGGGGGAGAAAAGAAAAGTGTAGGATGGGGGGGGGGGCGAGCGCGGCCCGTGTGGGGTGGTGTTGTTTCCTCTTTGGGTTTGTTGGTGTTGTGGGTGCGGGGCGCGGCGGGGGCGGGCGGGGGGGGGGGGGGTGAATATATTGGACGCTGAGAGGGGGCTCCATGAAAGGACGCTAAGGAATGGACAAATGAAAATTCCAATTATTCATAGTCGAAAAACAAAGTCCAAACAGTTTCCATGACACGTCGTGTATGAATCTTGAAAATATTCATCTGTACAACTACAGGTTTCTTGAGAACTACATGACGGACGCTCAGAGATTGAGTTGTGAAAAGACGCCAGGAAGATAGCTGGATGTTATATATATATATATATATATATATATATATATATATATATATATATATATATATATATATATATATATATATATATATATATATATATATATATATATATATATATATATATATATATATATATATATATATATATATATATATATATATATATATATATATATATATATATATATATATATCAATAAACGCGACAATTCTCAAAGACTCCCCAATACCTGGAAATCACTCTTGGTCCGACATACTTCTATTTACTCCGACTTGGGAACTAATCCGTTCGAACCTCCCATCAACCGTCCGATACCTGATCCTGCCATAATTACTAATGAACCCTCAAATCCCACCAACCTTCAATCCTCGATCTCCAGTGATGATAGCCAGCTAGTAAGACAACTCAGACCTAGACGCAAGGTCACTCAGTCTTGAAAATGGCTCCGTAATGAAACCCGAGAAAACAACGCATATATATATATATATATATATATATATATATATATATATATATATATATATATATATATATATATATATATATATATATATGCAGTGCCATAACACCACCGAAGAAATAGGGTGAAACACGTCTATCAGTTTTGTGAATTGTAACACAATGAAGTGTTTTTCAGTTAATTCAAAAATATAGAGATATGAAAAATTCCCATGTAAGAACATTTGCCTCGAATTGGTGATTCTTTGATATTCTATGAATACGTTCCGAAAAAATTCGTTATGATTATGACATTTATCTTTATTTCATTATTCTGGGTATACGGTTCCATCTATATTCGAAAATCAAAAGAGTCATGAGGTTTGCTATCCAGATCATTTTTGTTCAGCCATTGTTAGTCCATTGTTCTCTTGCGATAAGCATGTATGCCAACATATGTTTTGGCAACGAACAATGTAATGAAGTGTATATCTCGATTTTTGTACGTGATCATTCCATCATTGATGTTTTCTATTGAAAACGATACTAATGACTATAACGTTATATATTATATCATAAACGTTATCTACATTGAAAAGTAGAATTATAACATTTACTTATTATACTCATATAACCCATAAAAATAAAAAAAATTCAAAAATATTTTCCTTGAGATTCATACTGTCATCTGTATACGAGAATATGAAATTTCGTTTCGCCCTGCTATTCAGATAATCTGTGTTCCGCCATTGTTAGTCCGTTATCTTCTTGTGATATTGATTTGCCAAGAACTATCGTACTAAAGTTTGCATCACGATTTCTCCAAGTGACGATTCAATTGATGAATGTTCATTATTGATTCAATGTCATTGTCAATAAACTTGTTCATCCTTTCAAATATTCACATCTATATTCGAGAATGAAAGTAGGTCTTATGGAGTTCGCAATTGACATCATTATCGATTAACTATTGTTGTTCCGATATCCTGTTACTTCTTATGAAATGGTGAATTGTAAAAAATTATTCTCATTGTGGAATATACTATGAAGTTTTCGTCTCGATTATAGTGAATGATACCGTTATTGGTAGTTTTATAGTTGTTAATATGGTTTATAACACAATCGTTGTCTGAATATATTCAGTCATAGATGGCGCCAAGAGTGTTGAAAACCAAGTAGTGAAATAGAGGGAAGTTTCCTTTCTCACTTTTATTGTCATTTGCTTTCTAGCGTCCCAAGCCCAAGCTAAGTTAGGTCACAGAACACCCTATCTTAGGGTGTTCTGTGGTTAGGTATTGAGCTCTTAGCACTCACTTTACTCGAAGCTGTTCGGCCGTTCCTTTATTATGAATTGAGCTCTCCGAGCGTATACCTAGGTGTCCTTTTATTCACTGAGCGTGCATATCGAGCAAGTTCTCTCGGCTCGGCTGCGCGTTCATCCCAAATCGAAGACATCGAGCACGCAGAGCATTTCTATAAAATAAAATTGACATTGAACTATGAAGTGAGGTAGAAGACAGAGCAATTCTGTGTTATAGCCATATAAAAAGAAGTTAGTGAGTCTGTGAGTTAGATATCACCGACAAAACAAAAGCCAAAAAATTATTGTGTATTTTTTTCTATGGATGGCCAGTTGAATATCATTGATTTTCCTTAGATATCACCATCTTTCTCTGGGGAATATTTGAAACTGGTAAATTTCTGATTAAATTCCTTTGTATTGAGAAAAATGGTGAAAATTCACTACATATCTAATTTTTTGCATTTACTCATGAGGAAGTGAAAAGGTATAGATATCATTCCTGATCTTTGACGTTTGTAGGGAGCTACAAAATCTATTGGTAGTTTGTTTCGAAATCAGCAAAATGAATTGTGAATTGATTGGAATATTTGGAATGTAACAATTCTCTAGCTAGCTTTCGTCTTAATTCATTTTTTCTGAATAAGTTTTAATAGATGAATTCAATTCATTTTTTCGCTCGCAATTGTGACTTGTAGGTTCAATTCACGAAAGTAGTGAGTTTGTCCAACTCTGTCAGTGTTTATATATCTTGTACGTAAATCGGATATTTTCAATACCTGTTTCACCTTCGACCTATAGGTACGTGTACTGAACGTTCAAACCACGAAAATTCAGATCATAAGTTTCCGAAATTTACCAGCCGAAAGTGGACACACCTCGTTTTCAAAAGTTGAAATACATATCATATTCTGATTCCCTCCAGTTCATATATTGTATGTGAGCTGAATTGGCTAAGATGGCACTTTGTCATTATTCGATATTCATTCTCAGAGTCGCGTCACAATATAAAGATGAAATAAAGAGTCTGGTTTGAATTACCAACCTCTACACACATTTTATTCTTTGTGTTCCAAGCATTGAATATAACTTTGATTCCTGAGGCAATCTCCAGAGAATTGAATTTAATCTTTACATTACAACGGAATGCCGCTCTCATTATATATACAAAGATATTACCGCTATGAATAGAGGTGCCAAGCATCGTGACGCCTATAAAAAAGTGTAAGTATTCGACGACATCGATTCACTATATTTGCATCACAGGTTCTTCCATTGTGTGTCTGCATTTTTCCGTCATAACCCAGATAGCACTAAGACATCTTAAAGGAATCTTGAAGTCATCTTATCCAAGATATTTATGATATCTTAAAGGTGTACATGAATATCTTTGATACATCTTTAAGACGTCTTAAATATGTACTCGTGTTACAAAATAAGACCTCTTGAAGATATCTTTTCACAACATCTTAAAGATATCTTATCATATCATCTTAAAGATATCTCATCATAACATCTTAAAGATGTCTTTTCATAGCATCTTAAAGATATCTTTCCATAAAATCTTGAAGATATCTTATCATAACATCTCAAAGATGTCTTTTCGTAGTATCTCAAAGGTATCTTTCCGTAATACACCTTGAAGCTTTCTTCATATAATCTGAAAGATATTGAGATATTGAGTAATCTTTTTGATCGAATTGAAAAAATGAATGGATTTTTCAATGAAACAGCAATCAGGTACTCAAAGCAATTTTACTGAAAATTTACAGACCATATAATCTTATCACACATTTATTTCAAATGAAACAAAATAATTTTGCACGAATTACCAGTGTTGTTTTCGAGTTTTCCTCCGAATCATGGTCATTGATCATTTCACTAGGTAAAATAGCAACGTCCACATTTCGAGAATCGTAACTAGATTCACTGTTGCTTTCATTAGTTTCACCTATTGGGTTAAGCTGCATTGCTCTTTTAGCCTGCATATAGAATTTCTGCAAACCACTTCTTTTCATTTCAAACTCTATACTTACAAAACTACACTCCACAAAACATAAAAAACAAACTTAAACAACACCAAACACGGCAAGACAAATAAGGTTAGGTTTTATTATAAGTTATAGGTTAAGTTCCAGAATCAGCGGCGCCCCGTCTTGAGATGGTGAGTGCCACTGCTTCAGCAAATCATCGAGCAAGAAAGCTACGCGCGAAATTACTGCCTCTGGTTCGAATTTTTAAATGGTACAAGTTCATCTGATTGTCTTTTCCCATTCGAACATTAGTAAATAGATAATCTTATCGTCTTTTCCATTCACACATAAATATGACATACATTTTTTCCCCAATACACATTATATTCACAAAACAGCTACGGTATCGAGGGAGGGGGAAAAAAAGAGATTCCATTCATTGTACTTAAAAACATTCATCAGTATTTATATAAGATATCTCAAAGATGAATTATATAACATATCTCAAAGATGAGATAAATAAGATAACTTACAGATATCTTTCAAACGTCCAAAAACATCATGACATTTTTTTGGTCTGATGAAGTATATTTTTAAGATATCTCAAAGATGCATTATATAAGATATCTCAAAGATGAGATAAATGAGATATCTCAAGGATATCTTTCAAACGTCTCAAAACATCACGACATTATTTGGTCTGATGAAGGATATTTTTAAGATGCATTATATAAGATATCTCAAAGATAAGATAAATAAGATATCTCAAGGATATCTTTCAAACGTCTCAAAACATCACGACATTATTTGGTCTGATGAAGTATATTTTTAAGATATCTCAAAGATGCATTATATAAGATATCCCAAAGATGAGATAAATAAGATATCTTAAGGATGCCTTTTAAACGTCTTAAGACATTACGACATCATTTGGACAAAAATAAGATATCTTTAAGATGTCCTGTGCTATATGGGAACAGTCCGGTACCTACGTTTCCTTGAATCATGTCGTTGAGTGAAAAACTGTTCAACATTACGTAATTTGGGTTACCGGTAAAAAATAGGAATTCAGCTCAAATCAGTATAATTATTGCTCTTGGGTCCGTAACAAATATTTTCCAGGCCTGTGCAAATTCCCCCATCTTCCTCTACTTTAAATACTAGAAACATATCAGAAGCGTTTCTATTCCAGATACACACGGTACGAAAAGAACTAACAAGCTGCTAATTTTTGCTTGCAAAATATATTCAGACCTAGCAGGTACTGACCATGTACTGACAGATTTCTTGTACAGATTTTTTACAAGTATAACAAGTTGAAA
Organism: Zygogramma bicolorata; assembly: GCA_032362365.1. NCBI lineage: Eukaryota > Metazoa > Arthropoda > Insecta > Coleoptera > Chrysomelidae > Zygogramma > Zygogramma bicolorata. The sequence goes on from JAVJAQ010005007.1 coordinate 37,248, forward strand.
AAGAAAACGCTTGAAACTAAAACAGAAATCGAAACCCAAGCTCTCTACAGTCTTGGGAAAAGTCAGCTTTTTTCCAAGAAATAGATCAGGAAGGTAGTTACCTGTTCTACTCTTTTCCCACCCCTGTGTTTAACACCTGTCACATTGAATATGTCAACTGGGTAGGTATACCTACCCACATTCAGGTAATTGCATAACTCAAAAACATGATGTTGGCGCAGAATAGCAAACGTATCATCAGAAGTGTGAACAATGATGCATTAACAGTGATTATTGTCATAATTTCTTATCGTGCCAATAAACACTGGTACTTCGTTACAGCTCAAAAAGTCCTAACTCAATTATATGGGAGAACTACTCATGAACTCCAGAGTGCCAAATCACGGCATGCCATGCCTAGTCACACGTCAGCGTGAGGATACAAAAATTCCCATAGGATGTGGAACGCATAGACCCCATGAAAAGATAAATTATATTTGGATTTTTTTTACTCCTCCAAAATCAAAAATAGAAATTACAAAATTCATGAATGAATTGAAAAAATACAAACACCCTCGACACGTGTCCGGTTCTGCAAACCCATTGTCAGTGAGATCGTACAGGAAACTGTATTCTTTTGTTAATATGGATCATCAAGTATTTAAAAAATTCAATGTTTCAAATATAATGTTTGAATAATTGGAAAACAATTCGAACAATGAAAAAAAAAAAGATTTTTTTGGCAAAAATAATTAAGATAGGCATACATTATGCAATTTTCATGCAATGCAAGTGCCATGCAAGTCCAAAATTCACGAAGCGTTTGCACGCGTGCAATTTCAATGCAAGTTGGGCGAAATAAAAACTGCTCTATTTTCCATGCAAGACTCGTGCTATTCTAGTAGATTTCATAGTTATAATCAGAATTTCAACCATAATCAAGAAATCACCAGTTGTTATTAGGCCAATGAACCTGTACTACTGTTTGTTTCATGTTTGTTATTATTGCATGAAATGGCTTTATGAGTAACCAGAATGAATTCGGATTAGTCAACAATCTAACTTCAATTAATTTTGTTGAATGTAGCTACTGTCATAACAAATAAATGTCGAACAGGAAAATCAGAATGCATGACCTATGGAAAGAGGCATGCAATTCATTTTTTCGTTCACAATTGCGTTTTGTGAGTTCAATTCACGAAAGTTGTGAATTTGTTCAACTTTGTCGGTGTTATATATGGTATTTTTCACAGTAAATGGTATTGGCTTATTAACTGCAATAAACTACCCGATTTGATCCCATTGTGTAGAAAATCATCTGGTGAAAGATGCAAATGTGCTACAGGGTCGAACTTAAGAAATTTGAATTTTGCATAATGTAGGAGATATACAAGTAATTTATTTAAATGTTACAATTCTATTCTATATTTAGTTCAGTGTCGCTATCGCTATCCTCATCTAAATTAATTATAATTGGCGCAATTGATTTTACAGAAAGGTACGAGTTTTCAACATTTGTAACATGACTAACAAAACTTTTCCAACTCTCGGTAGGAATGTCATTCATACAGTTCCTAATTAATTCTACCACACTACCACTTAAAGTCGGAGAAGTATTTTTCCGCGCACGCTCGATTTGAGTTGGTGCCATATAAGCTCTATGGGATTGAACACGCAGTAGTAGGGAGGTAGTCGTAAGTCTGTATGTCCCAATTCTTCTGCAATTGTATCACAAACACGTTTTTTTGAGAAAATGACTGCAGCACTTGTAAAAGTTCTTTTTTCGTATAATTTTTTGCAATTGTCGACTATGATAGCTTGCGTTGTCCATTACTATAACGCTGTTTGGCGGAATGTTGGGTAACAGACAATTTTTATACCAACCTTCAAAAAGCTCTGGTGTCGTATCTTTGTGATAATCAACACAAGAGTCCTTAATATTTTTGGCAGAAAGTCACATAGCGTTTGGGATCCAACCATTTTCTGATCCTGCGTGTAATATTGTAATTCTCTTCCCTTTATTTGATGGTGCTTTTGTTTTTCACTTATCAGAGGAATCAGACCATCCTTTCGAAGGGGTGTCATGCGTGTCAAACCACGTCTCGTCGAGGTAGAGTATTGGCCGATTTTCTGACCGTTATTTTCTTATTGACGTTATATATTCAGAACGCCAGTTTATCAAACGTGGGGATTCCATTATTACTTGTCTCTTGTCAATTTTGCGATATTTAAAGCCCATTGCAAATAGAGCTCGCCAAAGAGTAGTGAGGTCACAGTTGATGTGAGTTTCGTCATTGATGAGCCGCTGTTTCAGACTTTTGATTGTATGGACACGCTGCTCATCGTACATAGTGTAGATTTTTCGCCTTATCAAATCTTTTTCCCAGTCGTCTAGACTTTTTGTGACACCGGAATCTTTACGCTTTTTTCTTGATTCCATGGAATTTTCAACAATTCGTCTAACTGAAGTAAGAGGCACCTTCGTCAAATTACTGGTTACTTTTGCTGCAGCACCCGCGTTATATCTTTGCTGAAGTAAGGAACTATACACATTTTTTATAATGATTTTCGCGTCACGAGATTCTTCTTTAACGAACCACTGGAAGAAGCACTATTACTTTTTATCCACGGACGCCACATACTGCCTATTCTGTACGTTGGGGTATAAAATCTTTGCTATTAATGTCTGTAATAACAAATAAATGTTATAAAATTATTGCACGCCGTAACACAAGTGAACACTTCCAGTGAAATACGAAGACTAAAATGAACACGAAGTGTAATTCTCTACAATCCCTCTCTGAGAAACAAAATTACCTGAATCCGGTCCTTTTACATTTATGACGTGCATCTCGGATTTTACAACTTAAGGGTCTAATTGGTTCTATTATAATCCTTCAGTCAATACCATTCATTGTGAAAACTACTATACCTCGAACTTAAATGGGTTGTGTTAAACCACAGAACACCCTATCTACACAGATCCGCAACTGAAGCGTTCCGACCGAATCGAAAGCTTGGCTTGTATATTGTCAACCTCACATTTGTGTTGTTAGGGTGTTATAAAATTTTCGAACAATTATCAATGTCCTTGGATTATTACTACTGATAAATTTTATTAATATCGGATGAAAGCATGATCAGAGTAGTTTTAAACGTTCGTTCCTGCAAAATTCAGTTGATTACTCTAAAACTATTTGAACATCAAATAGCTGCCTACACCACTTTTCTATCTACTTATTTTTAAAGGTGCAAAAAACAGTAAGCCTATTCACTGAAATTATTTTGGTAATTATCCAAATTCTCCGTTTATATTTGTTGAGAATAAGGGAATGTAGATTACTGATCAACGAAGCATTTAGACGAATTTGATAGGGGAAATGTAAGTTCTAAATTATTAAGACCTTCCTAGGGTCGTATCTTCAGATGGAATTAAAACTGCCCCAATTTCAGTTCAGAAGCAGAAATGCTCAGTCTACAAAGTTTACAAAGGTGTATCACTTGAACTGTATATCAACCGACAGTTTGAATTTACCGCCAAGAAATGACATTATACAAGCCAAGCTTTAAATCAAGGTTACGAAAAATTGACCCAAAAGATCAAAGGGACCGCCTTCAAGTTGCGCTTCTGTGTAGATAGGGTGTTCTGTGGTTAAACGTTCGACCTGTACCTGTATTAAACGTCCAAAATGCGAACTTGTAGGTACAATATGGAATATCAAGAATCAGATTGAAAGTTTCCGAAATTCATCATCCGAAAGTGGGCACACCTTGTTTTCAAAAGTTGAAATGCACATCGTATTCTGATCCCCACCGGCTCATAAATTGAATGTGAGCTAAACTCGTTGAGAATAATTTGAGTATGGCACTTTGTCATCATTCCATATTCGTTCTCAGAGTCCAAATATAATGTAAAGATGAAATGAAGAGTCTGGATTGAATCAACACACTCACACTTGAGAAAAGACTATATTGCCGGACTGAGCAGTATACTTCTTAAACGGCCAATCGAAAAAGATCATTCTTTCGCCTTTCGTGTTCCTAGCATTGAATATAACTTCAATTCATTCGGGCAATCTCCAGAGAATTGAATTTAATCTTCACATTACAATGGAATGCCGCTGTCATTATATTATCGCTATGAATAGGCGCCAAACATCGTGACGCCTACAAAGAGTATTTGACGACATCGATTCACTATATATCTGCATCACAGGTTCTTCTATTCTGTGTCCGCATTATCCCCATATATCGTCGATACGACGGCACGTTTTCTTGACTGATGTTGTTGAGTGAAAATCTATTCTAAACAACATAATTTGGGTTGCCGATAAAAAATGGGAATTTAAAATTCTGAAATCAAATCAACTTTCCGTGATAATATCGTCTGGTTGTGGATGGAAATTCTGAAGATATTGTAATTCATCTCTGAGATACTCACATCTAAATTGTTCGTTTCCGTTAACTAACTGAAGTCAACCCTCAGAAGTCGAAACTTGTGCAAGCAATGGATCAACGAGGCCTTACCTTTCAACGTGAGATTACCAAACACGATGGCCGGCGGGGAATCGAACCCCGGTCTTCCGCTTGAAAGGCAAATGTGCTCTACACTACCGAGAATCTGGTCGCTCATCCAAGAAAAATATGGAAACAATTCAAAAAAATTTAAATAAATTTATTTTTCCTACCCATTGTGATAGGAATCTGAAAGCATTAATTAATAGTAAAAAAACCATTTTGAAATATTTTCAAGAATACTACAGTTTCCTGTACGATTCTAACTGGCCTAAAAAACGCGATACATGTTTATTTCTATACAATAGCTTTCTCAAGCAGGATAATTTATTTCATCCTGCTTGAGGAAGCCATTATGAAGCGAGACACGTGTCGCGGTTGTGTGAACATTGTGTTAATATGGATTTTCATCAATTATTCAATCAATTCAATGTTTCAAACAAATGATTGAAAAACTGAAATTACAATTCAGAACAATAAAAAAAATAGTTTTCCTCTTTGTTAAAAATCATTAAGACAGGCATACATAACGCAATTTTCATGCAATGCAAGTGCCATGCAAGACCAGGATTTACACGCGTGCAACTTCCCAAGTCCGGCGTTATTGAAACTGCTTCAATTTTCATCCAAGACTCGTGCAATTCTAGTAGTTTTCATATTTATATACTACCAACCCAAATTAGGAAATCACCAGTTGTTATTAGGCCAATGAACCTATACTACTACTTGTTTCATGTTTGTTATCATTGCATTATCGTACCACTTTTTTTTCGTCATGAAATGACATCATGAATAACGAGAATGAATTTGAAATAATCAACAATCTGTCTTGAATTGATTTCAGTTTAAGTTGGATCTACTGTCATAACAAATGAACATTGCACAGGAAAATCATAATTAATGTAAAACCGATGGCAAGAGGCAGGCGAGTGCTAGGCCAGATTTTTTTGCATAGCACCCAGCTTGCATTGCATGAAAATCACATAATGTATGCTGCCTTTATATTCCATGACAAATTAAATGACAAAGGATTCCATTTTCAGTATCACTACTTTTTTCGGGTTTGAAGGCCATCGTGGCTAGCTTCTGCAGAGGCTTATACATCTTGAGTTTGACTCCGATAACTTGGCCACTCGCCCCAGCGAAACGTCAGAAACAAATTCCAAAAAACGACGGCCTTCAAACCCGAACAAAAGTAATGATACTGAAAACCTCGGCCGCGGAAGCCTCAACTATTGATACGAAATCTCCTAGCGCCAGCCCTGTCAAATTATTATGAGAGGTCGATTGAAGAATGTTACCTGCAGGATCGCGGTTCAGCGGGAAAATTCGATCACCGAGATTTGACTGGAGGCGTACGCAGGATATATACGGAAGAGATTCATTCGATGCAGCAGAGTTATTAGCAGAGTTATTCGGATAGTTATTCAGAGTTGAGCAGATAATTATCAGAGTTTCTAACTTAGTGTAGAGACGAAGAGTTTTACAGTTTTTATCGAAGAGAGCTTTGGAATTGCTAAGTGCAGGAGTCGAAGTAGAGAATTTCTATTACAGAGAGTTTTAGTACAGAGTATTGAATAGTTAGCAGAGCAGTTTGGACCATTTTATTGTATTGTGTTGTGATAACGGGTTGCAATAAAAGTAGTTTAGTGTTGTTTGGAGTTTAAATAAATGAACCCAAGGAAAGATCGTAACAGTATTTGGTCAATTCCATTTTCGATTCTGGAATTATCGTTATCGTTGTCATTAGAAAAATAACAGATTATGGAATATACTAACACCGCGATGGTAAAATCTTTTAACGAACGGTTAGGGTATTGTAATTGTTGGGTTGTATTATCATTTTCTGCTCTGCTGCTATAAAATGCAAACCATATAGAAAATAACACAAGTAGGCAAAAAAATATGCTCAGAACACAAGAGTCCAATGTACTTCTACCTATTATGCCTCTTCGTGGCCCTACCGGATAAATATATATTATCAACCACCCTAAGGACAGTCTCAATAACTTCTAGATGTGATCAATATTTCTATATTCAAAGAAAATGAAAAATAATGGCTTCTCTTCCCAAACCTGAATAAAATGGTTAATTACGTAAACACACATCAAAATTGACATACCAAGTTGGACCTCTGTCTACCTTGCATGGCGATCTTCTGGGCGTTTTCCTTTCCATACTTTCCATGGTTTTTGCAAATTTCGGCAATCTCGCCTACGCCGAATGAGTGGAACCATCCGTCTGACTGATTCCAAAAGACTCTTTGTTTAGTCAATAAGAGATGTTAACATTGCAATATCATATTTCGTCCAGACTGAGAAGACTAAGTTTATGTCAAATATGCTGAGCGCTATCTGACTGTGGACGAATCGTCGAATCCAACTCTCGTTCCTTGAATAAGATTTGTATACTGGGTGTAACACTAATATGCATTCCCTTTTTTATTGCCCGGCATTACAATCTCGTGATGTATACTTGTAGTAAAGTCGCCACGAAGCGAAATATTTTTGAGACTCTCGTTGAAGAATTTTCTCGGTAGTGTAGGTGTAGTAAGTACGTCCGTCTTTCAAGCGGAAGACCAGAGTTCAATTTCCCACTGGTCCACCGTGCTGAGATTCACACGTTAAAAAGTAAGGCCTCGTTAATCTATTGCTCGCACAACTTTTGACTTCTGAGGGTTGACGTTCGTAATCATTTTACGCATCAATGGGAATTACATTAGCAATACATGCTCATGTTATCAAAAATGAACATAAAATATGTTTCCAAGGACAAATTGTTTCTTCAGATGTCTGGATGACTCGATGAAATTTTCGAATGTCTAAATCGATATTCGCTATTCGAAAACGATTATTTTGCGTGTTACAATCATTCACGTGGTGATGTAACGTAGCAAGAGTTATGTGGAGGTATATTTTCATTCAAAATGGTTAATACTAGTAATGGAGTTTCGGTGATAGAAACTTTTCTATTGGAAATGTCTGAGCTTCTGTTTTCCGAATTCGCCTAACATTTCAAGTTATTTACGAAAAACTGAACCTCTTTCTCAACAGTTCAATTTGTCAACAATTATTTAATTAGTTTACTGATGGATGCTACTTTTCTGCACAATTTTTATTGGTGGAATTCTGGATATGAGCCTGCAATCCTATTTTTAGGACCACATCAACAGAATGAAAAGGACAAGGAAAAATCTTTAAAGCAAAGATTTATACCTAATAAATAATATTTGCATACTAACTTCAATGTTGATTCATTCATAATTCGCAAAAAATAACGAGTTACAACAAAAAAATTATTATAAACTATATTCAGTGGTTTTCTTTAATGCTCCCCCTTTTATTTTTTGAACGGGTCAACCCAAAACATTGAAACTTGGGATAGATAGATATTCATTTTGAAAACTAATAAACATATAATTTAGTGGGTCGTCAAGGTCGTCAATGCACGATATCGTGTATACATGAATGAAACTGATTTAAATATAATATAGAGTATGAGGAAAAACTGGGGAATGTCCATCATATGAGTTCGAGTTCAATCATGCTCAGATCAATATACTCCCTGGCCGTATAGAAACATTCAACTGTTAAAAGGTTTAATTTTATTTTGGAACTGTTAGAAGTTGAGAAACTTTCAGAGGATTATTTTCAGACATCTATAGCTTTCGAGGAAATTATAGAGTTGTTTCTTGAGAATGATTTTTATAATTTTTCATCTGGTTGGTATTGTAGATTTGGGTCAAAAATTGTTTACACCATCTGTGCTTCCCTTCTCCAATACCGGCAAAGAAACAGACTGCTTCAGGAACTAGGGTGATTCCTGCAGAGAAACAGTTATTAACGAAGATAGCCAAAGGTTTAGCAAGAATGTCTGCGACTGATTTGATAATGTAACTGTTCAGCTCATGGGCATCAATAGCGTTGAAATTCTCTAGGCCCAGTATAATATCGTGTACATCCGCAGAATAGGATTCAGAACAAACGAATGTATAGGATTAAATCGAACTGGCCGATAGTTGATGAGAAACAAAAATATCACAGTCTCCTACACGATTCTCACTGACAATGGGTTTACAAAACCGCGACACGTGTTTCGCTATACAATCGTACAGGGAACTGTGATATATTTGTAAAGGGATGAAAGTTTTAATTGATTCAAGGTAAGTGGTAGGCTCATGAAGAATGCGGGGATTTTCTCAGCAATAGAAGTAAAGTGTACATTGAATTGGTCCACCCGTGTAATAGTCCCGATTGTTGTTTTTTTATTTCTATCACATTCATGATTGATAAAGTTCCAACTAACCCCTCATAACATTTGTGGAGTTCAGTTGGTAGTTATTGTTGTAGGCCTCAGTTTTGCTTCATTTCATTTCATTTTTATAATCCCTGTCAAATCTCTTGTATGCGTAAAGTATTTCGCATTTGGATGGGTTCATTGTTCATCCAATTGACTGGTAAAGTATTTGAAAAGTCAATTTTCTCCAATAAAAAAATGGAAACAACAGAATCATGCAGTAGATCTTGTGAATTCTGCATATGAAGCACAGGAGTCATATTGTTTTGAAAGCAGTTTCAATCAGAGTCCAGAAGGCGGGATCTCAACCTTGTCAAACCGTGTCTCTGTGTATTGGACGTGTCCAACGTGTCCCGTCTCTTCGCGAAATTCTGTCTCTCATAATAATATATTGCCCCCGATGATCAGATAGGCAAGGCTCTGACCCCTGCACTGAAGAGACCTCAAGTCAGATTTGTCACAAGTTATCCACCAAGGTAACAAAAGTAGGAGTTACTCGTATAAAACCGAAGATTGTAGTACATATTTTGACTCAATTAGGTTCTCGAAAGTAGATATGGACCATATCTCAGGAACTTTGAACTTGTTGTCTCAGGTACGTTTTCGGCTTCTGCTTCTTACAGTAATAACTTTTTACTTTATTTCGATATTTCAGTACATATAAAAATTTTAATGTTCTTGAAAAAATTTCACACCTTCGCGTCTCTTCTCGTTCTTGTTGATTCTTGTTGCCACACTTTATATGAACTAATTTTACCTAATATTAATTACAATTGAGCTTTATATATTGAAATTTTATTTGAAAAAGGTTCCTAAAGTTATTTGATTTGATTTTAGTGACATTTTCAATCCAGATTTTTATCAGATTCCTTTTAAATTACATGTCTTGTCTCAGTCTTTCCCAAGCTGTCATTGTGCTTGTTTTGTTTTGTAGTCTGTTAGTGAATTTCAATGTACAGTGTGTTTCTTAAATGTCTTGAGTTTGATCTAGGTGTTTCTAAATGTTTTTGTCAGTCCGTAGTATGATAAGTATGTGATTTTTCTTTGTATTTTAGGCTGTCCAGTGTAGAGTTGTACCTGCCTTGTCTTTTGCCCTATTCAGAAATCCAACACAACTGAGAAGTTTCCATGGAAAATCATTGGATGTTTTTTTTATAGTGGTCACTTTTGGTTAGCCGAAGTGAGGTCGAGAAATAGTTGGTAACGTAGAATACTCAACATATTTACTCTCTCCATAGTTCAAACTCACAATTCTACATTTCTCCTTTTCTTTTGATGAAGTTCATATCATAACAACATATATTTAATGTATCATATTGATTATTTCATAGGAAAATGAGCATTTCACTATGGTCTAAAAACCTGCGGACTACGGCTCTGAAGCCCGGAAACTTCTAATAATTCGTCAGTTGCCGGCCATGAAAGTCTACAATCTTTTATGATACATAGGTATTTGTTTCTGAATTTGACATCGATTATCTCGCATGAGACTTCTGGAAAGTGATTTTCTTTATTCCTTCTGCTGATGTTCCTTTGTAGACTCTACAAATTAAATTGATATATGGGATACTAGATACTGATTCTGAAAATTGACAGATATGAGAATTTCAAGATGGCGACTGTGCGCCATCTGTCAAAAAAATTAATGGAAAGGAGGGTCTTGTGACACATCCTTTTGAAGCTCCTGGCGAATTCTTCACAATTTCAGAATATAAAGTCAATACCTTCGTCTACTACAAAATGGCGGAACATTTAATAATCGCCTAAATACATGGACGTTCAATTTCAGAATTTGAGAAAAGAAGCTGAGTTGAGTTTAGAAGATGGTTCAAATTCAATCCAAACTGTACTTTATTGTAGAAGGGAGAATTCTTACTGACAAAGCATAAATGAATCAAATAATAAATCAGTAATTTTACAATGAAATAATTGAAGAATAATGGGACAAATCCTTTCGGGGGGAAAGTTATTTTTTCTTATCTGATGAGACATACTGTTTCTTAAACGAAGATGCAGTAGATTGTTAATAATCGATTTTTTGTAGAAAAACACTGATTGCATCAGATGTTTGCCTCACAGAAACCCCAGAAAGCAATACCATATCTCAGATGAGACTCAGCCAATGGAAAATAAAATGTTTTTCCTGCTGCTATTCCCAACTCGTTGATGATGATGAAATTATGTTAGTTTCATTCACATTGAAACATAAAGAATTGGAATCACACCAAGATTTGACGTTCTCTAAATCAGCCTTAATTATATATTTCAAAAAATCTGTATAATTTCCGTGCCACAGTGAGGTTGTATCATCCGCAAACATTGTGAATTTTTTTTTGTATGTCGATATCAGATATGTCATTCACATAGATAAGGAAATGATTGCCTTGAACTTCTTGACATAAGAAAAAAACGTCCAAATGTGTCAAATCTGGCAGGCGGTCTGACCCTTCCGTAGGATCTCAACGGCCAATCTACCGAACAGGGAAAGTATAATCCAAATAGTTTCTCACTTGTCCGGAGTATTATAATGATTTAAATTCATGAAATGAAAGTTCTTTCAGACTGATGTTTTCAAATGTGACGTTACGCTAGCAGATTCATGAAGTGCGCCTCTGTTGGCAATCTTTCGAAGGGATTTCTTTAGTTAAAATTGTACAAAATGTAGACTGATACTATCTGCAGGTATTCATTGCATTGTTTGTTTTTCACAGAGGAAGTAGAACCAGGTTTCTGTTCATAATTCATAGCCAACATCCAAAAAAAATTATGGTCAAGGCGTTCAATGAAATTTATTTGACAACGTGATACCTTGGTCCAATCTACTTCGAATTCTGCTTAAAAATTATTTTACAGAATTGATGGGAGAAGCATTTCGTATTTCATTGGAATTAATCGCCTAACGGGGTTGAAAATGGGTAAAAAATCTTTTAGGGATTAATCAACGCACAGCCTAAACCACTGACCGAGTTCTGAAACTTGGCGGGTGTGTGCCTTGTGTGACCTAAGCATCCGATAAGAAAGGGCTTTCCGAAACTCCAACCCTAAAAAGGGGGTGAAAAACAGAGTCAAAGTTTGTATGGGACAACGTACTTCAATATACCTACTTCAAATTTTGCAGATATATTCTTCAACAGAATTGATGGAGGGCGTGGTCCGTTTTTTATTGAAATTCATTGTCTAACGGGGTGAAACAAGGGGTTCATAACATTTTCAACTTCTTTCAAACGCTCTTTCGAGTGCGACCAGAACGCGGAGGTTTGATGAACCTGATAAAACTTCACAATATAAATGCATCACAAAAGTAATTAACGCTCAACGATGTGGGTACACGTCAGCTTGTCTTTTCGAATTATATCCTAAAGATGTTATATAGGGGCACGTATATATAGATACGTTCCCGATTCGTTCGGTATACGTCCTGAAGACGTCTTCGGTACGTCCAAGCCAGATTTCTTGTTTCAAATATCTTTGGTACGTGCGGAGGTGTCACCAATGGAAACTTCTCCAAGTATATCCCAACGGCGTTCGAAGGACGTTTGCAGTACGTATATAAAGACTATCGATTCATTCTGCATACGTTCTGAAGACGTCTTCGGAACGTCCTTGTTACAAAGACAGATTGTTCCAACACATTCAATTGGGGGCCTTATCCGAGTTTTTGGACGTCTAGTTTCGGATGTTCAGAGGTATGTGAAAAAATCAATAGTCTGCACAGTGTTAGTAATACATGTGGGTACGTTCGTAGTACCTACAGTGAAAAAATAAAAAAAATATATTGCTATATTCAAAATAACAAGATACAGATCAGATGATAATTACCAGAAAGAAATGGCCTGAAAAAGTACCATATTTCGCTCTGAGAAAATATGTTTTGCTGATTCAAAAGCCTGGATCATTCACTCCTAACAGTTCAAACAAATGCCTCCATGGTGATTAGGAAAACAACACAGGTTTCTGAAAATAGAAATAGTGATACAAATTGGATAATTATTTATAATTCAGTGAATTATAATATAGTGAAAGAGTTTTCCCCACACATCTGAACCTCCTGAAAAAAGTTTATTTAGTTCCTAATTATATATTTACTTGCGAAGAACACGAATCCGACGAAAAGCTGTGTCTGCATTAGATGGGAATGGACCTTTCAAAGTTTTGAAGAAGAGCATATTTCGCTTTTTGTACCCGAAAAACAATGTGGACCCATAGTTCTTATACGTCAGATGCTCTTCAAATGCCATTCCACAACCTTCAACACTTTGTTCTACATTTTATAACCATTTTCCACCACAAAACTCGAGCTATGATTCTCGTTTCGATTGAAAAAACTTCAGATTCACGTTTTACACATTGAAATATGTAATTATAAGTGGAAACTGAACTGTCTTCAAAAGGCTCGGTTGTGTAGATAACAGACCTTCACCTACTAGGCATTCCAGATCACGTGATGTCTGGGGGCAAACAATCCATAAACCGATTTTCTAGCAGTGTAAAATTCGTGTAGTTTCATCTCCCATTATTCGAACGCTTGATAAAGGATTAAATAACACTTGGGTGCATCAGTTTTACCATTGAAGTCTTTTGAAAAAAACAAAAGCTTCTGGGTGGGCAGATTCGCCATATTGGTTAATTTGTATCTGGAATGCCTAATAATACATTATTGTCCCATTGAACAAAATTCAAAATTTGATAAATTAACAGGTCTACATCACTTATTTAGTGTCCTGGGCAGTTATTCAGACCAAATCTCAACAACAGATTTATATACAAACTGTTCATTTTCTTGAAAAGGAGGTCGTCATCTCAAATCTAAAGGTAGGTAAATGGGAAAACGAAATATTTTACTACTTACCTATAATGGACGAGAAGTTTAGCTGCATTAGTCATATATCCTTCAGGTCACAACACTATCAATAAGTACTACCTCGCCGTATTAATAAATGCAGCCAGTTAACACTAAATCACTCCCAGAAAATACACAAAGCCATACGATTCACAATGGCGGTTGCGGTTGGCTGCTTATGGCTTATGATGAGTACAGAGTTGAGGCTTGGACCCGACTGATGAGCCGTTAACACCCGAATACAACCGATCCTCTTTCACGACATATATATATATAATACAGTATCACAAATGGACTTCCCGAGGACGTCGTGTACTGCATACTCAGTTCGTTCATTTATGGACGACTTCTGGATATTCGGTATATAGTCTGACTGTATACGTACAGAGCCAGTACTTAAAGAGGACGTCTCAACGACGTCGTGTGACGTATGTACTCGGTACGTTAATGTCTGGACGTTTTCTGAATGTTCGATACATAGTTTGGGTCGTACGTACAAAATCAGTTTCTTGAATGGATGTCCCGACGACGTCGTGTGCTGTACATACTCAGTTCCTTTGTTTCTGGACGTCTTCAGGATGTTCGGGATATAGTCTGAGCCATACATATATAGCCAGCACCTTAAGAAGACGTTTCGAAGACGTATATACTCAGAACGTATTTTTCTGGACATCTTTTGGATGTTCGATCTATTGTCTGGTCAATACGTACATAGGCAGTACCTTAAATGGACGTCCCGAGAACGTCGTGTGCTGTTAATACTCAGTACGTATGTTTTTGAACATCTTCTAGATGTCCGGTTTATAGTCTGGGCCATATGTACATAGGCAGTATCTTAAATGGACGTCCCGAGGACGTCGTGTGCTGTAAATACTCAGTACTTTTGTGTCTGGGCGTCTTCAGGATGTTCGGTATATAGTCTGAGCAATATGTTCTATGCCATTACCTTGAATGGACGTCCTGAAGACCTCATGTGCTGTATATACTTGGTACGTCTGATTCTGGGCGTCCCCTAGATGTTCGGTATACAGCTTGAGACATATGGACATAACCAGTACCATAAATGGACGTCCCCAGGGCGTCGTGTGCGATACGATGACCATTTTCCATTAGTGAGCCAGTGTGTGAATAGATAACAACCATCTTTTTTAATTCTATGAAAACTAAGATAGAAATACAAATGTTGCACCGGTTTATAGCTGCGAGTGAAATTAATATCATTTCAATTATTTAGATATTTCTCTTGATTTTGGCGAAAGTGATTGAAACCTTCTCCTTCCCTTAGTTCACCAGCGCAAATCGTATGCTGGGTCACGCGGTAACCTTGTTTATATTGGAAGACCTTGATACTTAATGTCTATTTTGGAAATTTGAAAGAAATAATTGTTTCATAATGATGTAAATATTCAATAATTGAATTTTATTGCACGTATTGCAAAATGATACATATTTTATAAAAAAATGGCTACGTTTTCAGTCTAGTCAGTTGCCACGTGCAGCAATCTGTTTGGGACCGCGTCAACAGCTTCTGTTGGCCCTTCTATAATAAATTGCCCCCACCTCTAACCTCCATACCTGCAGTCCTTTTGAGTCCCAAGAATAGGTTTCTAATAGGTCTTCTAGTCAAAATATAACTTTGAATAAATACAAATCAAATGAAAATATGTTAAAATAATAATTAATATTTCATAAAATACTTTTTTTTTTATTTTTTTATATTTCGTTGAAAAAACATTTCAGAAGTTTCATTGACTGGTCCAGGATTCCGAGATATAAATCTTACGGCGCTCTACTAAGGAGGTATAGAGGGTAGGTAAAGGTTTTCAAGATAACAAAAAAGGACCAGCATATATTACTCAAAGGTAAGGGAGGGGACATCTTTGAGTCATAATTTTTGAGAAACTTTCTATTGTTCATTCTTATTCTCCGGAGATACTATGCAAATCTCCTAATGTGTGCATATACAGTGACACACATAAAATACTTACCAGTTGAAAGTTTTTTATATATAATTAAAATTCGTTTTTCTTCGTGAGAACGTATTCTATTTTTCCAATATGAAATGAATCTAACCAGTATACAACTCAACTATATAATGTATTTGAATAAAAGTCAATATCAGCATCAAATAATGTTTTTCGTCTGACATACGTCGCCAAAACTATTCTTATAGATTCTGGGGTTTACTATGAACAACTCTTTGATTTCTTCGAGTTTTATGAGGTGATTAGGTCATGAGAAGTTCTTGATAATTCTTAACAGAGGATCCATTCCTCTCTTCAAGGTCATAAAGTAGGTACGGACCAGTGATGATACTCATTGAAATACATTCATTTGGTGAATTCTCCTAAATATATTTTCGTTGTGAAAGTGTTATTTATATTTTCCCGTCACTTAAAAGTGGGGGTCAATTCTTGAGAATGATTTGTAAAAAATATTTTCTGGGCTACATAGTGCTTGCAGGTTTCGTTTTTATCAAAACTACGTTCGAATCATGATTTGTCCATATTATAGAAGCGAAATCTAAAAAATAAAAAGAGTCCAAAATATGAAGAGATAGTAGAAGGATGAAATTTAATACAGAAATTTTATCGTGAAACTCGTCGTTACGTCAAGAAACTTGTCGCAAGTGATTTCCAAGGAAAGTATTATGAATGAAACATTCTGCGGCAAAGACAAGCTGTGGGATATCACATGTCGCAAAGACGTCCTACGATGTAACTGTGTTTTCTAGGTATATTTACTACACGTTAAAATATTTTACAGAACGTTAATCATCGACCCATAATCATTCAAATTCTTCAATTGGATAAATTGAGCGACTGCAACAACAAATTGATTCAGCATGTTCAATCAATCGAACAAATTTTCTGTGATATAAAAAGGGTATGTTCGAATAGCTCACGAATATTAGTTGATATCTAATTGCCTCAAGTTCATATTTTGATGAGAGCTATTTGGTACAGATCTATTCAACCTCGTATCTTCAAACGCCTTCAGTCTAATGATGATTTTCAGTTTTTGTAATTCCAGATCGAGGATCGAGGTGGAACGTTATTCACGTTAGCGTGTTAATCGACACGGCAATGTCCTAAATGGACAACACGCAGGCCCGTGACATCACTCCAGCCGACTGTCGACTGTCGGAGATTACGTAAACTACCAGCTCGTGACTGTCTTTTGGCTGATTATCGCCATTTTATTGTCATCCTTTCCTACAGAATTAATGCGAAGACGGCAAAGATAGTGTGTGTGCGTGTGTCCCGTGGAATGCATACTGTATTGTTGATGTTATAGTATAGAGTTAAACCAAAAAACACTTTAGAAAATGAAAAATTCAGTGCTGTGTGTTACTTTGAATTTTCTATTTGTCGTCAACACAGTATATTCAGAAAGTGAGTACCTACAATTTTCAGACTTGGGCGCGGTGAATCTCTTGAAAAGGGTTAAGAACATGTCATCAGTGACCTTATGATCATAACCCGAATATTCTCATGAATCGATAGGCTACGGATTCTGTGCTGAAGTTTCATTTCTGCATTATGTCGTTTCATGCAGGCAGTCACATAAACGATATAATTATAACTTTGCCCAGTTCTACAAAATATTTTAGTTGGAACTAAAAACAACTTTTCTTATAGCTCCCTTCCTACTAAGACCATTTTTCATTAGTGCAATGTTGAGAGTATTTCTTTTGCCAATTTGAAGTTCTCTATAATCGTAGGTTATCATTTACTTTCATTCAGGTATTTTTCGATTTTCTAATTTGTATTGACGCTGCTACCTAGAAAGTTTTTTATGCTTCCCACCTTTCAGATAAAAAAAGGTTGATAGGAGCAGGTGTATAACTGACAGATGTCACGTTTCAAAAATGATTCCGAGGATGGTTGCAAATCGCACAATGACAGTTCTTTATTTCACTGCTAGCTTTCGTCCGGAAATGAACATAATGAATATGATGATATGTTTACTGTAGAATAAGCAATTTATATTATTATGATTCATATACCTAAGTAAGCCCGGTTGAGTCTAAATAGGTGATAGGCATATCATTTTTGTTCGGCTTTTAAACAGCACTTCTGTTGGTTTCACCAGGCATCATTTTTCAATTTTTCCATTGGAGTTTTTACATAGGTACCTACTTGAAAAAACTAGTAGGTATGGCTTCGAGGAAAGCTGAAAGTAGGAATCACTCACAAGTGAAGCAGCTTATTCTTGAGAATCGTTGAAAATCTAAAATTAAACAAAAGCCTGACACACCCACTCAGATGAATCAAATATACTATTTTCAATTCAGAACAGGAATCTTGTAATATTTCTCGAGTGCTCAGATTTCAAATAATGGCAAAAAATTTCAATTGATGTGATGAAACCCTGCTTTGTTGAAGATTGAAGGACGTTAATCTTAGTTATCTGTTCCAAAGTTGAACCACTGCTGTCATATTTCTGAAAAAGATGTGATACCTACTCGGAACGAGGCTCTGAGAAATGTTCGCTGATAAGGGGTTAAACAAATCGATATTTCATGTGAATCCATATTCAACAAAAATGTCACACTTCCTTGTACGCTTCTCACTAACAATGAGTTCAAAAAAACTCGAAGAGAAAGCTATTGTATAGCGAAACCCAACATTAGTAAGAAGCGTACAGGAAACTGATATATTTCGTCCTCCAAGCCACCACCAAATTATGGGAGGTTAACTTCTTAGGTACTGCTGTCATTTTTCGTGTTCTGAAAGGAACCAGTCATTAATAGTTTTTCAGGTAGCCGCTGTCAAAAACTTCCGGAGTGTACTTACCGGTTAGTAGGTAGGTAGGTACTTGGTTACTTTCAAGCCATAATCGAAGTCTTTTCCTCGGTCTGTTGGTTCCAGCAGACAATGCCATGATAATTAGTGGTTCATTTATTTATTAAGCCTATGGATTCTTCACAATACGATGAAAAGCTCTAAAAATAAAAATGTATACAAAACATAACATAAAATAAGTGCTGTAATCTCTTGATAGAATACATCAACCGACCCGGTGCATTGTGTGTTTTCCAAGTTTCCTGAACTTGAATAAGCAAATGTGCTCCCAAAAATCCTCAGAAAAATCAGTAGGGCACCCCAGAGCGCTTCGACACCCAAAATAGTAAGTCGACTATTATCTGCACAAACCTCTTCTTTCTGAGCACACTCGTAAGACTATTTGACAAGGGGCATTTGAAATTCAAATACTCAAATAAAAAAAACTGATTCAATCAGTTCATGATCCCTATCATGATTCCTATTCATATGAATAAAATCTCACAAATAGTCAATGGGCATGCTTGAAGACTGGTTTTGAATGAAATATTCTAAATTCTGAATGAATATTCTCAATTTATCTACATAGTAGGTTAACGGACTAATACCTTTCAGAAAACAACTACTCCCCCGGCGAATACTACGAAGGGCGTTGGATTATATCAGGGTGGGGCAAAATCTGATTTTTATTAAAAAAAATCAAAAATCATTGATTTTTTTTAAATCCCGATTTATTTGATTTTTTTGATTTTTTGAATTCGAATATAAAATTTGAACATTTTGATTCTTTGAAATTATTGTTGATTATTTCAATGTATAAGTCAAAAAGTAAAAAATGAGAGTATATTTTGACAATTTGGTTTTGCTAGAAGATTCATTTCTCCATGGAATTTCATTTTCAACTTTGAGGGATAAGTTTTCTACACCAGGTGGTGGATATTTCTGACGGAAAAATAGAAAGAGGGTGATTTCTGGGTATTTGATTGTCAGATAATTATTTCTGAACAATAAATCAATTTTGGATCATGTGAAGAGAAAATGAACAGAGGGTGTTTGAGAGGACTTTCTGGGAAATTGGTGGTTACTTTCTTGAAAAAGTAAAAAGAGGAGGATTTTTGAGAGTAATTTCTGAGAATTTGGTTTTGCTAGAAGAATAATTTTTTCGTGAATATCTTTTTTTATTGAAACGTTGGAAAATTTACACCCCTACTCCCCTAGCGAAATGAGATTTTTTTCACGAAAAATTTCTCAGAACTAGGTTGTACTAAAAAAATGATTTCATTAAATTCTATGTTTGATTATATGGGTTGAAATTTACACCCCTGGTCCCAAGCGAATAACTATTTTTTTAGGGAAAAGTAAACAGATAGCGATAGAAAGTAATTTCTATATAGGTTGACATTTAGGTCTCGATTTAGGTGAAATTTCTGCTCAGAAAAGTTAACAGAGGGTGATCAAGATTAATATCTGAGAATTTGGATGGTTCCAGATATACTTATCTTCATAAAATCCCATTCACTCACCTGGTACTCTAGCAAAGTGGGATTTTTTCATAAAAAGGTACCACTCACCTGGTACTCTAGCAAAGTGGGATTTTTTCATAAAAAAGTACAGATATCATGTGTAGATGGGTATTTCACATCGCTTATAAGCATGTCACATCGCTTATAATTATGTCACATCCCGTTTTCATCTGATTTTATTTCTGCGGCAGAAGATTCTGCAAGAGTTCATTCAGTGGTCAGCACTTTTTTGTCTTGTATAGGCCAATTATGGATTTTGTACCACTGAATATCCGAAGTCGAATCAGAGCGGTTTCTTGTTATTCAGATGCCATTTATACAATAATCCCATTTATACATTAATTGAATATTTTTTTTCCAGTCATTATCTCATTTTTTATGAAAATAAGTCTGACCGAGGATGTAGCACGCTGGTGGTCACGAGATTGCAAATCTACTTCCTCGTGAAATATAGGGTTTTGGCGACTAAATTCATGTGTCCTGACCGAGGTCTTGACCGTGATGTCGTGTAAAAAAACTAAGGTGGAATGTGTTCTTTTTCTTGAACTTTGAAATGTCATACTCGGTGCCATAGCACGAAGCCTCCAACGAGTACAAATATCAAAATTTTGTGCGATCATCGATTCGCAATTTTCACATTAGCTCATTATACTCCGAGTAAATTTTATTTTCCGCTCTCCGAGATACTTCATAGGATTGATAGAGGATTTTTTTCATTTTGTTAAATTTTTTTTAATGTAACAAACAATACAAGCACACTCGACAGGAAAAGCTACCCGGTTGTTTTAAATGAAACAGTTCGGGAGTTACTATTCGCCCCGCTGGTCGGTGTTTCCCTACAGTTTGTCACTGTTTCAAAAAAAAATTAATGAAAAATGTTGAGTATTATAGATTCTATAAGAGTCTGCCCGGGAGCCTACCATTTTACACTCCGAGTTACAATCATTTTATAGACTCCATATAAACTTTTTGTTTTTTCAGATTGTGGCAAGTTGAGATTCTAAAAGCTACAGTAAACATAAAAATGTGTTATTTAAAGAGTTATCTTATTTGTCTTACTCCAGTTAAAGTTCAGAAGAGGTTTCATTTAAATTCATCAAAACACTAGGTCGCCAAATGGCAAATTTTCAAGCTCATTTTCTGAAATGCTCTTGCTTTTCAATAACACTAGATAAACCTCACACCCACACACCCAACATCTCAAAACAAAGTGTTTATTCAATATATTTGATGAGCTTTTCAAAATATCAATGTTTTCTTCTAGGATTCACTTTATTTTTTAATTGCTGATAGTCTAATAAAACGGTTAGGGGTGGATTAACTCAGTACTTATAATAAAAAGTCAGATAAATGTCTAGATTCTATTTCAGCCTCACTTTCTCTCAAAGTGGTTGGTTTTGGATTACTGTTTGGTCTTGTCCTGTCAGCATGTGAATGTGGATTTAATGAACCATCAGTTCTCAAAGATGATCTTACTGAGGAGGTCCTCGATCCTCCTCGAACCGAGCCTCGAACACTATGCCTATTTATTCTGAAAGTACATCCGTCACCTTCACTGGTAAACACTGGAACTAACCACAATGTCCATTTCCTTCCCAAAACATCACGAATATTCTTGAGTATACCCTGGTCGTAAGTTATATTTCGGTACAAAAATGTTATTGGCTGTAATCTTTCTAGTGTGGTTACGTTCCTGCACATCAAAATTGTTTGATATATGAAAAATATTCCTATGATCGAACCAAACACGGCTGCTACAGTGAAACCAATGACCACTGGAAGATTCATATCGTACTCAATTTCTGTCCAGTAATTTACAAAATGGGTAAACGTTGTTCCTACGTAGAAAAAGCAATACACCGATCCATAAAATAGGCTCAACAGGAACACTTTTTGATTGGAAAATCCGATGCAATTGTTCAGCCAAGGGCAGTGATGGTCCATTTTCAATATACAAACACCACAGCTGGAACAGTGGTGAGCTCTATCAGGTTTGATCTGATTACAAATTTTGCAGAACCTGACAAATCCATGCACCGTCCTGGTTAATAAGACGAAATCTCGTGAATAGTAGATAGATCGCAAAACGACGGGTTTTTCATTCTCATGACTTCCTTCATACAAATTAATTTCTTCTTCACTGAGGCGGTAATCTTCTGGAACTGGGGCGTGCGTGGAAAACATTGTTGCCAAAACAGACCAAATCATCATTATGAAAATGATAGTGAAAAATAAAAAATATAAGGAGGATTGCAGAACGTTGCTTAAAATAAATGCACAAAATATCAATACATAAACATGATAGGATCCAATAACTAAAACTAGAATTATAGAAGGTAGAAAATAATGATGACAGGCAGAAGTCGTTGTCATTTTGACGAAATGTCGACGTAGTGTGGGCCAAGGTCAGGCATTGTTTATTTCAATTCAATTTGAGATCGCAGCGCCACGTTCAAGAAAACTCCCAACTAATTTGTACCACTTTGATGAGGATTGCTACATTGTTGAAAATTATAATCCGTAAGATTGTTTTGAGCAAATATTACAGATTTTAACGTCTTTTCACTATTTTAAGTAAAGATTAACCATGAATTGTGCTCGATAAACTTTAGTAATAGTTAGTAAAATTTCAAAATAATATCGCAACGCACGAGTGTGAAGGTAGCCACGAGTTTCTATCCACGAGTTTGTTGCGTTGCGCTGCCGAAGTCGACCGCCAGCGGCTCCCAAAATGTATTACGAACTCGTGGATAGTTCACGAATTCGCCCATCGATCAAGTCGTTTTCATCTTATTGTAAATGTGGAAAGGCAGGACAAAATGTAGAAAGACTCGTAGATGAGAATCTTTTGATGCACTCCAACTGAGAGAGAAATCAAAACCATTTCATATTTGAAACGTGTCGTGAATGGAACATTTTTAACACGAACCTACACTTCTTGATGTGTAGAATAAGACGCACATATCGAAAGATTATGTCGGGCAGTCACTAACCCCCCACTCCTACTTTGAGAAAATTTAAAACAATTCATTATTTCATTCAAAAATCTCGTGGATGGAACTTTTCTAACATGAATCCATACTTCTTGATGTGCAGAATGAGATCCACATATCGAATAATCTGTCGGGCAGTCACTTACCCCCACTCCTACTTTGAAATAATTCAAAACAGCTCATTATTTCATTCAAAAGTCTCTTGGATAGAACTTTTTTAACATGGATCCATACTTCCTGATGTGCATAATGAGATCCACATATCAAATGATTTTGTCGGGCAGTCACTTACCCCCACTCCTACTTTTGAATATTTCAAAACAATCCATTATTTCATTCAGAAGTCTCGTGGATGGAACTTTTTTAACATGAATCCATACTTCTTGATGTGCAGAATGAGATCCACATATCGAATGATTTTGTCGGGCAGTAACTTACCCCCACTCCTACTTTGAAATAATTCAAAACAATTCATTATCTCGTTCAAAAGTCTCGTGAATGGAACTTTTTCTACATGAATCCATACTTCTTGATGTTTAGAATAAGATCCACATATCGAATGTTTTTGTAGGGCAGTCACTAATCTCATGAAGTTGAAATTGGTGGGGGTGAGTGACTGCCCGACAAAATCATTCGATATGTGGATCTTATTCTGCACATCAAGAAGTATGGATTCATGTAGAAAAAGTTCCATCCACGAGACTTATGAATGAAATAATGAATAATTTTAAATTTTCTCAAAGTAGGAGTGGGGGGTTAGTGACTGCCCGACAAAATCATTCGATATGTGGATCTTATTCTGCACATCATACTTCTTGATGTGCAGAATGAGATCCACATATCGAATAATCTGTCGGGCAGTCACTTACCCCCACTCCTACTTTGAAATAATTCAAAACAGCTCATTATTTCATTCAAAAGTCTCTTGGATAGAACTTTTTTAACATGGATCCATACTTCCTGATGTGCATAATGAGATCCACATATCAAATGATTTTGTCGGGCAGTCACTTACCCCCACTCCTACTTTTGAATATTTCAAAACAATCCATTATTTCATTCAGAAGTCTCGTGGATGGAACTTTTTTAACATGAATCCATACTTCTTGATGTGCAGAATAAGATCCACATATCGAATGATTTTGTCGGGCAGTCACTCACCCCCACTCCTACTCTGAAATAAGTTTAAACAATCCATTATTTCATTCAAAAGTCTCGTGGATGGAACACTTTTAACAAGAATCCATACTTCCTGATGTGCAGAATAAGATCCACATATCGAATGATTTTGTCGGGCAGTAACTTACCCCCACTCCTACTTTGAAATAATTAAAATCAATTCATTATTTCATTCAAAAGTCTCGTGGATGGAACTTTTTCTACATGAATCCATACTTCTTGATGTGCAGAATAAGATCCACATATCGAATGATTTTGTCGGGCAGTCACTAACCCCCCACTCCTACTTTGAGAAAATTTAAAATTATTGATTATTTCATTCAAAAGTCTCGTGGATGGAACTTTTTCAATGTGAATCCATACTTCTTGATGTGCAGAATAAGATCCACATATCGAATGATTTTGTCGGGCAGTAACTTACCCCCACTCCTACTTTGAAATAATTGAAATCAATTCATTATTCCATTCAAATGTCTCGTGAATGGAACTTTTTCTACATGAATCCATACTTCTTGATGTGCAGAATAAGATCCGTATATCGAATGATTTTGTCGGGCAGTAACTTACCCCCACTCCTACTTTGAAATAATTGAAATCAATTCATTATTCCATTCAAAAGTCTCGTGAATGGAACTTTTTTCACATGAATCCATACTTCTTGATGTGCAGAATAAGATCCACATATCGAATGATTTTGTCGGGCAGTCACTAACCCCCCACACCTACTTTGAGAAAATTTAAAATTATTCATTATCTCGTTCAAAAGTCTCGTGGATGGAACACTTTTAAAAAGAATCTATACTTCCTGATGTGCAGAATAAGATCCACATATCGAATGATTTTGTCGGGCAGTCACTAACCCCCCACTCCTACTTTGATAAAATTTAAAATTATTCATTATCCCGTTCAGAAGTCTCGTGGATGGAACTTTTTCAACATGAATCCATACTTCTTGATGTGCAGAATAAGATCCACATATCGAATGATTTTGTCGGGCAGTCACTAACCCCCCACTCCTACTTTGAAATCATTAAAATCAATTCATTATCTCGTTCAAAAGTCTCGTGGATGGAACACTTCTAACAAGAATTCATACTTCCTGATGTGCAGAATGAGATCCACATATCGAATGATTTTGTCGGGCAGTCACTAACCCCCCACTCCTACTTTGAAAATTTAAAATTATTCAATATCTCGTTCGAAAGTCTCGTGGATGGAACTTTTTCAACATGAATCCATACTTCTTGATGTGCAGAATAAGATCCACATATCGAATGTTTTTGTAGGGCAGTCACTAATCTCATGAAGTTGAAATTGGTGGGGGTGAGTGACTGCCCGACAAAATCATTCGATATGTGGATCTTATTCTGCACATCAAGAAGTATGGATTCATGTAGAAAAAGTTCCATCCACGAGACTTATGAATAAAATAATGAATAATTTTAAATTTTCTCAAAGTAGGAGTGGGGGGTTAGTGACTGCCCGACAAAATCATTCGATATGTGGATCTTATTCTGCACATCAAGAAGTATGGATTCATGTGAAAAAAGTTCCATTCACGAGACTTTTGAATGGAATAATGAATTGATTTCAATTATTTCAAAGTAGGAGTGGGGGTAAGTTACTGCCCGACAAAATCATTCGATATGTGGATCTTATTCTGCACATCAAGAAGTATGGATTCATATTGAAAAAGTTCCATTCACGAGACTTTTGAATGGAATAATGAATTGATTTTAATTCTTTCAAAGTATGAGTGGGGGTAAGTTACTGCCCGACAAAATCATTCGATATGTGGATCTTATTCTGCACATCAAGAAGTATGGATTCATGTAGAAAAAGTTCCATTCACGAGACTTTTGAATGGAATAATGAATTGATTTCAATTATTTCAAAGTAGGAGTGGGGGTAAGTTACTGACCGACAAAATCATTCGATATGTGGATCTTATTCTGCACATCAAGAAGTATGGATTCATATTGAAAAAGTTCCATCCACGAGACTTTTGAATGAAATAATGAATAATTTAGAATTTTCTCAAAGTAGGAGTGGGGGGTTAGTGACTGCCCGACAAAATCATTCGATATGTGGATCTTATTCTGCACATCAAGAAGTATGGATTCATGTGAAAAAAGTTCCATCCACGAGACTTGAATGAAATAATGAATTGATTTTAATTATTTCAAAGTAGGAGTGGGGGTAAGTTACTGCCCGACAAAATCATTCGATATGTGGATCTTATTCTGCACATCAAGAAGTATGGATTCATGTAGAAAAAGTTCCATTCACGAGACTTTTGAACGAGATAATGAATAATTTTAAATTTTCTCAAAGTAGGAGTGGGGGGTTAGTGACTGCCCGACAAAATAATTCGATATGTGGATCTTATTCTGCACATCAAGAAGTATGGATTCATGTGAAAAAAGTTCCATTCACGAGACTTTTGAATGGAATAATGAATTGATTTCAATTATTTCAAAGTAGGAGTGGGGATAAGTTACTGCCCGACAAAATCATTCGATATGTGGATCTTATTCTGCACATCAAGGAGTAAGGATTGATGTTGAAAAAGTTCCATTCACGAGACTTTCGAAGGAGATAATGAAAAATTTTGAATTTTCTTAAAGTAGGAGTGGGGGGTCAGTGACTGCCTGACATAAATGTTCGATATGTGGATCTTATACCGCACATCGAGAAGTACAGAATCGTGCTGAAAAAGTTTCTCCACGAGACTTTCGAGTGAGATTATGAATTATTTTGAATTTTATTAAAGTAGGGGTGGGGGGTTAGTGACTGCCCGACATAATCTTTCGATATGTGCGTCTTATTCAGCTTATCAAATAGTGTAGATTCGTGCTGAGAATTTTCCATCCACGAGATTTTTCAAATATGAAATGGTTTTGAATTATCTCTCAGTTGGAGTGCATCAAAAGATTCTCATCCACGAGTGTTTTCACATTTTCCCTGCCTTTCCACAAAGGTATATATAATCTTATAAGAAGAAAACTACTTGATCGTTGGGCGAATTCGTGGACCATCCACTAGTTCGTGATACATTTTGGGAGCCGCTGGCTGTCGACTTCGGCAGCGCGACGCGATAAATTCGTGGATAGAAACTCGTGGCCACCTTCACACCGATTCGCAACGCCAGTTTGACCAAGACATCAACTAATAATAACCATTTTGACAATACTTTAATATTGTTTTGAAACTTTTCACCGGAGGACGTATCGCTTATCTTGAAAACCCAATTCATGTTGAGCGACGTGCCGCGATAAGTAGCGGTCATTGCTGAAATCAGAGCAGACCCCGAATTCGACAGGTCACGCTTTTCGCTTTTTTTTTTCTCCGAACCAAAAAATAGAAATTACAACTTCTATGAAGAAATACAATCACAAAAATTTTACAAATACTCTGTTGATAGGTAGGGGAGTAGCTGTTTTAGATGGAATTTTTCTTCCTTTTTGTGAATGAAATAAACGTCCTTGAATGATATACACAACAGGAAGTTTTTACAAATTTTTTCTGATTGTACTTCTTTCATAGAAGTTTCAATTTCAATTTTCTGATTCTGAGAAGAAACTTAAAAAATAATTCATCAAACTTCATTCCACTAAACTACCCAAGTTTCTAATTATGTAAAAATCATTATATATGTAGGTAGTGTTTCCAATTATAAAAGAAGATCATGTGAAATTGGTTTCGTTTTGCACGGATTACTTACCAAATTATAATGATAACGTTTGCGAAGATACGACGGTGCAAAATTAGCAAGAAAATTCATAATAAAACCTATGACTGCAGTACACATTTTGAGGATGACGATTATTTTCCTGGTAATCATTCAATCAAAAGTTTCGGAAATAATACATAATATACAAAATTGCATTTTCTACGTGATCAAGTGCAATAGTTTTCTCCAGGTCAAAGGAATAAAATTAAGAAAATACTTTTGAAAAATCTTTCACTTGTGTTATTGGAATGTTCTGATGGATATGTACAATTGCATTTTGGAATTTCTATCTCGTCTTGATCTTCGACGGTGATGCATTGTTGGCATTCATTTATTATTGTGGTGATTATTTCATGTGGAATCCCAAATAAACCACTGGATTTCAAACTTCTTGTGTAATGCCATAATATATAAAATGTTTGGAACGAACAATAGCTTCACTTTCAATATATTGTCGAATTCCATTTCTGGCATAATGCTTAATAAATCAACCAAACTTATTGAAAAATGTATGTGTTTGCACATCGAACAGCAATTCTTGTAAATACGTGCTCGCGGGGTTTACTTCAGTTTTATCAATGATAGAGTGACCGGTACATAGCGTGAAATGTCAGTCAGGACGTTTACTTTTGGTACAAGTAATG
Organism: Zygogramma bicolorata; assembly: GCA_032362365.1. Taxonomy (NCBI): domain Eukaryota; kingdom Metazoa; phylum Arthropoda; class Insecta; order Coleoptera; family Chrysomelidae; genus Zygogramma; species Zygogramma bicolorata. Next base: position 65,737 of record JAVJAQ010005007.1, read on the forward strand.
ACCGCGGCGCGGCGTGACCTCATGGAAATATCGTTTGAAGGAATGGATACTACTCGTAGATGGCATTAGTGATTTCGTTTCAAAGTCATGTTTTTCCTTTCATTTTTTTACGGGCGTCGTAGCTTGAGTCCATAGACATTATGAGTGATGGACTGGCCCAGAGAGAGGACTACAGAATGAGCAAGATATAGAATACTTCGAGTATAACCACAAACTTTAAGCGAATTCCTTCTTCAATGTATTGACTTCGTAACCTGTATTACACTTTTTTTTATTTCTTATACTTAATGTCGAAAGATGGCAAACAATTCAGGAAGATGAGTGTAATTTTTTGTTAATATCTTAGATCATTAAACATACAGATTGTATTTTCCATTACTAAATTTTACCCAAAAACTTAGCAAACAGGACAAGCTAATCAAGATAGTTCAATAATAATAAAACTATGAAAGATCTAAGGCATTGAAAAAAATTTCCACTTTGTATCTAAATTAATTATTACCATCTTATTGCATGTTGTAAAAGCTACGAATAAAGTGGACTACTTAAGCTATGACATCCGTAAATATGTGAGAAGACATTACTTTTGGAAATCCTAGTGCCTTCTATCCGTTGTTTCTATCCCATCAAATGATGTTTCCGCATGTTTGGTTGGATAATTTCATGTTCCGATATTGCTGGTATTACTGGCCACAGTAAGCATTTTCGGAACGCTTTTTGCAGTGATAGTAATATTGCTGATCATATCGGAACGGATCGCCATCGTACATCCGTCAAAGGAACTGTCAGCGGTGTCAGGTGTGACGTACCCTATCTCATTTCATAATCATAATGCATTGCATATTGGAAGAAATATCAGGGAATAGCGATACGGAAATAGAAAATTCAGAGAGCTCAAGCTCTGTTAATGAGTCTTTAGAGAATATAATGACTGAAATTATAATCGTCGACAAAATTCGAGGTCCCATAGAAAAAACACCAAGAATAGAAGGGTACATTCAAAATGTAGTAGGTTTTTACACCCCTAAGATTCTCAAATAACATTTCAGGTAAGTGAGTAAGGCTTGCAATCTCGAAAAATTGGGTTACCGCAGATTTTATTGATCTGCTGGATTCATTTCAATTCAGCATCATCTTGTACGCAATTATCTTCCAGTTCAACTCGAAACATTTTTGATAATTTTGCAATTGCAATGACCTAACAACAAATTTAATCTGTTATCCGTTGACGTTAATTCGAACACAACCTAACCTAACTCAATTTGGGGAATACTGGGACTACAGGACCACTGCTGCAGCAGTAGCACCAGTAACTTTTTAGTCTCTAACAGGGTACCTCAAGAAATAGCGCAAAAAAATTGCCAGTGAATGTCAGTAAAATCCTCGGTAAAAACAAAACGACTGAATTAACTGGACAGTACTGTTCAGGAATAACGGGATAGGCATAGTCTCTATAAACAATGGTTTGGGTGGTTGTAGCTTCAACTGTATTTTCTCGCGAGGACGATTTTGAAATTGTAAGAGATGGCCACTTCGTTATCATTTTGTCACAGGTATACTGTCTGGAAACTATAGAGGAAGCTATACATTCTTCATGAACATCAATTATGAATTTAAATTTCACACAACTATTATATTTATTGAGGATTTTTCATCATCAGTAATCGCCAAGTAAGTCATGGAACTAGGACATTATACGTCATACAAAGAATATAAATAACATTGTGTTGACGGTGGTTTAGTCTAGACGGTTGACTGAAATTCTGAATATTTGCCAAGTTCATTCAATTCTTCAATCATGTATACAATGATCGTTACATTTAATCTGATGACAAGGTTATTCCTCCGACTATCTGAAACAAACACAAGTGATTTGAAAGTGTTACAAAAAATATGAAAATATACTTACTGTCGAAAATAAATGCATAATTGCTTCTTGAAAGTATTTCTAGTGAAATCACACATTTTTCTTAATATCTTAATAATCCTTTAGACGTTTTTGTGGAATTGTTTTTGGTATTTGGGGTAGTGAGAGGCTTATTTTCAGCCCTTAATAGATTGAAATCATCATGTCTAGTGCCCAAAAAATGTGCATTTTTTGTAATTTCCGTATTCTTCTCTGCATCAAACAAATGAAAGTACAACTTTTATATGTTCAGCAGTTTTTTCGTTTATTTCTTAGTTTTCGAGAAAAAAGAAATAAAAATCACTTTATTTCGTGTCCATGGACAAGAATGAAAACAATTTTTAATAACAATAGCTTCCTCAAGCAGGAAGCGATTGCATAGCAAAACACGTGTTGCGAATTTGAAAACCCACTGTTATAGATGTGGAAGATCAGGGCATTTCATGAAAGATTGCGAGGTGAGAATGATACCAAAATCCAACTCACCTGCCAGGACGCCGCCAAGTTCGCAATCACCTGCGAGGTCTAGGTCACCTAGGGTCATCTGTGTTAACAGGCTAAAAAGAACATCTGAGAGCCTCACTATTCCAGGAAAACTGAATAAAATGGATGTTATATGCACCATAGACACCGGTGCTGCAGTTTCCCTGGTACGCAGCGTCATCCTTCGGCCTGGAAACTGGTGAAAACGCACCTATTCGAGGAGATAGTTTACGTCGCAGATATAGAAGATGAATTTATACTCGGAATGGACTTGATCGGTGACTATGGATTTTCCTTCGACAATGAGCAAAAGATTTTGATGTTCGGAGGAAAAGAATTTGTCGTTACAACTCCGGGACAGAGGAAGATGCCTGCGTAACCGCGATTTTCGAAAACTGCGAAGAAAGTACTTCGTACTACAGTGAACAAAGCCCCTGAATGCAGCGTCCAGCCATCGGTTATCGCACGAGCCCGGGTGAAGACAAAACAAGCCATCCCTGTGAGAGCCGCCAGGTGTCGTGTTGGAGGTAGAAGTGACATCTCCGAGTTGAAAGCAACAGGAAGGGCTGACTTGGTCAAACAGAACGTCAATATTTGCCAAGTCCAATCGATTCAACAACCATCAAGAAGAGTTCCATTCACTAAACAACAAGAGATGGGAGAGCGTATTGACGGATGAAGGAAATCGAGTGTGGCTCTACAACCCTTGTCGCAGGATGAATGATGTGGTGTACAGGGCTCAACGTAGGCCTAGTGAAAAATGAAAGTCGTACGCCTAGAGAGACTTAAATGTTAAAATGAGAATAAAGAGATATTGTTTGTTCGGGACGATCTAAATTGAGAGGGGGATAATGTTACGAAATGTCCTAGCGCCGGCCCTGACGAGATCGTTAACGCAGATGAGGGGTCGCGTCATAGCGAACGTCAACTGTTTGTTGATTGTCGTGGAGAATTCGATAGACATCATCGAGGTCCTTCGCGAAGATTCTTCATAGGCGTATGCAGGTATATATACGGGAGAGACTTCGTCGCGAGAAGAGTTAATTATTCCGACGGACAGTTTTCATTCAGAGCTAAGTGGCGAGAGTTATTGAGAGCTAAGTGGAGCAGAGTTTGTATTAGAAAGATTGTATAGAGCGTTGAAAAGTTTAGGTGATTGTATTGTGTTGTGACAAAGAGTTGTAATAAAAGTAGTTTAGTGTTGTTTGGAGTTTTAATCGACGCACCCCAAAGAATTATCGTAATAAACAGTGGTGTCAGAAGTTGGATCTTCCAAGGAAAAATCGTAACAATATGAATATCATCATTAGAATCGCTTAGATGAACATATAAATCTATTCTTGTTTGGAAGTCATTATTTTGTGATAGTCAAATTTACGTTGTACGACAAGTTGCTGATTGTTTTTTATTAACGCAGCAACTTCTTGGTGTAGATTGAAAATCTACCCTTTTACACTTGTAAAGATTTCAATATTATTTCTTGATCTTCTCCGATGTTGGTGGGCTTACTGACTCAAAAAAACTACGAAGAAAACAATCGATATTTGGCATTATAAGTCGCTAACGGATTTTACACAAATTTTGAATGGTTAACTGGCTTCATTTGTTGAATCGACGATATTTATACACAGCTTGCCCGTTTCACAAAATTATAAAAAGAAAACGACCGTTCTGGTTAGTAAAATATACCTATTATCGTACGAATATCCACTAACTCCGAGATAAACTCGATACTAGTTTCAGACATCAATACCTAACCCTGCAGCCCGCAGCAATTCAAAAATCATACACGTATCAATTTTCAAAAATGTGTAACGATTTGTCTGAAGAGATGAAATCCAAATCTACAACGGCCTTTAATCAGCCCTTGTTGATGATTTTCTTCTCAAACAAAATCAAACTTGTAGCAATTTTCTATCTCCTGATTCTATTCATTTTGATTATTTATCTTATACGCCCAAGGTGAAAAATAGAGGTCGTGCTATCTATCGTCACTGTAAGTGCGGCCCCCTGATCTTTTAGTCTTTTTTTTCATTGTTTTATTACTGAAATTCATTGTGCTATGTATTCTATTGTTGGGACTGTTGGGAGAAATGAATCTTTCATTATTGAATTGAACTGGCCGATACTTGATGAAAATCCATATTAACAAAAAATATATTACAGTTTCCTGTATGATTTTCACTCACAATGGGTTTACAAAACCGCGACACGTGTTTCGCTATTACAATAGCTTCTTCAAGCAAGATAAAAAAAAAATTAAAAAAAATATTTTTTTTTTATCTTGCTTGAAGAAGCTATTGTAATAGCGAAACACGTGTCGCGGTTTTGTAAACCCATTGTGAGTGAAAATCATACAGGAAACTGTAATATATTTTTTGTCTTTCATTATTATTGTTCCTCTAAACTACTCTGAACCGTCTTAGTCAGGTCCGTACTCACCACTGCCCTGACCCAGTATGTGGACGAGTAACATTAACCAATGACCAGTCCCCGCACGCCGCGTTGAACGCAACGAACCGAAAATAATGGTCTTCTGCATGTGACTGACCAAGATTTCTGCCGCATTGCGGCATGCTGGTTTGGTCTTGAGTTCCGATAGTAGCGTTGATCTGGAATCACCGAGAACACCTATAATCACCAATTTAACAGAATAGTCCGGGTGGAGCCTGCTTAGTTCGTAAAGACAACCCTGATACTTTTCCGTTTTTTCTCCTCTTTTCGGACGATATTCGTTTCGTTTGGGCCTGAAATTATCCCCTGGTGCATAAAGCGATACGTGTGTCCTGTCTATTTCATACAAGTACCAAAAATATTATGAGGAACTCGTAAAGCCGCGTTTTGGCGATGGATATAGGCCGAGACCACATAAACTGCACAAGATGACAGCAAATGCATCAGTCTCGGGCACCTGTCGGCAGGCCCTTCACATAGTATCACACCATTGACACCATGACCCTTCAGATTACCTGACTTGAGGAAAACAAACAGACAAGTCATGGTCCTTGATGCTCTTGAAAAAGAGGCATTTAGCAGTCTCTGCAAGCTTGACATGAACATAATTTATAATTATAACTCGAATTGTACCTACTATTTCATCTATTATATTGATTATTTTTCACTTGTTAAAATGTGACGTTTTTGGCATTTCAACCAATAGTAACGGGTTATTCTAGCCAATCATTCGGTTCAATACTGATAAAACTGCCTGGTTCTTGATGATACGTTATTCACCTTTGAACTGTCAAAACTATAAGGTTTACCGCGTCGATTCTATTGAAGTGGCTTATATACAAGGTTGATATATAAATTATCATGAATGAAAACTTTTCATTTTTATTATTAATAGTCATTCACTTTTCACTTTGTCAGAATCATAATAACATAAACGACACATTTCAATGAACGCTCAAATTTCACATACGTAAATAGCTCATGATCATAACCAAGTTTATGTCAGATATTGCAAATTGCAAACATCGACTTGCGTCGTCAAAATTATTGTAGCCGCTTGTAGACCGATTCAAATACTCGAGGTTTCCTGAACTCGAATGAAGATGTCATAATGTCATTCGATTAATTTTTGTAAAATCAATTTGTTTTTTGTGGTTTGAGACGTTGTATGAATATCTTCATACAACGATTTCAAAAGAAATTTTAAATCATCAACCTTGTACAATGAGAGGTGTGATGTCATGAAAATATAACAATAATTGTGAATCATAGCTAAGATTAGAATCCTGTTTTGTCATTTTTCAGAAAGGCTCTTGTTATATATTTGCTATAAAATTATTTCTTTCGAAAAACACATGGTGATATAGATAGAAGATCAATATCAAATCAATCGTGACAACATCAAATCCATTGCCAGCCTAATATCATCGAATAACATGTGCCTCTAATTGAGATCCTCTGTAAACTTATATAAGTGGCTTGATATCACTGAGTTGGTTTTATATCGTTATCAATGGCGTGTAACAGTTTATACTTGAATCGCAACGGATGAATTTTTGATACATGGGCGCCAGAAATCACCTTCAAAGGGTAAAACTCCAAAGGACGATTACATTGCAAATTCACGGGGTCCCTTTTGGCGAAATGATTTTCTCGAAATAGCCCGGACGCAGTGTCTGATTTTTGGTTAAAAAAATTTGCAGTCTGCCTTCGAAATAAGAAACACTTGAAGCTGAAACAAATAATAATTCAAGTAATAATCTGCACAAAATTTTACGCGCTGCATGGTACTATGGCGTAGTTATGCAAAATTTTCGTTGGTTCCAAAATTTTTGTCCGACAACCTTGAAATCGCGCTCCAATTAAATTATCTTCTGAATCGATTTTATTCAAGAACTGTATGTATAAATTTTTGAAGCTACACCGCATTTACATGTTCAAAATTAATAATAGTGAAAACGCTTCCTTATCCAGTTTCCATACTTGCTGGGAGTGGTAAACTAGACATAATGAAGCCACAGAAAAACTTTCAAGAAGGTATCAATAAATGACCCTTTATGTCGTGGGCACTCGTACTATACTTTGAAAGTTATGATGCCAAGAAACGTTTGTGTTCGAAAACAATTGTGGTTGTGATATATTCGACTGGAAAACTTTTTAAGACTGTCGATAAACAAAACTCCAATGACAGCAAACAATGACGCTATACATGGTACTGCCCTAGTCAAAAGCATGTCTGGTAAGTTTGCCTGGCATGTAAAACACTGTCGGTTTTATGGCTCTCTTTTTACTGCATTGAGTGTTAATCGGTCATCCCAATACCATATTTCTTAAAGTAGAAGACAAATGCTAACAGATTTTGATCTGCTCATAGCGATTAATAGAAAGAGATGTTACATAGAGGGTTTGTGATTTCTCTGATCATGAATTGATGACGCATGGGTGAAGTTGAAATAATTGAATTGTATGGAATATGAGAGAATAGAAAATTGTTCAGCCTTAGTGTTAGACTACATGATGTAGGAGGAGTCAAATTAGGTCGGTAGGGTCATTGTGTCTATGAACACAAAAGTTACACTCACATAAAATAAGATACAATTTCCCATAGGGAATGAATGCTCTTCTAGAATAAATACAAGACTAACATGATAAAAAGATGTTGAAATATACAATTTTTTATAGAACCACCAACATCATATTAGCCTTGAAATCAAAGTATTCCAGTAATGCTTAAAAAGAATTATTCGCTAAGAATCCCCTCAATTTTCTTCAAAACTAATTAATTGTTTCCATCTACTTCAATTTCGTGAATTAGATTGTCGAGGACAAAATGATTGACAATATGGTCCGAATTGACTACAAATTGGTAAAAATTGGTAATGTGGCTTTTTATAAATCGGACACATTTTTTGGATCAATTTTTCACAGACTGCCTTTGCGATATTAAAGTCAAAACATTTGTTTTTGACATATATCCCAGGGTATAATGTTGAGTTCGTTGTATTGTTTTTTTTGTAACATGTTCGTTGTAGTTGTGAGTTACATTGTGATTTCAAACGGAATTAATGTTATACATTCAGTGATTATTTTATGTGTAACAGATGCGAGGCAGTCTTTAGGAATGAAGTGGTTTATCGAAATAATTGTTCAAAAAACAAATCCAGCTTTTACATTAAGTACCCCGCAGTGCATTTATTTTTCGCATATCCATTTTCTACTCCAAGTATTTCCTTTTTCCATTGATGGCCTATTGGGAGAGCCAAATACGAATTTGTAACCAAAAATTATTAATTTATTTAATGAATATTACTCCTTGAAAGTTGAAGACAAAAAATTTCTGTTATGGTTTGATGCGACTTAAAATTAATATATTTCAAAAGTCAGTGTAGCGCCTCGAAAATGAACAAAAATTCGTTCGTTCTTAGCTATATAATATAGTTCTTGGGATCTGTGAAAACAGTTCAAATTAATTATGTTTAAATATTTCAATCAGTCTATTGTAGTACCAAATACAACTGAACTGCTTCGACCACTGCAGCATTCGCTGCTGCATTCAGAGATGAGAATGTATAAAATGGGTGTTCATTACCTTGTAATTTACAATCCTAGCGTCACAGAGAGCTATTTTTAGCTTCAGCAATTAATAGTAAGCATTGATAATTTCAACGGCAAATACTGTCATAAACAAGTTTATAATTCGCAAATATAATTAAATGAAATTATTACAATTTTCAAACATTTCTATGGCTGTTTTTATTTTCATTCGAAAAACTCCTAATTACGGTTGGTGAGGTAGCTAGTGAGTACGTGAAGATTCGGAGACACCATATTAACATCAGGTTGCTGATATTTGAGTTTGTCACGAGCATCAATACAAACCTCCCCTCTCGTTATTTCTTATTTCTTTGAGTTCAGCTTCTAAATTTGTTTATTTTCGAATTCATCTGAGTATAATTATTTTGTTTACTGTCGATGTTTCTGAATAGCTAGTATGAGATGGTTATCACGGCACAAAATACAATCAAAAACCGGTAGAGATGTTTACCATTAAGATAAATTACATGAAACACCTCGTGCAACACAGGAAAATTTATCGATCTGATTTCTCCATCACAGGAATTTCAAGGTGGAGCAAAATATAAAGCTGAAGGAATGTTCGATATAAGCAGTGGGGGATTTGCAAGGGGCGTTAGTTGGTGAAACGCCACACAACGTAGGGTAGGGTTGTCAAATCAAGTTTCTCCATATGAGTACTGAATAAATTCCTTCAATTTCATACAAATTTTCACTGACGATTTTCAACTACACCAGGCCTTCCATCAGTCATTATGTTCATAAAAGGGTTGTTACGTTCTCATGGAACCTAATTCAGGACAAGTTCAGAGCAGTTGATACTGTGACAAGTTTCAAATGTTATGTGGGCAACTACTTTGTATTGGTCTGGAACCGTCTTTCATTGAGAAATAGAACAAGCCTGTAAAGAGTTCATGAGAATTTTCATAACATTGTGAATATATATAAAGGAGCGAATTCAGGAGGAATTTTAAAGCCTGTAAATAGTTTGATGCGACTAAAGTAAAGGAACTCTCCGAAACTCCTCAAACACAACAAACAGGGCCAGAAGAACCTAAACAGCTCGTCTCGTATGCCTTGTTACTAATTGTTTCGGAAAACTTAATAAATATTCTTACTCCATGAGTTTTTCCAAACACAAAAAAAATAAATTATTTTTCCTACTAATCAACGGATAGCGAAACGTAATGGTTTACTCAAGTTTTGATAACTCAATGAAATAAGAGTTGTATTGCTAGCTTGACATAAAGTTACCAAGATATCATGTATTTTTCAAAAGGCGGGAGCGAAAAATATTTTATTCCGCCTTCAATTACCAATAAAAAAAGCAGCAAAGTATGGAATCATTACTTTCACAGATTTAGAAAAGTGTCTCACAAACTTGACATACATTTCCATAATGACCTGTTATTTACATACAACTACAATGTTCTATGTAAACTGAAACTTTATTCCTCAATGAATTTGGTAATTGAAAATTAACGACAGTTTCTTCTGAAATTAAGTGGATATCATTAGTGGACTAGTCAAGGGACTGATATTTTAATCTTTCGTTGATTCAGAGTAAATAAACATATTTCATTGTTTGCAAAGAAATTTAATAAAACTGCGTTGGAATATTAATATCTGTGGCCTTGTTATGGATGAGATTAGGAATACTTCATTGAATTCGACAGTATAATATTATTCGTTTATTATTGTATTATACTATTCGATGAGCGATAAATGCTTACGGCCATCTCTAACAGGAAAGGGATTATCGACAAAAGCCGAATACGTTAATTATTCGGAAGAGTTTTTCCCAAGCAGTATACTTTAATTTTATTGTCACTTTACTGGTTGTTCAATACACAGTGTTAATGGTAGAAAATATTTCTTTCTGTAATTTAATTCCAATCAAGGATTTGAGTTCTAATAATAATAATAATAACAGTTATTTATTCCCAAGAAACTACAGCTTATAATTAGGGAATATTTATATAATACATTCATTAAAAAGCTCAATCAGAATTGTTTATTACTCGAAAATGAAAAAAAAAATAATAAAATAATTTTTCAATAAAAAACACGCTCTACCATCGGAGGTATCGAGGTATCTAATCACCTTTGCTTTTTTCCAAACACCTGAGTTATACTGATCGCTTGTATTTTCTCATGTCATTCATCTGATTAACTCCTTTATATCATGATTTCTCACGTCAGTCACATCATGGGCTCGACTGATAATAATAGGAAGAGCCTAACATTCCTGGACGACTGCTAATATTGCTATGTCGAGGCGCAAGCCGAGACTTGGCAACACATAGTCCAGAAATGTGGCTCTACCTACGAGGTAAACATAAGTACTGTTTTTCCGCAAGTCATTTAAAATTCGAGAGATATTAATTAATTTCCAAGAAATCGCGAATGATTTCATTCACAAATAATTGGTTCGTAATTAAATTACTTGGTTACTATGGAAACTGTTTTCAATCATTTAGGTAGAACACTAACAACTGTAAGGGAATATCATTTTTCCACTCGGCCCTCGCCCCCGTTAATATGCTCATTTCTTTGTAATTTACTAAACGGATAAGTAGGCGATTCCAGTCAACCGAATCGTTATGATTTCATATCCACACAAGATAGGATATGAATTCCACCAAACACAGGTATCAAAATACTTGGTTATCAGGTAAAACCTTGTAGAAACGTCACAATACTGATATGTCTAACAAATTATAAAGAAATTACAAGAAAACACTTTCAAAAATCAATGATTTTAGGGGAATATCTCCTATCTCTAAAAGAAATAAAAATTAATTGCAAAAATGTATGTTAACAATAATTGTAATATCTCGATTTTCCCATCGTATTTAGGTATAACATTTCATTTTCAGAATCATGGCTTCCTTCTCCAATCATAAAACGTCGGTAGTGTCAATTTCATTGTAATTATCAGTGTTTTCTGTAACAGAATGTTCACATGAATGATTGATTCTCGTGAAGGCCTCGCTGGTTAACGCGTATTCCTTGTGAGACGGTCCGACACTTAATAGTCGTTGGTTCGAGTCTCACCAAACCCGATTTTTTTTTATTTAAGCATTGAAATGACATATTTTTTCAGGTACTTTCAATTATGGATTTTCTAAAGTATTTCGTCGACAAGAATTTAATACTGAATTTAATAAAGTTTCTTCCCCTTGAGTTTCTCTAAGATGCCTAGAAATCCTGGTGATTCAACTGATTAGATTTTGTCTAGATTTTTGTGGCGAAGAAAACAATCGACGCTTTTGAAGGTTTCCCCTATTTTTTCGGTATATATTTCACTTAGTGCAAATTTGGCTTCAGACAAGACTGACAAGAGCTCAATTATCCATCAAAAATCAAGCAATCCAGATTTCGCCACTTTTATCCCAAACTTCTACAGGTTTTCAGGCATCATAAGTTTCTCATAAATATCGAAAAAATACTGTACTCGAAATTGATTATCAATATGATATTTGAAAGAGATTTCTGAAGTATTTACCTGATCGAAGAAAAATTAACTGTATAATTCGAATGGATATTGGCCACATCGCCTACGGACGTTTGAGCACTCGACTACGGCATCGTGCTCTAACTTCGTCGTCGTGCGATATCGCCACGATATCCACTCTTGTTGTACAAGCTATTTTTCCTTAAAAGTAAGGAAATCTCGACTTTCTCTTCAAGCAATGTTGTCTGGAATATCAGAATATCCTAGCCATTTTCGGAAAAAGTATTTTGTTGAAAAATGTAATAGTTTTCTGTCACTACGCAAAGCTGAAGTAAACAAATTGCAAAACATACTTGCGATTGGAAACCATCAAAGAAAATTCCACAATAATGGACCATTCCATATTATGAAGACGAAGCGAGAGTTGCATTACTATTCATCAAGAAAGGTTCTTTTTGAGGATTTTGTCATTCTTCTCCAGCATTTTGGTACCACCTCTCAGAGTACAGTATTATTTGTTCACAATGTATTAGACCAGTAGCTCATTACCAATCATTGGATGATTTCTGTCTCCACCTTCTTAAGAGAAAGAGTAGTTCGAATTCAGTAAAAACTATGTACATAATAATGTCGGTTAGTGGGGCATTGAGGTAGAGGAGGACAGACAGACTTCGCCGTTTATTCACTTATTTCTCTGTTTTTCTTCACAGTTCTATTGATTTCGAGAAAATAAAGACATAAGTTATTATATGTTACATTATAGTTTTCAGTGAATTATTCTCCTAATTATGTATAAAAAACTATTTTTCAACTTGTTGAGCCTGACAATCTTGTTTTTACAGTGTGTAAAAGGTTTCCTAAGTCATCGTTAGATAGGCCACGCTGCATATTTCTACAATTGCAGATTGCAGGTATCGAAACTTGTATATAGAAATGAAAAATAACATCCTGGAGATGTTTTACAGATTTATTATATCCAGTTCGCGTATGAATCACTTGTTCCGAATAGAAAAAATTTCAAATTGAATTTATTGCAACCGATAATACTGCTCTTTCCGATCACAGTTCCCGTTCATGAAAGACTATTGCCAAATTTCCAATTTTACACGTCTTTTATTGAATATGGGTTTTTCATTAAAGATTCGAGTAACTTGACAGGTCACCAACTTGAAAAAACGTTTCGAAAGTTGCATATTGTCACTACACTTTTTACTGTAGTCGATGCTCAATTTGCCAAGTTTGCATCATCTATTCTTCTGGCAGAATTGGAGTAGCATTGTAGTAAAATATTCACTGTATGTATACAGTCGACTTATGACGTAACGTTTCCATGAAATTCACTCTCTGTATAATTAGAATTATTTTAAATGACCTTATTTCTTGAAGACTTCATTTATTGGGCCATAATGATATTGAAATATAATGCTTCATTTAGATAAAATTTTGTTATTTACTTTTTCGTATATGTTAGGTTCGCCATAAGTTATGGAGGATATTTTTTTACAGTAATCAGTTTTCTCATTCGAATAATGGAGTTGCCTCTCATTTATCATTCAAGTCGTGAGCGCTGGTCTCACAAGGAATTGCACCTAAAAATGAGACCTCATTGAGCCTCAGCTCGCACTTTATCGACCTCAACGACATCTTGTCTGTCGAAACATCCATTCACGCGTCTATTTGATTACAATGCCGAACTAATGAACTCTTATGCTGGCGGGATAATATCAGTACTAGATAATATGAGTGTTTTATTATTGGTTCACATACATATCTCTGATATTGACTCTATCCCACAATCGGTGTTTACTCAACGTTTCAAAGTTGATAAATGTTAGAAACAAATATTGTATCAAGGAAAATCTATTTATTGAGATTGAATGTTTACAGCCAGTAATGCAGGAAACTACGTTGGCGAGATGTACTTTCAAAATGGTTCTCACTGATGAATTCTAAGTAGTGGTTTCAATCCATTGCATAATTCTCTCCGAGTTTCATTGAAAAATAGCAACAACTGTCTTCTGTCCTATCCTTCTTATTTGAAACGAACATTCGAATTCAGAAAATAACAACTTGACTTTCAACCCACAAGTCGTTGCAAAATTTCAAAAACCAATACTTTCGCATCCAAATTTCATATTTCTTGAGAAACTAGCAATTTCTACATTCATATCGGTTTTTCTCATATTGCAATCGAATACTCACCTGTTGATATAGTATAGAACTTATCCCGGTCAGTGATTAATACATACTTGAAACTTTGAATTTGTATACGGCTCCTGTTGGCGATTTCGACAACGTTTTCTTTCACGACTTTTTCCGAAACTGCTGCTTTTTCGAGTGCTCATATTCTCCAAATGAGATGGTTTGTCAGAAAGTGGTTTTGCGATAAGTATAAATTTCAAATTGAAAGAATATACAGCTGTTATGATGAGAAACTTGAAGAAAAAGTCCGACAAAAGTACTGCTGTAGCGAGCTTGTCGAATTCACGGGTTTTGTTTTTTTTATTCATATGTACTCCACATTTGGACACTTTACCATTCAATTATGTAATCACGTGCTCATAATATGAGCAATAATATAATTGAAGGAAGAATACATCCAAAACTCCGCCTCTCCTAAACATTTTTTAGCGGGAAATACACGTTTTGGTATGTAATTACTACTCCATCTTAAGTATGGACATTTCCTTTTGTTTTATATTTGTCTGCTCTCTTCAGCAGAAATTTTGTCAGGCACGATTATTGAAGTATTCTGCCTTCAATTTGGAAGTAAAGAAAATTCAATATCAGGAATTTTTCAGAAAATATAACCCCGTCTACGTGTCATTCTTTGCCTGTCGGACTTCAAAAATTCGGAAATAAATTTGTCTGATAATATGAGCACATGATTATATGATAAATTGAGAAACTTTTGACCAAATATGGAGCATGTAAAATTTATCTAAAAATCAAAACCCGTGAATTAAACATTTTCTATGCGTCGGACAAGCTCCTTGCACCAGTATTTCTGTCGGATATTTTTTCTATTTTCTCTCAACATCTCTCCACTCTATTGATTTGAAATGGGGGCATATATTTTTCTTTGAGAATTCCTCTCTGTCGTGATGGGAAATGACTCTGCCCCGTTGGTTGTTGACTGTTCCACGAATAACCATGCTGGTCCTGAGATATGACGTAGGGAGTTAGTAACAAGTCCACTTGCTGAAGGACTTCGATAAATTACGTTCACTACCAGTACTAATTATCGCTATCTGGGAATCCGTCGTATTCGTAGCATGCGCACTCGAAAAAGCAGCAGTGTCGTAAAAATTCGAAGAGGAAAACATTGGTGGACTTTCCAAAAAAGGAAAGCTGTATACATCACTAACCCGGATAGGTTCTGTACTGGAGACTTATGTCAATTTCTATTTGAAAATTTCCTGCACGAGTAATTTTGATTGCAATTGTGGCATCATCTATTTTGCTATATAACAATAACTGTGAAACGAATATTTTTTTGGAGTAAATAATCAACTCTACTCTCGTTCCATAGCTCCCAATTAATTTTACTTCTTCATTGTGTAAAATGTGCCATTTACCTATACCTTCGTGGTGAAATCATAAATCATGCTGATTTTTTGGCAGCAGTTTCGCAGCCTATTTTTTTTTCCCGCTCCGTGGAAGCCGTCTGACCTGTCTTTCACAACCAGGTCTCCGGAAAGCACCTCAGCCTCTAGGGCTTATTGCGCTTTATTTACTTCCCTATATTTCATGACACCCATTCCAACAGCATTGTCCCCTGCACAAGTTTGTGCAGGTTGATTGCTGGGTGTTTGTCTTATTCTTCTGGATCCAGAATTGGTTTTCCATATATTTGTTGCCTTTTGTGATCCAGAGCCTCACATTCGCATAGTACGTGTCGAGCTGTCTCCGTCCCTTTGTTGCATTGTCTGCAGCTAAGGTCGCCGTTGTACAGCCCTATCTTGTTCAGGTGTCCTTTGAATGGACGGCAGCCTATACGGCGTTCAGAACATTAACCGGTTAAGCAGAACATTAGCCGGTTAAGCCGGACATTCACTCTTCTGAGCGAACGCGTGAAAGCGTTCGACAGAGGTAAAATAAATTGAAATGAATGATTTAAAAAATAATCGACAACTGATTGAAGAATATAAAAATGTTTCCCTATATCGATGTTACCAAGATAGTTTCGCCGACGGCAAATTTCAGCCCAGAGCCGGTTAAGCCGGACATTCACTCTTCTGAGCGAACGCGTAAAAGCGTTCGACAGAGGTAAAATAAATTGAAATGAATGATTTAAAAAATAATCGACAACTGATTGAAGAATATAAGAATGTTTCCCTATATCGATGTTACCAAGATAGTTTCGCCGACGGCAAATTTCAGCCCAGAGCCGGTTAAGCCGGACATTCACTCTTCTGAGCGAACGCGTAAAAGCGTTCGACAGAGGTAAAATAAATTGAAATGAATGATTTAAAAAATAATCGACAACTGATTGAAGAATATAAGAATGTTTCCCTATAACGATGTTACCAAGATAGTTTCGCCGACGGCAAATTTCAGCCCAGAGCCGGTTAAGCCGGACATTCACTCTTCTGAGCGAACGCGTAAAAGCGTTCGACAGAGGTAAAATAAATTGAAATGAATGATTTAAAAAATAATCGACAACTGATTGAAGAATATAAAAATGTTTCCCTATATCGATGTTACCAAGATTGTTTCGCCGACGGCAAATTTCAGCCCAGAGCCGGTTAAGCCGGACATTCACTCTTCTGAGCGAACGCGTAAAAGCGTTCGACAGAGGTAAAATAAATTGAAATGAATGATTTAAAAAATAATCGACAACTGATTGAAGAATATAAAAATGTTTCCCTATATCGATGTTACCAAGATAGTTTCGCCGACGGCAAATTTCAGCCCAGAGCCGGTTAAGCCGGACATTCACTCTTCTGAGCGAACGCGTAAAAGCGTTCGACAGAGGTAAAATAAATTGAAATGAATGATTTAAAAAATAATCGACAACTGATTGAAGAATATAAAAATGTTTCCCTATAACGATGTTACCAAGATAGTTTCGCCGACGGCAAATTTCAGCCCAGAGCCGGTTAAGCCGGACATTCACTCTTCTGAGCGAACGCGTAAAAGCGTTCGACAGAGGTAAAATAAATTGAAATGAATGATTTAAAAAATAATCGACAACTGATTGAAGAATATAAAAATGTTTCCCTATAACGATGTTACCAAGATAGTTTCGCCGACGGCAAATTTCAGCCCAGAGCCGGTTAAGCCGGACATTCACTCTTCTGAGCGAACGCGTAAAAGCGTTCGACAGAGGTAAAATAAATTGAAATGAATGATTTGAAAAATAATCGACAACTGATTGAAGAATATAAGAATGTTTCCCTATAACGATGTTACCAAGATAGTTTCGCCGACGGCAAATTTCAGCCCAGAGCCGGTTAAGCCGGACATTCACTCTTCTGAGCGAACGCGTAAAAGCGTTCGACAGAGGTAAAATAAATTGAAATGAATGATTTAAAAAATAATCGACAACTGATTGAAGAATATAAAAATGTTTCCCTATATCGATGTTACCAAGATAGTTTCGCCGACGGCAAATTTCAGCCCAGAGCCGGTTAAGCCGGACATTCACTCTTCTGAGCGAACGCGTAAAAGCGTTCGACAGAGGTAAAATAAATTGAAATGAATGATTTAAAAAATAATCGACAACTGATTGAAGAATATAAAAATGTTTCCCTATAACGATGTTACCAAGATAGTTTCGCCGACGGCAAATTTCAGCCCAGAGCCGGTTAAGCCGGACATTCACTCTTCTGAGCGAACGCGTAAAAGCGTTCGACAGAGGTAAAATAAATTGAAATGAATGATTTAAAAAATAATCGACAACTGATTGAAGAATATAAAAATGTTTCCCTATAACGATGTTACCAAGATAGTTTCGCCGACGGCAAATTTCAGCCCAGAGCCGGTTAAGCCGGACATTCACTCTTCTGAGCGAACGCGTAAAAGCGTTCGACAGAGGTAAAATAAATTGAAATGAATGATTTAAAAAATAATCGACAACTGATTGAAGAATATAAGAATGTTTCCCTATAACGATGTTACCAAGATAGTTTCGCCGACGGCAAATTTCAGCCCAGAGCCGGTTAAGCCGGACATTCACTCTTCTGAGCGAACGCGTAAAAGCGTTCGACAGAGGTAAAATAAATTGAAATGAATGATTTAAAAAATAATCGACAACTGATTGAAGAATATAAGAATGTTTCCCTATAACGATGTTACCAAGATAGTTTCGCCGACGGCAAATTTCAGCCCAGAGCCGGTTAAGCCGGACATTCACTCTTCTGAGCGAACGCGTAAAAGCGTTCGACAGAGGTAAAATAAATTGAAATGAATGATTTAAAAAATAATCGACAACTGATTGAAGAATATAAGAATGTTTCCCTATAACGATGTTACCAAGATAGTTTCGCCTACGGCAAATTTCAACCTAGACCTGTTTATATGTCCTTTGTCTACCACGCTCAACGTACTTGTTTCCACTCGAACCTCATTATCTCTGCCTCTCAGCAGAGCGTTGGATTATTCTATCGAGTGACGCTCCTCAGTTGGCGCCAATCGCATACACCCGGAAAATTTCCCATTTCCCGTTCGCAGAAACTAGACCATAAAGCGACGTGTGCGAAGAGAAAACTCGGTCGAACATTAAAACTGGCATCAATCATGACTCCAGCAATATTAGGAGAGTCGTTTAGTGCGATTGTCGTGTGTTTTATAGGTCTATTGAAGGGGCTGAAATAATGAGGTCATATTTCAGAATGATACGTTAATCATGAGAAATCGAAAATGAAAGAATGTAGTGTCAGTGAACTATCCGAACTGAAGGATAATTTTGAAGCCGAGTTTCATCTTCGGTGTGTTTGAATAATACATTATCGTCATTATCATCACCACTGTCTTCAACATCACTTAGGTCATCATCATTCTCATTCAATTTACCAATACAGTTTTACAAATAATTTCAACTGATGCCTTCGGAAGTTGTTTCAGTTTGTATCTTGTGATCATTTTCTTTCATTTATGATAAAAAGATCAAACTAATTATGAAAAAATGAAAATATGGTTGGTTGCCTATTTTTTCTACATTATAACATTATGATTTTTTTATTGTACAGTTGTAAAGTAAAATTTCATTGGTCCAGGCATGTCTGAAAATACCAAATGATTACTAAAATTAATTGGCTGATGATATTCGCAAGCGGAACGTTCTTACTGAGGTTTCAATTGGATAAACGGCAAAAACTAGGAAACGTCGGTACAGGTTTTTTCTGCCTATGCTGACGTGACGTCGTCACTTTTTCTTGCTCCACCATTTGGCGACTTTTCGATTGTTAGTATCCACAAAAATCGATTCCTGATTTCTATTAACTCATATTTTCTTGTTTTATAATGATAATAATGATCCGGTACATAAAGTCGGAAAAAACCGGTTCACTCATCTTGAAAATAGTTGACGCTTGAGTGCCAACACAGAAAAGTTATTTATTGTAAACTCATCTTTACCGCATTGAATTATTCCTGATCTGATTCAATGAAAAATTGTTCACCTACTCTGTACAGAGGATTGATTAGGTTATGTACACCTCTCGTTAGGAGACCGGCCTTGATAGATATCAGCTTACCGACTGAAATGCGATTATCGTCTCGCAAATTGGAAGTTTTATCCAATTAGATGTCGTTTTGGTTTGCTATCGATAATATGAGTGAAATCTTGGAAGTAGTAGGAAAAAATTATATTTATCTCATATGTGATCTATTCCTACAATCAAACTGTTATATCCCAAGAAAATATTGTTGATTTCATCACTTTTCTAATGATAATGCTTTGAATATATAATAGCAAAAAATCTTCAAATTCTTGAAAACTCGTAACATTGTTCAGGGGTGAAGGCAGGGGTTTTCTTGTTTTTTCATTTCTCCATCAATTTCTCTTGCTATTGGGAGTTATTCCATTCCTCTGCGACTACCCCTGAGAGTGTATTCCGATTATTTAGAGCCACTAAGCTGTCTGTTCTTATATATACTTGTTGTTCACTTTTTGCACTTTTGAATGTCTTGATGATTCTCCGATGTATTTTCGAAGAACAAGGTTTTTGATATACCTACCTACATTTTCGTCCCTTACGTTGTTTTATGAATGGGGCTTATTGTGCCTGCAGTTTCAAATGTTCTTATGTTGTACCTGTTTCCGATCCATTTCATCTTTACACGATAATCAGGGAATATAGGATATATTTTCTGTCCGTAGTCTTTTGGGTTGATAACCAGCCACAACTTGAAAGAAAAGGAATCAATATTGAATTTAAATGGCCTATACTTCATGAGAGAGAAAGATAAAGTGTTGTTTATCGAATCGATTCAACATGTTATTGCATCGACCAATGTCTTTCAGCCTATTATTACATCGACCAATGTCTTTCAGCCTATTATTACAATTGTGTTGTCTTCTACCAACATAATGGAAAAGATTAGCAATATTTATACAAAAAAAAAAATAATGCCGACTTCAATTTCCTTCCAGTACAATCTTATAGTAGTGGTCAAATTGTTCGGATGATCTGCAACTATTTAAATTCAATCATATAGACATTCCATTATGATCTCGATTATGGCTTGCCACTAGCATGATGTGGATTGTTACATTTGTTTCTTTCGAGATACACCGAGATACACTTGTATCTTTTCCATATGATGATTTTTTTCATTACATCTAGAAATGAAAGTTCGTCATACTCATACAGTTTCTTGCGAGATTTTCATTATAATAAGGTTTACAAAACCGCGTCATGTGTTATGCTTCTAAATTTTGTTGTTCGTTCATATATGTTGGGTACCAAACGTAGGCTAACGTTCTTAACTGCCGATGCGTGTTGGGACAAAAATTAGCTTTTTTAGGTAGTGCATTTGCTATTTCAACTACAGGGAAACCCGAAAAAACAACAGACAGGCACATATCGGATGTATTGTAGCAAACTATGGTCCTCGACAGGTCGCAAAAATTCTTGGCCTGGGTTAATTTTGCTCACTCTACAAAACCAACCGACTATGGAAATCAATTCCAAAATGTTCTTTTAATTCTTGTTGGGGAAGTAAAATTATAGACTATGGCAATTTGTCTCGTAGAGGTTTTTCAGAAATTACGCACGGGTAAAGATCGAATGGCCCAACTGTATTGGTCTTCATGAATAAGGATGAACACGCCTCAGAACCATTATTGGAACTCAAGTATGTACTCGTTTCTGTGTCCCTATTCTTGAAATACTCGCAGTTCTGCATATACGCTGTTGCTAAGCTGGGACAGATCTGATTGGTTTCTGCCTAGCACCAAAGTATACCTACTCAACCAACGCTTGAATCAAGAATAGGGCTCCTGAAACTTTAGTTTTTGCTTGTTTCGATTTTCATATTTCTGGAGTTACTTAAAAGTTACTATCCGTGGATTTGAGACCGTGAAATGCTAGCATTCAGATCTAATGGCAACGATCCGATTTCAGGCAAAGATTTATAAATATTTGTGTCGATACACTGAATGTTTTGAATCCTGGAAAAGGAGATGAATTTATTTTTGTCATTACATATAAATAATTTATGTAATATATATATATAAGAATTCGCCAGACTGCCTAGCGCTGGGAAGGTCAACTATCTAATCAAACAACACCGGTTCGAATCGGGTGGTGGTCACTTGTTTTAAATCCTCTATTTCACGAAAAATGTTCTCTCAATTGACTTGAATTTCATGATTTCGATTCAGGTTGAATTTATATGACTCTGTTTTATCAACCCCCTCTCGTTGAGCTGATCGCGATGCCAACACTTCCACAGAGATCAATTACCCTAACACCAAACTGATATCATTTGCACTCGACGGGCGTTTCGCTTACATGGTAACCATCTTCAGGAAAAGAAAATTAATACCCAATTTCAATTTTTTTCTCCTGAAGATGCCAACCTTGTTAGCGAAACGCGCGTCGAGTGCAAATAATATCAGTTTGGTATTGGGGGTAGTTGATCTCTAGGAAAAGATTCAACTTTTACACAAAAGGTTCCAATCTCATCGCTCAACACTTTCACAATTTGAAGTTGTGGTGAATTTGTACTTCGTTTCTTACATTTTTTTTTTGTTTCAGTTCAAGTTACACCAGTCAATACGTCAGTAGTCTTTCAACATAAGAAGCCATTCAGCCTAGCGTGTAATATTTCATATTCAGAAAGCGATGGACCAGTTACAGTTACATGGTAAGTTGAATTTATTTTTATATTTTTATTCATCATTTGGGAACATAATTGAAATGTGAAACTCATATTCAACACCGATCGTGATCTTGTTTGAAGCGTCACTAGAGAGAGAGAATTTTTTTTTCTCAATGCGCTCTCCTTGATTGACAAATTATTATCAATTTTATTCGAAATACTTATCATTTCTGACGATTGGCCTCTCCGGTTGCATGTGCTGAAATTTACAGTGTTGCCAGCTTAGTTTCACCAGCAAGCTCTTTATTAGTCTTTATTGACTATTGCGATTTGTTTTACGTAGCACCATGACATCTAGATTTGGTCTTCAAACATGGAACATGGCGACTCAAGAGAAATTACGAGACATTATGATATGCTGCCTGTTTTGATTATTGTGCTACTTCATTAAGACCGATAAAATTTGATGTTCTGGTAATATTATCGAGCGGACAAAACTTTTCTCTACTAACAATCACTGCCTCACTTTCCCTGAACGAAGTGGATGCAATCGATCCCTTGTTAGTATTAATACTACTCCTAAGCTCAGTTATTTTCAGATTTTCGCATGCAATAAACAAGAGACCTATTATTTGAAATTACTCATAAAATGCTGTGATTTTTGTCCAAGATGTCTTGGGGAACGCAAGTTCTTCCGATCTTCCTTATTGGATAAGTACATATGTTATTCGAAACGGTAATGTCTCGCCGAATTTTACCAATTGCACTGTATATCCATTTCGTATATCTCTGTTTTATAGATTCTTTAGTTTCATCTTTCTGGAAACCTAGAAGTGTTTGTATTCTACCGCAATTTTCATAGACAATTTCCTAGTTGGTTAGTAATAACGACAAACTACGTCTTTTGAGGAGCCAAATTTTTACGGTAAGTTCTTCTGAATTCTCCTTATCAGCTCTACCCATTCATCTAGGCCAGTTTTGATATGTACGCTCTTCTCGCTGTCATACCTGATTCGAGGTAGGAATACCAATCCTGCATTATTGTGTTATTTTAGTTGTTATACGCACGCAGTCAAATTCTCAAACTCGTTCATGATGCATTTTATGGCTGGCCTCAGTATATTGCAGTAGCAAAAATATAACAGTTTCCTGTACGATTCCCACTAACAATGGATTCAAAAAACCGCGACACGTGTTTCGCTATACAATAGCTGTATAGAGAACACGTGTCGCGGTTTTGTAAATCCATTGCCAGTGGGAATCGTACAGCTTCCTCGAGCTATTGCTATTGATTGTAAAGGGAAACACGTGTCGCGGTTTTGTAAACTGATTGTCAGTGATAATGGTACAGGAAACTATGGTATTTTTGTTGATATGGATTTTCTTCAAGTATCGGCCAGTACAATCAATATTGCAATAGTATAAATCCTTCCACATTATTTCATTATTTTTTTCATAAATACAATTCATTGAATTTTATCAAGTAATACCTAACACAGGAAGAATCGGAGTTACTAGCATTGTCGGAGAGAAATTTAGTTTCATTCTTTGGTAATTTCTGAGGCGTATCAAAAGCTGGACTGAAGAATCTGGGATATACTGTACGTCCGGCAAGTAGTGACTCATTTGTTTATGTGAACAGCATCATAAAAGAAAACCAAGTTATACGCGTGAACATCAGCAGGAAATGATGATAAATTGATGTGTTTACTACAGACTTGTTAAAAGTAGCGTTTTCGTCAAAAATCGTGATTATGCCTGACTCATTTCTGTGTTGAAAGTATGGATATCCTATGATGATAAATGCATCAGGAAAATGTTCTCTCCCTCAATGATTATGGACTTCCATCGCACTGTCTGAGACTGTGCCAAATGTCGTTTCAATACCACAAGAATTCGTAGTAACTTGCAAACTGCAAACAGAAAGGATAGTTCTTGAATGGGTCATCAAGAGATGACTTGTTATTTCCTCATTACGGCTTGTTGCTTGAACAATCGTATTCATAATATCCATCTCTCGCAATCTCTTGGGTGATTTCATTGATGAATTACCTTTCATGAGCACATTCCTCATGATTAGAGAAAAAGAAATATTCGAGATTGGTTGCTCAAAGCGCTACGGTACTGAATAAAATTTAACCTTTACCCCTAACAACGCTCTGCATTCTGGGCGCAATCTAAAAAGAAATGACGTCCAAAAAATGGAGATATCAACATCCTCAAGAAACATTAACTCGGTATCAAATTATCAAGTTGCGATTATGTTTGTTTTTTTCCCTTATGAATAGTAAATTAAATTCCTGTACTTAGAAAATATTTCGATGCTTTTTGTGAGATTTTTCTGGTCTAAATTATTTTGACCTTGTCTGATCGATATCGAAGAATAATTATTCGTCTAATTCCTGAATTTGTAGCGTGGTTCTCGAAGTAAAAAATAACCGAGCTCACTTCAGTGTGCATACCTCCAATATCTATTAATATCCTATTTAAATATAACTATAACTGCAAATATGTAGTAAAGTAAGTTGAAAACGAGCCAATGTTTCGTTCGCAATCAGGTGCGCTTAAGAAGAAGTTTGTTTTTCCTTTTGTTTCCACCGGGGAAAGTCTCTCTGTTTGAGTTTTTGATATGTTTTTGGAGTAGTTGCAATGAAGGTGTTTTATAATTCTGGAAATGGCTTGATGGGGGTTGGCTATTTCTCTGAAACACATTTATAATACCGCGACGTCGTAAGTCCCGAAATGCTATAAATTTCAATATCCAAAAATCTTCGAACTCTGTACTTTTTACTATTGACAAACGTTCAATGTTTTCCTATTTGTTTCGCAATCTGATTTATGGGTCATTATTTCTACTTCGTCTGCATTAATCTCACATGTGTAGATAAGGCATGAAATATTATAAACAACGCCCACCTAGGGTTGTGATGGTCTGTATTTTATTATAAACGATTTATTCTTTATAAAAAGTATTTAAACTTGAAATCGGACGCAAAAATTGTTTGAAATTATTTTCACCAAGTTGAAACATAATCTGCCTTTCTGATATCAAAAATAACTCTAAACTCAGCCCAAAAGCATTCTGTCACAGAACAAATGAAAAAGAGTTCAGCATTTACTCCTGGCAAGAGTCCAAACGGGGGTTTGTGAGTAAGAATATGGGGAGTTCTCATCTCAAATGAAGTATTTTTTAATGAAGCGCTTTGAAACACCACATTCAAAACTTACCATTTCAACTATTTTTTTCAAAAAATTATTGAAGTACCTACCTAAAAATGAACAAAGAAATTGGGCAAAAGATTTGTTTCTATTTCACCAGTAGGCAACATCATTTACAATCTTCCTGGATTGTTTTTTTAAGAAAGATATGTAACATTTGACCTTATGAATTTGATTTCATGAATACATTCAATTGCCTAAAAACCATATTCGGCGAATTTCCGTTTCAAATTCTTTGTGAAATTGAATTAAAAATGATATATTTAGGAAATTTGTGGATTCGTACTGTTTCTAGTTGTATCCATGAAGCAAGTAATTTACCTACTTGTCATCCAGTGTCTCTCATCTCAATCCATTTTTTTGTTGTAGTTCATTTATTTCATCAATATTGGTTTTTATTGATTATTGAATATTGATTACTATTTGATGTAAAGATGTATATTTCATTTCTCTGATGACAAAAAAACTGCAGTGTTTTGATGGACATAACTATCTTCCATACTTTATGGAGTTCTGTTTGAAAGAAACATAATTTGACACCATTTTGAATAACTGCTGTTTACAAGCTCGACTGCTAACGACGTGAAAGAGCATTTTAAACGATATTATTAATAATATTGTGATTTAATATGACGACAATTCGAAATATTTAGATAAAGTGATAAAAATTTTACTTATGCTATATTTCTGTTAAAAAAACATATTTCATCGTGAAATTTTAGTCATAACCATTTGAAAGCATCACAAATCCAGTGGCTTCGTCAAATTTCATATAAAAAAATCGCTAGTATGTTTTTTGGATTTTTGACCTTGAAAAAAATTCGAAGTAGGCCTTGAAAATTTTATTTATATTTCGACTTCACAGCACTCTAATAGAACTATTGACGCTCTATCTATTGAAAAAAAAAACTTCTGAATCGGATAATAAATAACAGTTTTAGAGAGGTGGCCCGCTTTCAAATGGGTCACTCTATATATACATATACTCTAAGAATATTATATGTCATTTAGCTCGTAAAAATTAATCGGTAACCCGAAATTTATGCCTTCCTACCCTCATTACCAACATACCAACATACATTGCTTTATAGTTTCACCTCAGACATTTGGCAGGTCGCGCGTCGTAACGAGATTGAAGTAAAGAATTTTCGAAATCACCATCTCTTCATGTAAAAGCTTTTTTGTTCTCAATAATACTATAAAGTCGTCTCGTCCATATATTGATCCTGAACTAAAACTGTTCGCATCCTAGTTATGAGAAGCAGAAAAAAAAACGCTAATTTCCGCTTATTGAAATAGCATAGTAAAATATTTTTTCAATCAGTAGAAGTATATTGTCACGATATTTCGGGGTTATGTTGTTTATAGTATTTTCCATTCTAAACGTCATTGACTTCAACCGAAGCCTTCAGCAAGTAGGCCTTGTCACTAACTCCCTACGCCACACCTTAGGGGCAGCATGGTTATTCGTGGACTACGAAACGTAGAAGGGTCATTCCCAAATATGACAGAGGGAAATTCTCAAGAAAAAAGTCACTGTCCCATTGGGGGATCGAACCCACGAATTCTCGATCATAAGCTCGCACAAAACCACAGCTCGTCTTGTTTTCAAATCAGTGTGTTATATACACTTTCAGTTCAGTATGGGACGAGAATGAGAGTGGAATACTTGAATCTCCTCATTGAAGGAAGGTTTTTCCTGAAGCTTACAATTATTCAAAGTCAATTTTGATTCGTATCTCCTGCTCCTTGATTCACGCGGTGTTCTTTGAACACTACAGGACTTCCCTTTCATGTGAGTTTGTATATCAAAAAAAACATATATTTTTCGGTTCGTTCGCTACCGAAAAAGTGTTATATGGGTTCCAACGACGGTTTCAAGCTAGCCTTCTAGCGGAGAATAAAGCAATCCATATTTCCGTTAACCAGCTGACCAACGTCAACCCTCCGAAGTCGAAACTTGTGCGAGAAATGGATCAACTAGGCCTTACCTTTTGTCGTGCGATTACCCAGCACGGTGGCCCGGTGGGGAATCGAACCCCGGTCTTTCGCTTGAAAGGCGAATGTGGATTGTTACATTACACGTGATCAATTCAATCAATCAATGATATTTGTATTTCAAGTTTCAAGGTCTTGAACTCCCTTTACCTTCCTTCAACTGTGCTTTCCTAACATGCTAAATGTTTGTACTATAGTTTAGCCGCTGAAAAGATAGAATGATCACGTGAACGGCACGCACTCTTTGAATGTTCCTCTCCCCAATGTTACAAGTCCGATTTACACCACTCAACAAAAACGTCGCCGCGTCGTCCTCCCATCAACTCTTGGGATGCTTTTTTATAAATGTTCATTATTACACCTTTTTCCTCTACAGTTAAATGCCTTTTTTTTATCTTTTTCTTGGAGGTGAAAGAGTGTTTCCATCCATATTATTTAATTAACGTAACACACGTAAATACAAAGCACATGGTACAGTACAGTGTAAACAATTCTTCATTTATTTCAGTTTAGAAGGCGTGGCTATGCAGGCATTTATAGTTCACGTGTCCTTGAATTATATCTTTTGAACAGCTCGACTATAGTTCTACTTTTTTTGGGTTTCTAACCTACCACAATCTAAAACAATTAATCAAGACTTAATATTAGACTATACAAGTGTAGAAGGGCAGATTTCTAATCCACCCCGAAATGTTGCTGCGTTAATAAAAAAAAAACAGCCCCTTCTTGAAAGGACCAAGTTTTTGGTTGTGGTAGGTTGAGAACCTAAAAAAACTACACGGGAAGAATCCATCCACCACAAAATAATGACTTTCAAATAATGCCACACTCCGTGAATTTCCGAATATTTTCAACGATCCATCCTAGGAAATCTAAGAGACAGGATAATACATTTGCGAAACACGAGAACTTTAATGGGGCCGACCATAAAACTCGCAAATGTGTTTTTGTTAGCCATCAACCCAAATGCAATAAAATTTTCCATCTCCTTCAAATAGAAACTGATGTTGGACTTCGATCGAATACAATAGTTGTATACAGAACAAATATCAAATAGAAAGTAGCTTTTAATTTATATGGGCTTTTATAAAAAATAAATCTTTTATGAAAAATAAATCTATTTTTCATGAGTGTTTGCAGTAAAATGCACATTCCGTGTTCTGTGGTTTTGATCCTCTGAAGGATAATTATCACGACGTTCCTCGGATGGTTGAGTATGCGAAGTTGTTTTTTGGGGGTTTATCGGGAGTTATTACATAAGTGCTTCAAAACTACCGATAATTTTCCATAAAAGCATGTTGTCTGAAAACTGCATGGGTTTATTTTCATATTTTGTCGAAAGAGCCCGACTCCGATGCTTGAATGGAAAATTATCAGGTTTATTTTGATGCACGAGTGTAATTCGCTAGAATATTTCCGGAGTTAAAACAACGACGTTTAAGATTCAGTATTTATGCCTGTCAAGACGACAAATGTACATTTTAACAATCTTCACTATAGATACATGGACCGAGCGGGTATTTTTCGATACCTACCGGGTATTTACCAGCCCGAAACTGTCCCGCTGGGAATTTACCGTTGTAATTGATCGAAAATGTCCCGATTCATATGGGATTTTTCACATACGATGAAAATATTCTGTTTGTTTGTCGGTATGAGTTTTGACGTTTCGCCAACATCTCAGTTGGCATTTTCTTTGAAAAACTCCAGCCAAATTTTATATGGTTTCTCAATTGCCACCGAGTAATTTATATCTACAAGATAGTTGATGCCGAATAAACTTTGAATCAACTAAAAACCTTGCGAGAGAATTGTGTTTGATTGTTGTACATGTATATGAAACATATATGTGGTCTCGGTAGTGTAGTGGTTAGCATATCTGCCTGTGAAGCGGAAGGCCGGGGTTCGAATCCTCGCCGGGCCACCGTGCTGGGTAATCGCACGTTAAAGGGTAAGGCCTCGTTAATCTATTGCTCGCACAAGTTTCGACTTCTGAGGGTTGACGTTCGTCAGCTGGTTAACGGAAACGAACAATTTTGGAACATAATATGAGAGCTGGAGGGAAGAAAAATATTTTCGTTTTTATACTTTTGAACATTCTAACTAACACTCCATCAAAACACCACCTCGTTGACCATCCCTTACCGCAACAGAATGTTGTCGACTTTTGCTCTATCACGATATTACCGGCGTAATACAGCGTTGGGAAAATCGCACCGCCAACGAACGCTTCAATTCGTGGGAATTAATGGGCAGATGAAACAAAAAAATTTAATTATACCGAAATTGAAATACTGCTCCCATCGTATCTAAAAATAGCTGTTAATCGACACGCAGGGATGCATACGAGTACGGTTTGTACATCACCAAAAAAGACAGCGATTACTACGGCAAATGGATATAGGGAGTACGGCAATGTTCACTTTTCACACCTATATATTTGTATATTTATTGTCAACGAACACAATAAAATAGAACATTACATAATTGATAAATGGTTGCAGAGAGAGAAAGACTGTATACTAGTTACATACACATAGTAGAACATTCGAATAAATTCACACTTAAAATTAACATATGGAGTGAAGGGGGGTGAAGGTGGGTAGAAATTATTCTCACTAACTCTATGATTATTCTCCAGCAAGCTGGAGACACTGGGCTTTTTTACCTCACCTATTTCATGTGTGAATAATGTTACTTTGAAGTGAGTTTTTATAGCTCGTCGACTCTGGCCAATGTATTTCTTGTTACAATCTTGACAGGTGATTTCGTATATCCTCGACTTTCATAAAGTTTCTCATTTAAACACTGACAATAACCGCTTCATGATTTAGAGATAATGAAATAACCAGCATGTTCATTTCCTGTTGTCCAACACAATTTATTAAGTAATGTTCATTAAAATGTACCACTTGTGTTAACAAAGTGAAATTGTTTTCTAGAATATTCACTTGGTATCGAACTGAGCGAGCATGCACCGTTTTTGGGCGCCATTGTTAATGAAATTTACAAAGACAAGGTGGATCTAGAAGTAAGAAGAATTGTTCGCATCAAGAGCAAGAATATGTGAAAGTTATGAATGTCGTGTGCTTCTTTGGTTTTACGATGCAGAAAAGGTTAAATAGGCTTGCCTTCCCAAAATTTGAAAGGCGAATCTTGAGATATATGATATCAAAACTTTACCTCGATCGAAAGGCAAATCGTCAACTCTTCCGAAGGGAACAAACACATTTCAAAAATGTTTCCACCATTCTTCAAAATCTTTGCGTGAATGATAGCTTATACTTTAGAACCCAATTGCATTCTTTTGGAACTGCACATATCGCAAGTCGTATATGTGGCTTATTTAGATTTCTGGTGAGTACAAAAAGCAGGAATATCTCTCAAGCACCACTGATTAAAAGATGGAAGTAAACTATCAACAACGTATCAACTCAAAACTACGTTGAACAAGGGAACTCAAAATCAGCTGGAAGTAGTACCCATATTTCAGAAAAAAAAAATTCATTAACATCAAATCTTTGCCGTTGTTTATAGTGGCTGACAATTTGCGTCAACCAGCGATGAAATTGAGAAACACTCCACGAGACGTAAAAATGACGTAAAAGTGTCATCCGTGTACGTTGCAGACATAGAAGATGAATTCATACTAGGAATGGATTTGATCAGTGACTGTGGATTTTCATTCAACAACGAAAAGAAAATTATGATGTTTGGAGGAGAATAATTCGTCGTTACAACCCCAGGACATAGGACGACACCTGTGAAACCGTGATCAGCGAAAACTGCGAGAATTCATGCATTATCGAAAAAAGTAGTTTTCGCGCGAGCCGGAGTGAAGACAAGACAAGCCATCCCTGTGAGAGCCGCCAAAAGTTGTATCAGGAACAGAAGTGACGTCTTTGAGTTGGAAACAACAGGAAGGGCTGACTTGGTCAAACAGAAAGTCAACATTGTCCAAGTCCATTCGATTCAAAAACCATCAGTAAAAGTTCCATTCGCTAAGCGACAAGAGATGGCAGATCGCACTGACGAAATAAAGGCTCAAAACGATTTGAAGGCAAATAATGGTGGATTCAAAGGAGGAGTTCAAGTGTGGAAATGACCCTATACGATAGTGAAAAGAATAAATGACGTGGTGTACAGGATTCAACGTAGCTCTAGAGCAAAAATGAAGGTCGTTCACCTAGAAAGACTCGAGCGGTACAATGGGGATAATAAGACATTGTTTGATCGGGACTACCAAAATTGAGAGAAAGGGATGATGTTACGAAATTTCCTAGCGCCAGCCCTGTCGCTCGTTAAACGCAAAATAATATGAGGGGTCGAAGAAAGAAGGTGACCTTCCAGGAAATCCCGACTCGCGTAGAATAGTCGATAGAGTTTCAAGTAGAGAGAGTTTGGATAGTTCAGCTGGGCAATTTAAGCCGTATTGTGATAAAGAGTTTCAATAAAAGTAGTTTAGTGTTGTTTGGAGTTTTAATATACTAACCCAAGGAAATATCGTAACGATATCTACTTTACCCTTCAGAGAAAATAACTTTGTCTTACATTGTCAAGTAAACGAAAATTTCGACATTATGGAGTAGATGGCGTCACAAAAACGCTTCAGATACTCTCAAACGTAAGTTTAATCATAGTTTAATAGAGTTAAGACGTGTCTGGCAGGGGGTTGTAACAGTAACCGTAGTAAGTGTCCTGTAATGGATGGTGTGATGTCTATTATAATTCTATTAGTACGCCGCCAAGCGTTAGAAGAAAAATTTCTGAACTTAAGTATCTCGATCTGAACAAAAAGTTTAAATGAATTTTTCAGCTCTCTCAACTCGTTTCGGAGATATGGCCCCCCAAAGACAGGAAAAACGGGGTTGATCCCTCTTTTTGTTTTTTCATCCAATCCGCTCGAAATTCCTCCTTCATCACTTTTCAACCGAATTATAAACATTTTTCACTACAAGACTCTAAAAAATATATAACCTGATAGGGATTCGAGGTTTACAAAACATCGAATTGATAGTGAAAAATGCTTATATACCCCGTTTTTCCTGTCTTTGGCGGCGAATTAATAGAGTTTTACCAAAAACTGATCTTCATACGACGAAATTGAATAACCATCATCCAAATATATATTGTTACGTCCTAACGCCGGCCCTGACGAAATCGTAAACGCAAGGCGAGGGATCGCGTCGTAGCGAACGTCATTTTCCTGGAATCCGTAAGCCGCCTAGAGAATTCGAGAAACGTCATCGCGGCTTCTCGGGAACATTCTTCACAGGCGTACGCAGGGGTATAAATACGGGAGAGAGTTCGCGACGCAGACAGAGTTAGTTAGTCAAAGAGTTGGCTATTCGGAGAATTTGTATTCAGAGCTAAGTGACGAGAGTTGTTGAGATCTACGTGGAGCAGAGCTTTGTGCTAAAGTAGAATTGTTAGTTCAGAGAGTTTTAGTAGCGAGCGAGCATTGGAAAGTTATCAGAGCGATTTTAGTGATTGTGTTGTATCGTATTGTGATAGAGAGTTATATTAAAAGTAGTTTAGTGTTGTTTGGTGTTTTAATTGACGAACCCCAAGGAATATAGTAACAGTGGTGTCAGAGTTGAGATTTTTTAAAGGGAAAAAATCGTAACAGTGGTGTCGGAAGTGGAATTTTTGCTGGTGGATAAGAACAATTTATGGTGAATACGAGAAGTACATCTTACGATACGATGGAGGACATGTTGAAATTAATTCAAAACCAATTTGCGGATTATGAAAGACGACGGCAGGAAGAAAAACAAGAAGAGGAAAAGCGACGACAGGAAGAAAAGAAAGAACGAGAAGAAGGACTCCAGAAAATTCTCGAAGACCAGAGAAAAGAGCGAGAAGCTGAAAAGAAAGAACGACAATTAGAACGAGAAAATGAAAAGAAAGATCGAGAAGAAGCACTCCAGAAAATTCTCGATAATGAAAAGAAAGAACGGGAAGAAGCGCTCCAGAAAATTCTAGAACAACAGAAAAAAGAACGAGAAGACCTCCAGAAAATTCTAGAACAACAAAAGAATGAATTAGAGCAAATAGAAAAACAACAAAAAGAAGACTTCCAGAAAGTTCTAGAAAATCAGGAAAAGTTCTTCGAGCATGTTTCATATGAAACCAAAGTTCAAATGGAAGAATTGAAAGAAAACCTAAAGGTAGAACTGAAGGAGGATGTCAATAAGGAAGTGGATGTAGTGCGAGAGGAGATGAGAAATGAAATGAGAGGTTTAGAAAAACAGATAGCTCTTTTCAAGAACCGAGATCGCCGAGACAGGGTTGCCACATCAACAATTTCCGTAAAACCACCGACTTTTGACGGACAGTCGTCTTGGGCTGTGTATCGCAAACAGTTTGAGGCTGCGGCAGAGACTAATGGATGGGACGAAGAAGAAAAAGCTACGGCACTCATAGTAGCTTTGAGAGGGCCAGCTTTGGGTATATTACAAACGATACCCATCGAACAACAGAAGCAATATCAGGACCTGATTTCTGCACTAGAGTTGAGGTATGGCGATCAACACCAAGAACAGCTGTACCGGGCACAACTGAAGACTCGCACACAAAAATCAGGTGAGAGTCTGCAAGAATTTGAGACAGATGTTCGACGCCTAATCCAGCTGGCGTACCCAGATGCACCAAGGGATTTCAAGGAACAGTTAGCAGTGCAGATATTTATAGACGGACTGAGAGACCCAGAAATCCAAAGAACATTGCGAATTACAAGATTCAAAAGGAGTAGCGATGCCTTGGTACGTTCGCTAGAAGTGGAGGCGGCCTTCAACACCTCAAGGCCGAAAGTGCGAGCGGTAACAATTGACAATCCTGAACATAGATCTGGCGCAACGAGTGGTTCATTTGAGAAATTTCTGGAGGAGATCAAATCGTTGATAAGTGGAATGAGCACCCAGAAGAAGAGAACGTGCTACCGATGTGGAAAACTGGGACACCTTATCAAAGACTGTTGGGTGAAGATGCCGCAGAGGATTTGCTATAGATGTAGGAGGCCGGGACATTTCATAAAATACTGTAGGGAGAGAATGCCACAGAGAAAATGTTACAGATGTGGAAGATCAGGGCATTTCATGAAAGATTGCAAGGTGAGAATGCCAATAAAATCCAACTCACCTGCCAGGACGCCGACAAGTTCGCAATCATCTGCGAGGTCAAGGTCACCGAGGGTCATTTGTGTTAACAGGCTAAAAAGAACATCTGAGAGCCTCACCATTCCAGGGAAATTGAATAAAATGGATGTAATATGCACCATAGACACCGGTGCTGCAGTTTCCTTGGTACGCAGCGACATCCTTCGGCCTGGAAACGTAAATCCTATTTCACCCAACGTCGTGATTCGGACAGTCACTGGTGAAAACGCACCTATTCGAGGAGAAGCTGAAATTACGTTGATTCTTGGGCGACTCACTATCACAGGTACAGTCTACGTCGCAGATATAGAAGATGAAGTCATACTCGGAATGGACTTGATCAGTGACCATGGAATTTCATTCGACAATGAGCAAAAGATCATAAGGTTCGGAGAAGAAGAATTTGTCCTTACAACTCCAACGGAAAGGACGAAACCTGCCAAACTGCGATTATTGAAAACTGCGAGAATCCGTGCACTGTCGAAGGAAGTAGCTCGTGTCACAGAGAACAATGTCCCTGAATGCAGCGTCCAGCCATTGGATTCCGGACAAGTCCAGGTGAAGACAGCAAAAGCCATCCTTGTAAGAGCCGCCAGGTGTCGCGTTGGAGGTACAAGTGACAGCTCCGTGATGAAAACAACTGGAAGGGCTGACTTGGTCAAACAAGAAGTCATCAGTGGTCAAGTCCACTTGATTCAACAACCATCAAGAAGAGTTACATTCCCTAAGCGACAAGAGATGCTAGAGCGCATTGATAGGAGGAAGGCGCGGCACTATCGGAAGGCAAACACTGGCGGATTCCAAGAAGAAGATTGAGTGTGGCTGTACAACCCCCGTCGTAGGATGAATGATGTGGTGTACATTGTTCAACGTAAGCCTAGAACGAAAAGGGAAGTCGTACACCTTAAGAGACTCAAATGTTACAATGGGCATAACGAGATGTTGTTTGATCGGGACGATCAAAATTGAGAGGGGGATAATGTTACGTCCTAACGCCGGCCCTGACGAAATCGTAAACGCAAGGCGAGGGATCGCGTCGTAGCGAACGTCATTTTCCTGGAATCCGTAAGCCGCCTAGAGAATTCGAGAAACGTCATCGCGGCTTCTCGGGAACATTCTTCACAGGCGTACGCAGGGGTATAAATACGGGAGAGAGTTCGCGACGCAGACAGAGTTAGTTAGTCAAAGAGTTGGCTATTCGGAGAATTTGTATTCAGAGCTAAGTGACGAGAGTTGTTGAGATCACCTGTGTTGAGGACTTGCGCAGAGAAATTTTCGGCTTTTGTAAAATATATTTTAATACATATATATATATATATATATATATATATATATATATGGTGATTCACCATTTGCCTGTACTGTAACAGTCAAGGTCTAATTTATTCAATTTGTATGCAATTCCATTGACTTACTGTCTTGAATTTCTATCTCGCTTCTCACTTTTTTCGCTTACCCATTTTTCAAAAATAGCTCCAAATGATATTCCCATATCGTTGGATACAAATGCGATTTTTCTATAAACAACTCCTTCCGTATTGACATACATTATAGATTCAACCTCATCCATGAAACCTTGCCCGCCTTCAAACAGTTAATAAATTTTGACATGAAACAAGAATTTTACTCTAATGATGTAAATGGGTAAAAATATTCGAAATCAGTAAGCAGTCTTCAATAAAGTACAATTCCTAGATGGGAATTATAATTCAAGATGCAGCTGCTCATAATTTGTCTAGCCTACCTGGGCCTGAAATTAATATTCGGTCGCGCTCAGATCCTTTATGTATTGTAAGTCAGTCAAAACCCTAAATACAACACATCCAATATACAACCGTTGGTGACGACACCGAAGAAACCGAGTTAACGATGTAAGCTCTTTTAACCCTCCATTGACCGGTATTTGTTTCAGAAAAAAAGATAACGTTATTATTTCAAATGCGTTTTATTCATTTCAGGAAGAAAGATAATAAGCAGATAACGACAAATGACAGGATAACATCGTCCTGGGATTCCACCAAGCACGTGAACACGTTGGTTGTGGATCATGCTAGCGACGTCGATATTGCCAACTATACCTGTATTGCTGTCAACAAGGATAAACTTGAATTTCCAGGGGAAAGAATTCAAGCTACAAGTGAGTTATGCAAAATTTACAGCGCTTTTTTCCCGATAGTGAGAAAAAAATCGTTTATTCATCAAAAAACGTATTCATGGTAGGAAATGCAACTCAAGTATAAAGAAATACATTTGAAGACAAAACATGAAATGAAATCTGATAAAATATAATGGATCCATCGTGGCAAGTGTTTCTTTCAATCAACCGTAAAAAAACTATATAGTTCATTTATCAAGTTACACATATACATAAATATCGTGGGATGAATGAACAAACACAATAATACCCTTATGGGGTCAAACTTGTAAGGATATGAGAAATTTCAACTAAGAATTCAAATTTGAAATAGGGATTTTCCTTTTGCTTTAGGTAATTATATAATGAAAGCGGAGTAAATATTTATAATTCATTTTACCCATCATGTTATTTGAATATCAGTTTGTTATAAGTTATCAAACTATTTGGTTAATTATTGTACGAGTATTAATTGATTCTTACGCAATAAACAGGCCCTCATTACTTTTTAAAATCATAAAAGCTCAATTTATTTACTGTGAAAATCAAGTTTGAATGCTTAAGTTCAGTGGATAAACGTACAATTTTTCACGATTTTTCATTTGGTATAGCGAAGAAATATCTAACAGATCGTATAGTGAATACCGCGTGACACAGGATCATGGTACACTCCCGGTATCTCCCTCAGTTTCGAAGGTAATTTATTGAAATTTGCGATATCCCAAATGCATAATAAGCGGCACTTTTCGACCTACAAATGATTTTTTTTCATTTCCGGTTTCGCCGGAAGTGATACCAACTTTCAATTTTTAAATAGAACACCTTGTTTATATTACATTTCTGAATCCAATGATACCACATATGTGACATTTCAAACGTCAACATTTCACATAGATTGAGAATCACTCTATTTAGCGAGATATATTATATAACCTTATACTTGTGATACATTGGGGAAGCTCGTGAAAGGGGGCTGAAAATTAAAACAGGTTATGAAATAAACGATGGGATTTGGAACCTTTTGTATAAAAGTTGAAACTTTTCCTAGAGATCAATTATTATTACCCTAACACCAAACTGATATTAGGGTAATTGATCTCTGGGAAAAGTTTCAGGTTATGAAATGCAATGATATTAAAATAATTCACCTTAATAACATTTCAATCTCACCAACTCAATTTTTTGACATGTCCAATTCGTGGTATTACTTTTTCTGTTGTGGCAGTTTCCGATGAAATTGAATGATATAGGCAATGGAGTTTTCAACCACTACCAAAAATTTTAAATTCAATGATGTGACAAACACGCTCTGATGTCCACACACAAAATGGGAGTAATAATGTCATATTATTCAGTAACTTTGTACTTATCAAATCTACATGAAATTTTCTTGGCTTTGTTTATATGTTGGTTTTTCCTCATTTGCCGCTAGATTTTCCAGCATTAACTGACGTAATTTTTATTATAATACTGTTACGAGAGTACTCAAAACGATTTGTGCGTCAGTAATTTGATGGTGTTAAAATAAAGATTGAAGTTATGGTTTTTATCTATATTATAACTTAATACGTGGACTATATTAAATATTATCAGTTTACTTTATCTATTACAAAATCGAGTGTATGTCAGAAATATCATCCAAAAATATTAATTGGATTTACAATTGTTGAGGTTCATCAAGATCTAAAATGCATTCAGAAATAATGTTTTTCTGCTTTGTTATTTTCAATTTCAACATATTTTTATGCTGATGTATGTATTTTCAAGGTTAAGGTTTCGATGTATTCATAATGTCAACCACATTCAAACAAACGTATTCATAAGTATTTTATATATAACAACTGTTTTTAGTTGAAGTTTGACCCTTGTATATATTCGGAGCATTATATTTTGTCCTTTTTTTCTCCGAATCAACTTTTATAAAAGATGTAAAAATTAGCGAACACCGTCTCTTATACTCTTATGTGTATATCATTCATGAACATTTGATTCAAAAAGGAAGAAAGCGTCTATCTAAAACAGACACTCCCATGTATATTTAGCTCCTTGGGATTGAATCACATACCAATAACTTTTTCTTGCTCAATTTTCATACCAAGTACACCAAGCTTGAATCCAATAGCATTCATAGAACATTTCTGCAGGCATAGATAGTAGTTTGCAAATCATTCATTAGAATAGCATTTCGTTCTCAAACCCACACTAGCTCATTTCGCTCGGAACTACCCCTTGAGCTCATCAGTGAGCATATGGACAAATTATCGAAATTTCTCATCAGATACACTGAAAAATTTCGAAAAAGTCAATTTTGTGCCAATCTGCTCTGAATAAATGGACCTTTATATGAAACAGCTAGTCCCCTCTGTAAGGCGTCTTGAGAAAATGATACAGACGTCAACGAAAACTGCTATTACATATATTGTTCCAGGCTCTCGACGCTTCTTTTAGACCGTAAAGGTCTTCATTCAGAAAACATACTGTATTTTCCTGAACAGATTCTACAATCCCTCAGTCTACTCAATGTAGACTATTTCATCCAATCATAAATGCTTGTGTGATATCGATGTAGTCTATTGTCAAATTGCGCTCAGCTGCAACGAGAAATATAATCGATGAGTTTCTGACCACTGACAAAAAAATTTCATCACAATCTACCCCGTATACTTGAGTAAATCCTTTGGCAAGCAATCTTGTCTTGAATCTGTTGATACTGCCATCTGGATTTCGTTTCAATTTGAAAACTAATTGTTTTTCTGGTCAGCTTACCGTTCTATGAGAGTCCAAACTAAGGTGGCTATATACTGGTGTTTTCACTCCATATAAAAGATTGTCAGCAAATCAGACGACCGATATGGCCAACTTGATGAAAAATTTGATGATGTAGGCGTAATAGTACTGCAAAAAATCCGCCAGGTACCCGCACTCTTGCAGTGGAGATGACAGTCCGGTGTTGCCAAGTTGCCATGTCGTTGCGAATTCTGGTCCAGATCAGTAGAAACACAATGCAAATTTATTCCAACTGAGAAATTATTTTCAAACTACATGGAATAAATAACGCATAAAGTTAAACACAAATTTGGCGCGTTTTGGTGTTTTCAATAACCTCACATATCCAGTCCCGATAAATTCTCTATCCTTTAACAAAAACATCAGAATTGGCAACAGCGTGTTCCATGGATCGAGTGATCACGAAAATTAATAGA
This sequence comes from Zygogramma bicolorata, assembly GCA_032362365.1. Lineage (NCBI taxonomy): Eukaryota > Metazoa > Arthropoda > Insecta > Coleoptera > Chrysomelidae > Zygogramma > Zygogramma bicolorata. Next base: position 105,593 of record JAVJAQ010005007.1, read on the forward strand.
AATTTTTGATTACCAGCGCCCCTCATTAGAAACACCAGTATATCCATTTCTTCCCTCATTGCGATAATAGTATATTACTTTATGAGGCGGAGAAGCATGACTTTTCTTGACGCGCCCGATATTACGCGCCGAACGAAGTGAGTCGCGTAATAGAGGGCAAGTCAAGAAAAGTCGCTTCTTTGCCGAATAAAGTATACTATTTTTTCTTCAAACGTAGCAATTTTCAACCATAAATAGTAAAATTCATACGCTATTTTTACTCGAAATTAACTGTGACAACTATCAAAGTTCTAGATGTTAGAAATTAAAATAATTAAGTCGTCGGTGGGATTTGCGTCTCCCTGGTTACAGTTGTTTGACAGTTATTTTATGTTATTAAAGACAGCTTATTGTTGTTGCAACCGCAAGCGCAAATTTAGTGCGAAAATGAAAAACCTAAACGAAATTGAGTCCGCGGCTAATGATGCAGTAGCACGTTTGGGGCCCTCCAAGTCCGGAATAAAGTATCGGTTAGCGTACAAGCACTTCCAAGAGTGGTGCGATACAAGAGGAGTACGGCAAGTTACCGAAGACGTTTTACTGGCATATTTTAATATAATGGAAAATGAAAATAAATGGAAATCTTCTACAATGTGGTCACGATACTCTATGATAAAATCCGAGTTAGTTATTAGAAAAAATGTGGATATAAGCAAATTTTTAAAGTTACGTGCCTTTCTGAAAAAGACAAGCGAAGGATATACTGCAAAGAAGTCTAAAGTTTTCACTAAAGACGAGTTTGATAAATTTTTATTTGAACCGCCAGATAAGTTGTATTTAGGATTAAAGGAAAAAAATATATTGCAAAGCATGTAGTATACTCTACTAAATTATAAAAATATTTCAAATTGTTTTGTTAATTGGGGTTACCGACGCCTGTCGATGCGACGAATTGGTAAAAATGAAGACTGTGGACATTGAGGATAAAGAAAATGTAATAATTATCAAAATCCCAGACAGTAAAACACGACAAATTGGATCTTTTACGATAATTGGTCAAAACTACATTAAACTGTATAAAAAGTATGCATCACTGCGGCCTGAAAATCGATTTTTTATAAAGTACCAAAATGGAAAGTGTTACCGAAGCGTCATGGGAATACATTCATCAGCGCAGTAGCCCAAAAAGTAGCTAGTTATTTAAATTTAAACGATGCAAGCGCATACACGGGTCACTGTTTACGACGAACTTCAGCAACACTTTTAATTGATGGAGGCGGAAATCTAGAATGCCTCAAACGACATGGGGGCTGGAAATCAAGCACGGTTGCCGAAGGATATATAGAGGATTCAATACGAAATAAAAACGATAATGCTCAAAAAATTTTAAACCCTCATGATTCGCCAACATCGGGAATGATTGCTGAAAGTTGTGCTCGACCATCAGTATCATCAACAATTACCAATGCGTATCAAGAGTCGGGAACATTTTTGCACGATTTCGATTTTGAAAATGCTTCATTAACTAATTGTACTTTTAATATTACTATAAATAAAAATGATGTTTAATTGTTGTTAATGACATTTGTATTGTTGCTTTGTGACATATTTCATATTGTTGCCATGACAACATATTTCCCTCCGCCGTAAATGGGAAAAAAAAACTGCTGCTGGCGAAGACGTCAAACTTTGACAGGATCAAGTTAGATAAGTAATGTCATCATTATTTGACGTTTGAAGAAAAACCATTTTATCTACTCCCACCCGTAAATATGCTTATTTCCTTATAGTTGACTAAACGGATAAGTAGGCGATTCTGGTCAACTGAATCGTTATGATTTCATATCCACACAAGGTAGGAAATGAATTCCATCTATCAGAGAGATCAGAATAATTGGTTACCAGGGACAACCTTGTAGAAACGTCACAATTCTGATATGTCTACTTGATTATAAAAAAAATCAAGAAAACGTTTTCAAAAATCAATGATAGCAGCGAATTATCTTTAAGTTCGAATTTTCACAAGTGATATTCACTTGTGGAATTGAAGGACTTACATCTACTCTTCACACCAATTATCAAGTAAGATTGAATAGTCCAAATGGCCCTCTGAGTCGGTCTACTTCAAAGTCGTTGCTTCGAGTCTCACCAAAACCGTTTTTTTTTCTTTTTTTCAAGGATTGAACTATCGAAACTTTCCAGATACCCGGTCTACTTCAAAGTCGTTGCTTCGAGTCTCACCAAAACCGAAAAATTTTTCTACTATTTTTCGAGGATTGAAATATAGAAACTTTCCAGATACCAAGTGTCAATTTTGGTAATATCCAGAGGATGTCGATAAATATAAATATCGAGAAAATACTCCATATCCAAAAATGATTATTAATATAATATTCGAAAGAGAGTTTTGAAGTATTCACCTGGTCGAAGAAAAAATCAACTATAAATCGAATGGATATTTGCCACATCGCCCTCGAACGTTTGAGGATTCGCACTCTTGTTGTACAAACCACTACTATCACACCATTATCACTAGTCATAATTCACCGACATTCAGTCTATATTTGGTTATAAACAGCTTGGTAAAGTATGTCATGTCATCTTGTTTCTTCTTTATATCTCTGGTTGGGTATCGATTTCGTTCATCTTCGTCGTGTGACCTTTAATCCTCACGCCTGAACGGAAAATTTGACCAGCAATTTCTTCCATCTATTCAAGTACTTGTTGTTGAATTTCGATTCGATTTTCTGAAATGTCGAAAGTTGACAGCTCATTTTGAACTGGCATGCCTTCGATTTCAGGTACTGCTACGCTGCTCGTCTCAGTGTACTTGAATCAGTGCTCCAATAGGATTTTGTTCTTCCTCTTTGTCGGTTTTCTATCTCAAAATTCCCTGGGATAGACAGACCTGTCTCCTTTGGTTTCTTCGCAATAGCCAAGGAATATATATTCATTCCTTTTCGATTCCAGCTTTTTTCGCTTCTGATCAGGTACATAGACGAAAGCTCTAGAAATCGATATGTGATCGTTTCTGTTGATGAAGAATTGCCCACGAAGAAATAGATAATATTCTCCTTTTAGTTTTTGCAAGTTTTCTGCGTATAAATGGAAAATTGAATAATTTGCTTTGAAAAAATTGGGGCTCATTTCAAACACGAGAAAGAACATATTCACCGATTTTCATGAGATTATAAAAATGTTTGCCATAGTTATGAATAAAAAACAAAACAAAAATGCGCATGTCCGATGAGGCTTCAAATTATAATTTTTAAATTCAACTGTTTCCTGAGTTGCACAGTTTAGCCTCAAATCGCAAAAATTAATATCCGCTCCTAAACACGTATATACTACCACCCCCCATCTAGCTTCCGGGGCTTTTACCTCGATTTTTCCTTAATTACTCATCATTAATTACATTTTCCATCCGTTCGTATAACTTCTGAGAATTTATCGTCTATTTCGGTATTTAAAACGGTTTGGTCCTGGTCTATAGCGCTCAAAGTTATTGATTCCATTTTTGAGGCTTTCTGAGACGAAATAATGTGCATGATTCTTTCAGGGAATATTGGAGTGAAAGTTCCCTCAGATATCAACGTAGTTGAAGAAGAACGACTCCGACTAGAATGTAAAATTGCTGGGCATCCTACACTATCATGGGAATTCAGTAAGTATCATTGAATATTTAGACGAAAAATCGATTCGGGAGAAGATATCGAAAATAAAGTTTTTTCACATATTATACATAGTAAACTGTCAACTTACTGAAGTATGAAAACAAAGTGTATACATTTTCGAATTAACATTCTTCCCAGTCCGAAATTTCTTCAGACTAACTAACCTTTGTCCTGTCCGACCTTTTTCAGTAGATCATTATCTAAATGTGGAATTTATATTTCTGACTGTCCTGACTCAAGGGCGTACCCAGGATTTCAGCTAGGGGGGGGGCAGCTCATACCTGTTTCGAGAAGATGGTCGGTCGGGTATATTGAAACAAAAAATCATGGAAATTGACTTTTATTAATTAGTTTGATTATATATATATATATATATATATATATATATATATATATATATATATATATCTATATATATATATAAATGTGTGTGTGTTCGGATAGGTTTCCGCGGTCAGTTGTGTGTTGTTGTTGAGTTCGGGTTGAACCGCGTCTGGAGTTTTGTTCTCGACGTTTCGGCTCCGATTTTGGAGCCATTTTCAAGAGGTAAATGTGACTTCACGCTGAGGTCTCAATCTGCCTACTCCTCAGGTATTCAGTTCTCCGGTGATATCCAGGTTATAAAATTCTTGGAATGATTCTGCGTTCTTGTGTAAGTCTGTAATGCTGGTTTTGGTCATATACAAGGGATGTAGCTTACTCGAAGCAAACGCCGGAGTATTTTCTTGGGAGAATCGAATATTCAACGATGAAATGAGTGAATCAATGTATGGTATTATCAGGGAACGCCGCCAATATTCGTTATCATTATCTGATGGCGGATTACTTCTATGTGTTTTCTTGTGAGCAAGACGTGGAACCAAAATTTCTATGTTCAAATCTATTACAATAGCTTGCGCTTTTTGAAGCATTCCATTACTTATTCTATCAGGAAACTCGCGGTCATTTCTGAGAATGTCCTTGATATTTTTGATGTGTTCCCCCACCGAAATCATGTCGATCGATTTAGCTTGCAGTGCGTTAACTACTGGTTCTAAAACTGCTGAATATTTGGCTATTGTTTGTAGAGCAATAATAAACACTGGTTTTGTAATGGCTGAATGCAACTGATATGCAGATTTTCTGGTGGCATGATTTCCCTCTACGGATAACGTTTCTAGAGATTTCACAAGTTCTGGGAAATGTTGAGAAAACTTTCTGATTGATTTATATTTTTCGGACCATCTCGTCTCACACAATCGTGATAGGTTTGGAGCGTAGTTTCGACGTGTAGTCGATTCTCTGAAAAACGTTTTAACATCCTTCACAGTAGCGACACTATTTCTAATTTCTGGCACTGCGTTCGCATCATTCACAACAAGGTTGAGTTTGCAACTTGAGCAATGAAAATTCTCCAAATTATATTCGGCTTCAATACTAGATGGCTCTGATTTTCTCGTCGGGAGCGGAAACTACGAGATGCGCCGGTTTCACGGTAGATTTGAATTATATTGCGTCGATAACCGTATACTATAATACAGTACATATTATGTTGTAGAATATTCAATCATAGATGTAAAAATATTAAATCAAAATATCTGACTGAAAAGATATTTTGTTTCCAACACTTCATTTTGCGCAGAGCGCAGAGTAGGTTACACGTTTTTAATTCCCACTTGCCAGGAAAATTGACGTTTATTTTATCTTCTAGGGGGGGCAGCTGCCCCCCCCCCTGCCCCTACCTGGGTACGCCCTTGTCTGACTGACCAAGAAAAGGTTCGGATTCCAAGGGTTTGAGACCGGCAGCCTTACTTACTGGCTAAAGAATCGGCGTCATAATTAGATCTTGATGGCTAGTAAAAGGTTAGCACAGCACTTCCGCCTTTCAAGCGGAAGACTGGGGTTCAAATCTCTGCCAAGCTGCTGTGCTGTCGTCAGCTTGTTAATGGAACAAACAGTTTTAGAACAACTACAACAATTTTTCAGTTCATCAACTCAGCTTCAATCATGTGGCCCCATTATCAACAAGTGAGCTTCCAACGAAGTATTCGATTGAGATTCTAAAAGCCACTGCCCTATAGTGATAGCCACGGTTAGATATTTGAATTGTTTAAGGTTCACTTGTCGAGAATAGGAACCCTGGTAATTGTGGCATTCTTATGTTAGCTTTGGCGTTGCTCGAGTTCTCTTCAAGGCTACTGTGCGTGTCTCATATTAATGAGAATGGGAACATTTTTGTAGTTATTCTTTGCTGACACGATAATTCCTGTGAGTTTGGTGGGATTTTCGCTGGTGGTTCATTCCACCAGAGGCGACTCTTTGTGCCCTGCACTATAATTGAGGTGATGCCAATAGAGACGTGCCATTATCATTGTACCTCCCTGACAAGTCGAGTCGAGAGAAGTGATATCGAGCATGAAATCTATAGCTCTTGTTGTTGTAGTTTTCATGACTCCAATAATACAGGCATGCCGTTTTCAGAATGTAGTCTAGTTTTTGGATGACTGTCACCTTATGAGTCTTAGTGGCCCTGATGACAGCACCGTAAGTTAACGATCTCTCTAATGATAGCAATATAGATAAATGAGGCGGTTCTAGAGTGCAAGCCCCAGTCTGGTGGTCCGACTACATTGTTCATAAGCCTTCATAGAGAATGTCGCTAGGATGTCCAAGAGAGTAGGTGTCTTTTCTTTCTTATAATATTGAGAGATGCTTGCATTCTGTGCAAAGAACGCCCTCGAACCAATCTTAAAATTTTTATACAGTTTCATGTAGAGTATGTCGATAATCTTTCCACTTATCATCGTCGAGATAGTCGTGAGTGATTACCTATGGTGAATTTTTTGTTGACCGAAGACCTCCAGATACGGTTGGTCACAAGGGAGAGGGTAAATCTTCTTGCGTTGCTTACGATATTGAAGTATATTCGTTATCTCGAGATCTCTAATATTTCTCTCAATGAGTCTTTCAACGTCTCCAGCAAGAACAATGCGTGGCTGATAGGTTGATATGCCTTTGGTACATAGTCCGTTCTGCCTGTCTTAGATATCAATCAATTTATTCGAAAGCCCGTTCCAATTATTACATTTACATTTTATTTTCTTAAGTTAAAGATTTTGTCTAAAAGGGACGACCTAGGCACAGTTGTGTCTCTGTCCTTTTCAGACAATAAAATCAAATAACAAAATATGGTATTTTAATGAATAAATAGTAAAAAGGAATAGAGGCAGGTAGTTACAAGAAGAAGACAATAATGATCTCAACTAGAAATTTGAGAAACTAAATTTTAAAACTTAAAACAGAGAACAGTAAATAGATAAATAATGAAAATGCTGATTAATGAGGACCAAAGTAAACCTTCACCACTCTCCATACCTTCGGGATGTGTTTCAGAACCAAATAAGATCTGAAAATCCCCATCAAGTGGCAAAACTACATCCAGGCCCCCATTATAAAATTGGTGACTTCAAGAGAAAGAAGCTATTGATAAGTGACCTAATTTTTTCCTCATACGCCAGTCTTCCTCCGAGGCTATATTGATTACCTCCGTCCATTCAGCATGATCAGTATCTACTGAATCGGGAAAATCTGTTCATTCTAAGAGGTCTGTGCTTCCTTGGAGACTAGTAGTAGTAGTTGTTATCCTCCTTTGTCAGTTATGCATATTGCTGGAAATGGGCCTAAATTGAGTGCACAGATTACAGGATAAAATTCTATTAATTCGCCGCCACCGAGTTTTGACAGAAAATTAGTGCGAGTCGCTGAACATGAATCATGAAGTCTAAACGCGGCGGTCTCCCTTCGTTCCTTCAAAGTTGAGAAGGACATATTTTGCCATCTTTTCTGTACCAAAAAAACGATCAGAAACAAGTATACCGCTACGCTCGCCCCGCAAAAATCGCGTTCGTTATACAAAATAAAACTGGTCACGTAAAAATTATTTATTCGCATTTTTATTTTTGCTTGATTTTCAATAATTTAATTTTCTTATGTAGAGAATGAAACGTACACAGAATCAAGAGATCGTGTCATCATCGAAGATTACAAAGATGATGGCAAAGTTGTGAAGAATGGAGTATTTATTCTTGGAAATATTACGAAAGAAGATAGAGGGGAAATCTGGTGCATAGGGGTAGACCATTCCTTGAATGAAACGGCCAAGTCGAAAAGTTTGGTCAGAGTTAGAGGTTAGTATTACTAAATAGCATCACAAATTTAGATAATTATACAGTTTCATGTAGAGTAGAATATTTAGAGCTGAAATTGAAAATAGGGAATACTTCATTCTGCATTTTGAAATCAGAATCACGTTTTAATGAATAAAGCATGTGATTCTCCAGAATATGTAAGATAATCTGAGAGTAAAACAAATGAATTTCATCATGCATTCCACTCAAATTTATAAGTGGAAAGATGTAGGTATTTTAAATACCTCAGGAAGTACCAGACAAAAAATAATTTTTGTTTGAAACAGAATGATCAATATTTATTTTTATATGAATTCTCCGAGTATTGATGATCATTCCACATAATATTTTTCAATTCAATTTCTGTTTGATTACCTGAAAAACTGATTCATTAATAAAGATTATTCACATCATTATAAATTGAAAAATTGAATAACATTTCTTTTTTAGATAAATATGCTGCCCTATGGCCTTTCTTAGGAATATGTGCTGAAGTTATTATTCTTTGTGCCATTATTATAATTTATGAAAAGAAACGTAATAAGACCGAACTTGAGGAGAGCGATACAGATCAAAGCCCAGATCAGTAAGTATTATAGATTGAATAATTTGGTATGTCCTAATTTTTCGTGTTTTTCATCATCGAACAGTTTATGTTTGTATATATATATATATATATATATATATATATATATATATATATAAGGATTAACGAGGTCTCACCTTTCAAGGTATGATTCCTAGAACGGAAAAGCATAAGGAGTGAAACTTCGTCCAAGATCTCTTGCACATCCACATGTTATCTGGTTGAAGCGTTCCTTGACCTCACAAATTCTACTAACTCGACTAATCCTATTCACCATCTCCGTCTCCTACATTTCTATGGTATCTATTGAAAACACCAAATCCGATACTTGATGGATAACAGTTTGTACCAACATAGAAACAAAACTTATCGTTTCTACTTTTATAAAAACCGTGATGGGACTGTTTTTTACTCTCAAATGGACAATTTTTTATATTGTCCGGCAAATCTAGATTAAAATCAGATAATTATTACTAGCAACAAAACACACTCCAACATTCAATAAAATTGACATTGACACATGCTTGTCAGTGGAATTCTCAAAAAATTGTACATATGGAAATAATCGTGATGTACTCTATGCATGTGTTCCTGATGAATTGACGATTTCCTCCACTTAGTTGAGAGAAAACCACTCATCGCAATTTTGGTATTATCGAAAATTATGATGCCAAAGAGAATTTCATAGTCCTAGAATATTTTTCGGCAAATAGAATATAACAGAAATGATTTTGACTCCAAGCTGAAAGGGTAGGTATATAAAGTGTTCATTTTTATCAATATTAGTTCACAAAATCGGTACATGTTTCACTAAACAATAGCTTTTCCCAAAGTATCGGCCAATTCCATAACTTATATGAATATCATTTCTCTTGAAATCACGAATTTTTGAAATATAAGTTGTGCTAAGAATTTTCAACTCCCGAATTCAGTTTCAACACATAAAATGAATCGATTGTTCACCCGCTGCATGCTGACATACAGTTTACATTTATCTCCAGCTTAGAAAACACATACCTACCTACAGCTTGTCAGATATACTTGTGTTCCGTCATTCAACAATATAAGTCATCAGTTCAATCAGTGCTGTCACTTGAAAGTACCTGCATTTTATCAATACGTTTATCAGTCTCTGTCTCTTTCTTATATATTATCAAGCAGACGGGCCTGTTTTATTCAATTGAAAAGTTTTTCAAATTCGCAAGTTTGAATTTCAGTCATGCTAAGTTCACGTTCTAAATCATGTGATTTATGTCATTTTGATTGTTTCAGGAAGAACACACCAGACCACGGTAAAGATGCAAACTTGAGGCACAGACAGTGAAGTATTGAATTCGTTGAAAAGTCAAACAGTACATTAAAAATCCATTGAAATTATCCAGAAGTTATACAGTAACATTCGATTTGTGTAATGGGACTCGACAACCTTTGCCAAGAATGTTGGAGGTACTGTACAAAAAAAGTAAATTATAGGATAGGTTTAAATTGTTATGAAGCCTTCCCACTCGTTTGCCTTAGATAACAGCCTTTTTATTGTAAGTTGGATGCATATTGTTTTATATTTTTGAAAGAGTTTTCCGTTACTTATACGTTATTAGTACTTGAACATGTAGATATTGTAAAATCATTGTTATGCAATCAAACTGGCTGATATTTGAAGTGAACCAACATCATACCATTTGTACATAAATAACATTTTAAGAGAAAGAAAATATTGTATACACTCCTGTTCATATTATTGTATTGTTAAAAAATTGCGTTTTTACTTGTGGACTGTTTTTATTTTTCATCTTGGGTTTATCAAATAATATAAAGTGCTTAAACTTTTTCTAACGTAAACCATCTTAATTAAGTATCGTTTATAATTGAAGATTGCACTTTTTTATGTCTTCTAATCAGTACTTAGATTCTATCTAGTAGAGCAGCTTGAATTTCACGCTCAGTGCTAAATTAGTAAAAAAATGTATAAGGATATTGTCCATTTTTTTTATTTTTATTCTAAACGATTTTATTCATCTATTCAGTGCCAACCACAACACTACCAATCTCTTCTCAATCCATATTTTTCCTGGTAAAATGATAATTGAATGTGAACTAATTCACCCATAGAAAACCTAAGGCCTTTAAATTTTGAGTGGGTCAAATGACCAACTGACAATTCTCAAAAAATATTTTGAAAAATTGTTGCCACGATACCATTACCACAATGAAGACACTGTGTTGATGTTTTAATAAATGTGATGATTATCTTGTTCATATGGTATTCTTGTATATAAATTGTCATTATAAATTCAATTGTTCCTCGCAAAAATTATCGTATAAAATATTTTTACACTGCCAGGTGAATGTGGCAAAATTTTTCTGAATGTTCATCCTGCAAGAATGTTTTGTTTACTTTTCAAGATGAATGTGATTCTCAAACGTTTATTTTTATGTGTATGGCCTCATTTAATCATTAGTTTTGCCAGTGAAATGTGAGAATGATATGAGGAACTAATTGGATGAGTTTCTGTTAAACATAGTGTTGTGGTTGAACCATTTCTTGGTGTGAACATTTTCCTCTCCACTCCTAATATAGTAAAAAATGTTACACATATATATTATTAGAACTGTAACTTATAAAGAGAAATATAAGATGACTCGAAAATAATATATAATTTATTTTTTACTTGAGAAGGCATATTCAAATGGAATTATTTTTAAGTCATCATTATAGAATTAAATAATTTGAAAATATAATTGAAAAATTTCCATTTGACTTTGAGATGGAAGTCGAAATGACCAATAAAAACAGTTTTTTATTTATTTTTGATGTGTTTATTTGAAAGCCTTACCGTCAATTATTTTCGATTTCCACCTTAAATATGAATTTCTCCTAACTAGTATTGCAATTTAGAGATAAAAATATTGGTGCTTGCACAAAAAATACTGTTGGTCAGTTTAAATGAAAATAAAATCATCTTAACTTCTTGAAAAATATGTTTTATGAAGTATATAGTCATCCACGTCAACCAACATACAATTAACTTTTTTTAAAAGAGATTCTGAACGAAACTTTCTGTCGAGTTATGAGATCTCATTCAAATTTACGAAAATGTTTTCAATAAACCTTCAACAAGTTTAAGAGTTTTTTGTTTATCCTCAAACATGTCGGTAGTACCATTTCAATGTGTTACAATGTGTAACACCAAAGCATCCCACTATTTATAACTTGTTCAAAGTGTCAATATATGAACATAACTTCAAAGCTGCAATGAACCCCAAATTATGGCCTTTTGGGGCATGTATACAAAAGTTTTTTCAGTATCCGAGGAAGTAGAATTCCAGAAAAATAGGTGAAGACTTTTTTTGTCCTAATCTGTTGCTGTTAAATATTGCCAGCATCAACTCATCCAAAATAATGAACTTTATTGTGACGAATTCATTGAGAACCAGCTGCAATTTTTATGTTTCACTGAAATCAGAAAAAAACCGGACAGCTTAAAAGCTATTAGTATCGACGGGTTCAAACTCAGCAGCTATTTTTGCAGAACTGAATTCAAAAAAGGAGGGGTCGGAATATGGGTTCGTAATTATTTGACAGTTGAAAATCTAGGACTTGAAGAATTTTGTATAGAAAAATAATTCGAAGTATGCAGTATAAGTTGGACAGATAATTTCGATAAGTATATTTTACTTAATTTCTATCGATCTCCATATGGTAATTTCAACATATTCTGTGAGTGCTTAAATGTACTCCTAGAAACACTTTTCAAACCCAATATCATTATGATAGCTGTGGGTGTTTTCAATTGCAATTGTTATGTATAGTAGTTTTTCAAAAGTGTTCGAGTACAGTTTTCTCGATAGGCTGTTGAGACTCCTAAGCAGTGAAAAAATCATATCAGATAGCCAGCATGGATTACAAACGGGCAAATCTACATCCACAGCAATTTATTTTTTCTATGACAGCTCAATTCAATACATCGACGGGGGTGAGTGTCCCATTGGGGTGTTCTGTGACCTCAGCCGTGCTTTCGATTGCGTTGATCATAATCTACTGTTGTCCAAACTTTATGATCACGGTGTGAGGGGTGTATGTTGGGGATGGATTGAATATTTTATTAGGGCAAGAAATCAGTACGTTGAAGTACAACATACAGAAAATAACTTCATACGAAGGATTAATTCGAATATTACTGAACTCGATATGGGTGTCCCTATTGTTCATTTTGTACACAAATGATCTGCCAAAATCGTTTCCTGATATTCATTTCACAGCTTATGCTGATGATACATCCTTGATAATATCTCGCAGAAACAACGACGCTCTAAAACAACAATGTGAACGCACATTAACAAGCATGGTGACTTGGTTCAACCAATTTAATCTCTGTTTCAATTCAAGCAAATCCAATATTTTGAGGTTCCATCCATATCAAAACAACGTCGCTGGGGTCAACGTGAGTTTGTGCAATGATATTCTCTCGTGCCAAGATTCATGTAAATTCTTAGGTTTGCATATAGACTCGAACCTAAACTCGTATTCAAAAATAAAAGTCGTTTTATTAGAAATAGCGCGATACAAAATTATAGCACTCGTAGTAGTGAAAACTTGCATCTACCAGCTTCTAGAATTGATCTATCATACAAAGCTTCATCCAGAATCTGTGCTAAGATATATAAGTTGCCTGATTTTCTCAGGGTGTTGAGTCGTGAGAGCACTTTCGAACTGAAACTGAAACAATTTTTAGTCTAAATGTTTTTGTCTGGATGATTTTTTGTGATAGTTGGAACTATGTATTCCTCTTTTGTGTGTGACGTTTTCTTATACAATATGTACTATTGTCTATGAGAAATAAACTTGAAACTGAGAAACTAAGTTACAAGAACGTAATTGAAGGACACAGAGAGCTACTGTCTCTACAGTTGGGATTCTAAGTACTTATCTACCAGTGTATTCCACTTAGACCTTCCATTGGGATATCGTATATAGAAGCTGTTCGATAATCATGCCAAAACAATTCAAAAACTTCAACATTACTTTTCAACAAAACCAACATACCTTGTCTGCAAAATTTACTCCCTTAGCAAAATGATATGTGAAAATACTCTAATCTCTAATCTACTAATCATTATTTAGGCTTAGAAGTGTTTCTCTTTATCTGATTAGAAATCCTTTTTCCCGTGATCAGTAACTGTGATTATATCCATTACCTTTTCTTGAATTGAATTCATAGTTTTGAATATTTAGGCAATCCAAATGCGAAAAACGTAATTTTGAGAGTGTGGTGGGATCTCGATTCATTTGGTTAAATTTTCTAGACCCATGTTGAGTATGTTAAATAAAATACAGTAGTTATCTTCGTTGATTATTTCGATCTCAGAATGGAAACAAGATCTGTACTTGAGAAAAAGGGTATTAACTACATTTTGAGACAATGCAGTTTACATATTTAATTTATTTGTATTTGCTTGCACCGAGTGTAGTTTTTATAATATTAATCCGAAATTTATGTTGGTACTGAACAATTCAATATATTGTACAACAGGAGGTCCAAAATTTCAAAAATATCATGGAGTTAATATCATTTCTGCTGTATTTTTTAGGAGTAATATGAATTTAGTACTGTAATAAAATTGTGTTGGATTTAATTTGTAACACAGTATGAGCGAGGAAGTAATTGTAAAAACAGTTTTTTTGCTTCATTTCTTCATATATTATAAGTATACTATAACATTATTCATTATTTCGAATATTATCAAAAAGTAAGTTCGTGAAAAAGTTGTGGCACTCATTTTAAAACTCCTTGTAGGTTTTTATATTTCTCAGGAGATATTGGCTTTGGACCATCTCTAATTGGGGTTAAATTCTCCGGAAAAATAACTATACGACCTATTCAGGTAAACCTCCGAGAAGCTAGGACTATCAAAATCTGGTTATAGTAAACTATCCCATTACTTTCAGATCTTACTTAGCACTGTACAGCCTGAGATATGCTGAACTCATTAATGTTACCATTTTTCTTCCTGTAAACGAAAAAGTTAAGATTTTTCACATCTTTAAAGTCTGGAGTTTCCATATTTACTACTTCAAAAGGATTCGAGACATAACTCATTCTTGCAAGTTGCTGCTAGTCTCAAGGATTCATGATCTGAAAACCTGGTGTCTTTTTATTTCTACGAGTGAGTGGGAAGCATCCATCTTCAAATGTGTGTGCCCCCGTGAGAGAAACATGGTTTTATAATCATTAAGGATGACATTAACTCGAATCACCCTCTGGTGCCACCATTTGCATAATTTTTACTGTTATGGAATTCATATTTCACCAATCTATAATTTTTTTCATAAGAAAATTATGAAACTCATTAAATATCTGCTGAGATAAACACTGCTACACCAACAACTCAAACTTCGGCCCTGCACGGAGTTAACACTTTCATCCCAGTGCATCATGGGATAGACTCAACATCTCTATTGCAAGACAATATCAAGGTATTCATTAATGTTTTTCCCTTAACATAGAGAGTGACTTAATACTCTATATAACCGGATACCTATTTGAAAACTAAATATCTTTGGAGATTAGATTAGATTACCGGGGAGCTGGCCCATGGCCTGATTCACTGCGACCTTTTCAGATCTATCGTGATGCTCCTTGGCTGTAAGAGCTCGTTGTCTAGCTTGATCTCTTTGATGAGACTCCATAGCCTTGACACTGATTCTTTCGTATAGCTAGCAGCCCCTGGTTTCTTCTCCCTGCATCTTGCGTGTCTCAGCCTTGCTATCGCTTCGCATTCAGAGCACATGCAGTGCGGTTTCTACCTCTTCTTGACAGAACCTGCATTGGGTTTCTTCTGTCAGACCAATATTGCTCATATGTTTTCTGAGCCGGCTCTGCCCCGTTAGTAGACCCACCACTACCCTCACAACCTTACGGTTGTGGTTCAGCAGGTCTTCCGTGAATCTTGGCGCTGGTTCCTTTATGAACTCTTTCGCCTGTCTCATTCCAGGAAGCTTATTCCACCAATCTTTCGATTCCTTTCGCATCCATGAATTTATGGATGTCTTTATGCTTGCTTTCGCTACCCCGCAGAAGGGTTCTGGGCCGATCATAGCCTTAGATGCGCCTTTACGGGCTAGAGCATCGGCCTCCTCGTTGCCCTTGTGACCCTCATGTCCGGGTACCCATCCTAGAGTAACCCTATTTTGGGTACTTAGCTCCTTGAGTGCGCTCAGACAGCTTCCCACCAATCTAGAGTAGGATTGAAATGAACTGAACGCCTTAATTGCCGCCTGGCTGTCGGAGAAAATGGCAATGGTTTTATTTACGACCTTCTGCCTGTTCATTTCCCCTATACAGTGTTCGATGGCCGCTACTTCTGCCTGGAATACAGTTGCATTATTCCGAGGCTGAGTGCGATTCTCGTCTTTGCTCTGCCTCCGTATACGCCGGCTCCCACTCCTTCTTGGGTCCTCGAGCCATCTGTATACCAAGTTTCTTCCGCTTTAACCGGTGGGCCATTTTTCCAGTCCTCTCTACTTGGTATGATGATTTCGAAAAGATCTTTTTGAAAGTTGTACTGCGGAACTGTGTTATCCACGGGCATTCCTAGTAGTGGATCTGCCTTCAGTTCATTGTACATTTTCAAGTATTCTCTCCCATGTGACTGGCTGATTGGAGTTTGCCCCTGCATTAGCCTGTGTGCCACCAGTCGAGCTTCTTTTTGTATGTAGATGTGCAGTGGTGGAAGTCCAAGTAGGACCTCAAGAGCTGCAGTTGAGGTAGTTCTCATGGCTCCTGCGACACTAAGACACGCCAGCCTTTGTATGCCACCTGGTAGCCTAGCCGTTTTCAGATCATGAATCCTTGAGACTAGCAGCAACTTGCAAGAATGAGTTATGTCTCGAATCCTTTTGAAGTAGTAAATATGGAAACTCCAGACTTTAAAGATGTGAAAAATCTTAACTTTTTCGTTATTTTTCCGGAGAATTTAACCCCAATTAGAGATGGTCCAAAGCCAATATATCCTGAGAAATATAAACACCTACAAGAACTTTTAAAATGAGTGCCACAACTTTTTCACGAACTTACTTTTTGATAATATTCGAAATAATGAATAATGTTATAGTATACTTATAATATATGAAGAAATGAAGCAAAAAAACTGTTTTTACAATTACTTCCTCGCTCATACTGTGTTACAAATTAAATCCAACACAATTTTATTACAGTACTAAATTCATATTACTCCTAAAAAATACAGCAGAAATGATATTAACTCAATGATATTTTTGAAATTTTGGACCTCCTGTTGTACAATATATTGAATTGTTCAGTACCAACATAAATTTGGGATTAATATTATAAAAACTACATTCGGTGAAAGCAAATACAAAGAAATTAAATATGTAAACTGCATTGTCTCAAAATGTAGTTAATACCCTTTTTCTGAAGTACAGATCTTGTTTCCATTCTGAGATCATAATAATCAACGAAGATAACTACTGTATTTTATTTAACATACTCAACATGGTTCTAGAAAATTTAACCAAATGAATCGAGATCCCACCACACTCTCAAAATTACGTTTTTCGCGTTTGGATTGCCTAAATATTCAAAACTATGAATTCAATTCAAGAAAAGGTAATGGATATAATCACAGTTATTGATCACGGGGAGCCTCCGTGGAAAAGGTTCCATTTGAAAACACAAATCTGCAATACAATGCATATCGCCAAAGTCTGAATATTACCAGCAGACGTCATGGTGTGGTCTATCCGTGGACTGCCGTTTCGTCCTATAAGACACATCAGCACCGCGATGACCGCATTTAAACAAACTAATGCTCGAATACACCATGACGAGTACTGAACTTTTCCATTTGGCTCATCCCTCCACAATCCAACGATGAGCGTGAACTAATTGCAATCTCTTGGTGGATTTACAAAGCAAATGATCTGGTGGAAGTGCCCCGCATAGGCCTGTGATCTGCAAAAATTGCGAGATTGTGATGTTATAAAAAAAGTGACATGAAGTTTGCCCTTGTGACTCAAACTTTACCATCGGTAGTTGAGGCCCTTATAAAATAATACATATCTTGACATATAATAAACTATAATTGGATAACAGTGTTCTGAACAAATAAGTACCATATCAATGAAAATATATTCAGTACATCCATATAATAATCAAACTGACTTTGATATCAGAAAACAAAAATTCTACAATAACGGTACGAACGCCTTATTGGGCATAAATGAAATTTTGTGACACAATTTCGTTCTTTTTATTTTATTACAACTATCATCGTGGCTCAACAACAGATTTGTAAGTGTTTTCAACAAATTTCCTACATCGTATTGACATCTGCCACCGTCTACAATCTTGTCAGAATAATAATAACCTATTATGTATGAGCAAGCATCATTTGTCAAGTTTGTCATGGTTACCTTGAATTGAAGGACTTACAATTCGAAAAAACTAATATTCAGGTGACATCTCGAAACATGTTCAAGCCCAAACCTGCAAAGATTACATTATTTTGAAACTGTCAGATCTCACAATGTGTACAACTCACCCTCAACGTATAGTCCCATGAGCCAGTAGAAAGAGCTGTTCCATCGGGAGAAACTTGCAGACATGATACTCGATTTTCGTGACCGTATAATAGACATACTCTTACACATTTGAGACTGTCCCAGACATTCACCGTATAGTCATTATAACCAGCAAACAGCAGTCGACCTAAAAGAAAATTAACAGAACAGCCATTAACGAACATGACAAAGTTTCGAAGTCGGAATGTCATAAGTACAATAATGGAATCATGTGATTATATCACGCAATTTAAAAAAAAACCTAGAGATGTTTTGGTGCGTGCGGAGATCTGCGCTAAATATTTTGCATACGCATTAAAAAGGGTATTTTTCCGCATATGCAAAAATTCTGCATTTGGGCTAATGTATCATTCCAGAAAGCAAGAGTAAAAACTGATTTTTACCTGATACGGAAAAGTCTACAGAATTAACTCCGAAAATAATGCTCTCCTTGGTGTAGATTGCTATTTCCCTATCAGCTCTCAAGTCAAACAATCGACACTGAAAATGAACATTTCTAAATAGCCAGAGCATTTTATGAAATCATCCGTGCATTGAAAATAGGTAGTCTTTGACAATAGGGCAACTCATTTCTGCAGGGATCCTCTCTTAACTTTTGCATAGGACTAGGTATCAGCATTATTTAGAGATATAGTTGGTAAAACATATGGAAATATCATTTGAAGGGATATATACTACGTGTAGATCATGTCCTTTCATTTTTCTCACGGAAGTCGTAGCTTGAATCTCACATCACTTATACACAAGACCAAAAGATGATGTTCAGTTCAGTAACTGAATTGAAACATTTTGTCAATGTCGTAAATCTTTCATGTTTTGAAGATTACTGTATTGCCTAAACTTGTAGTTCCTTCATAAACTTAATCCTTCAACTGTATTTTGAAGCTTCTTTATCTTTATTTCAATCAACTGACAGAGAGAACTCTGCTCCTATTTTTCTCTTCAGAGTAGGAAACTTTGTCGTGCACTGTCAAATAAACGGAAATATCGACATTATACTGTAGATGGCGTAACAAAAACATTTCAAATCCTTTTTACACAGGCATTGACTTAACTATATCTCTATAAACATATAATATAAGGGTATAAAGGTCGGTCTAAATTTACGTAAAAGAGCATCATTTCAAGTACTTTTTCATTCAGGAAAATATGGTCATTTCATCAAGTCAGATTACAGTTGAAAAGTAAAAAAATTCAATAATAATGTAAAAAAAACATGATTCGTGAAATAAAATGAAGTTTGTGAGTAAAGATAAAAGTGATCCGTTAGGGTCATGTATTTAATGAAAAAAGAAAAGGTGGTAACAATATAGCCTGCTATACAATACATGATCTCGTGATTCTCGCTGACTCTGAGGTAGATGTTGGTAGAAAACTCAAAATTCTTGAAGAGTATACCACCATTGTTGACCTACAAATTAACGTGGAAAAAACAAAAGTTATGCCATTTCATAGAGGAAGGTACAACTTCAATACCTGTAATTTTTACCTGAACTCAAATCGTATTTCTTTAACCAGTACTTACGTGTACCTAGGTGTCACATTTACTTCTTCTACATTTTTCAGGGAAATGGCAAATGTAACGAGCAATAAAGCTAAACAAGCTGTTGGTGCTCTATTTCCTGTCATGGCCCGAGCTAAGATAGACACCTGGTATCCAAGAATAAAGTTATTCGAGTCTTTAGCCCTCAGCACTATGAATAACTGTGTTGCCATATGGGGACTCCGTTATTTGGATATTCTAGAAAGAGTACAAATCCTATTTCTAAAGAGATTACTATCAGTAGTTTCCTCCACTCCTGACTATGTGGTACGAGTGGAAACGGGAAGAGTAAAATATGATTATAATATCTTCAAAATGACTTTGAATTGGCTGGCCAAATTACTCTCAATGGATGATACCCGTTATCCAAAACTTTGTTTTGATCAACAACTCAGACTCAGCAATTGTGACGACAGATTCAATTGGACCCTCCAGGTGAAAAAAATATTTGATTCCATTGACGCTACTGACTTGTGGCAGAATATCACATATATAACGTAGCAAAGTAACAAAAAAAATATTCTATCGAAATTCCGCATGAAATTGTACGAATCTGACCAAGCATTAGCTAGTCGTTGTTCTTCATTGTCTTTTTACTCTACTCTCATACCAACTGCAGAAACGAAGAGTTACCTATTACTCAAATTACCCATTCAAGTTACCCGTACGATTGCCCAATTGAGATTATGTAGTAACTTTAGAATTAGGTTCACAGTAAATGGTTCGTCTTATAGAATAGATCCAAATGAAATATGTAGTGTTTGTAATTCGAATCAACCCGAAAACATTTTTCACATGCTTTTTAATTGCCCAATATATACGACAGCTAAACTTGTTGTGAATTACTTAATGGATCCTGAGTCATTAATATTAGCGCTTGATAACTTAACACCAGTAGTAGCAAAAACGATTTCTAATTATATATGAAACATTCTGAAACTTAGAGCCTTTGTTCATAATGAGTAAAAATTCAATTCAAATGCTAGTAGGTAGAAACTATTCATTTAAGGATATATTGAAAAAGAAGAAAAATATATTTTTTTCTGTATTTTTTCTTAAACATAAGCACCACTGTTTATACGAGTATTATAAACCAAACCCTTGCTGTAAAACATATGTTTTTCAAAGCAATAAACATTATTATTATTATTATTACGATCTTAATGAAGATAATAATTATAATTGTATATATTGCCAAAATAACGTTAATATAAATAAACATAAATAAATTGAAATATATACAAACACATAATTAAGCAATCTGGTGTATAAATATTGGTTGAATTTGAAAATCTAAATTGAACGTAAATTCACATATTCATATCAGTTCGAACTTCAAAACAAGTCTTCTGTTCTATAACTTTGACGGACGCGAAACTTAAAAACTTTGACTGTAACTTTAGATGGCCAATCATAATGGCCGGCGGGCCGAAGGTTGAGTATGGTTGCATTAGGCGAATGACAAAGAAATAGTTATTCAAATAAAGAGGAGAGATCTTACAAAATGGAGGGGTAGAATACAAACTTTTTTTTCATTCCAGATGGTCATTCCATCTAGAATGTAAATATTCAGAACAATTCAAAATTTCAATTCCATTTCAACATTTTCATTTGACGTACTAGCTAATTTCAAATACAATGCGCGCCACACAAATTTTGTGCCCTCTATGATAAGTGTTATAACTGTACTTATTGATAGGGACTTCAGATAAATGTGGGTATTACGAACAACAAACGTTTTGGAAAAACAATGGCAGTCGAAGATTCTTTGTTTCAAAGTACAAGGCATCACTCGAGTACCCGGGAACCTCTGTACCGAAACAAATCCTCACCCTAGCAGGTTTTGATTCGTACAAATAAAATTTTCTCAAAAAAAACCCAACCGAACTTCACTGTTTATTCGAATTTGGACCTTTTGTTTGTTTGTTTGTTATAAGATGAAACTGTGTGTTATTTACCATTTTCATAAAGCCTTTTCGACTTTGACATTTACAAAAATCAATAACATTATTAAAATCGTAGATTTCTTGGCGTTGAAAGAACTTCAACTTATAATATTGTGTTCGTCTTTTGACAACTAGATGGCGAAACACGAGGTTAAATTTGCTCATTATTTTACAAATATCAACCAGTAACAAAGTTTCAATAATTGTGAGTTGCCTACCGATTATTTTCAAGAAGGAATTTGAATCTGCATTCATTTCGAGCGTTGTACAAAAAAAAAGTTCGAATCCTCACACATACAAAAACTCTTGAACTTTTTTTGACTAGTGTTCTTTATCGCTGATTTACGGCCTTTTCCCCGTGAGCTTTGAACAGAGTAACACCTATTGAAAATTAGATTGTCATAATTATTGCGTTATAAAGTTTGAGCCATTCGGCAAAAGGGATAAACTGATCGTTATCAGTCAACTACTCGATGCAGGTCATTTTTTGTAGGTAAGTTGCATTAACTGTATGAATTTGAACATTTAAACTTGCTTTGCTTTTATGCATGTAATTTTTTTTGCTCTTGGCTATTTCGTCATATATACCCAGTTGTTGAAATGAAGTCAAACTACTTTTCTTTCTTCATAAAATATTTATATTGATGTATGATATTGATTTATAATTAATTGTTTGCCTTCTGTGCATGTATGAATTGTTAAATTATTAACCATGTCATTCAAAATTTTGATATTAACATTCTCCACATTTTTTGTAGCGTATAATTAGAGCAATCAAATATACGAGATTTTTCAACGCCACCTCTTGGATTTTATTAACCAGCCAACCCACACCCACTTCTCGTTGAGCCTACATCTGGTTCAGCACACCTCTAATGATTCTAAACTAGCTTTTCGTTCTACCACCCCGATGATCAGTGGTGAAGTGATGCTATCAATTTGCCAGAAAAAATAATAACAATGGACTACCTTCAAATTGATATTTTTTATCAATTTGTGGGTATTTATTTTGAACTGCAGCATAATAGGTTGAACATAAGATTAAGAACTCGAATTAATGTAACAATCATTGTACATTGTAGGCAGGGGTGGTAGATCAGGGTCGACTCAGAATTTATTAAAGTTATTATTAAAATCTATTCCAAAATTCTATCTAAACTAAGTGGTTGCCAAAAACAAAGAATATCTTCTCAAAAAACAAAATGCATTTTCATTCTACAGGAAAAACACAGTAAATGAGAGTTTAAACAGCAAATAAAATAAGGAGCGAAATAAACTAAGAAAGTCAAACACATAAATCTATCTGTATGGAAGCGTTCAAACAAGAAATAACATGAAATAAGAATAACAACAATATTTTCATCTTTTACTATATTGTTTGGAAACTAATAATGCTCATGACCGAATTATTTTCTGTTCTGAATGTTCAGAGTTTCAAATCTTTCTTACTTCTTACCTTACAATAACAACCTAAAAATATCATTTTTTGATATCAAAATTCGAAATATCAAAAACTCAACAATTCGGAGGTTAGCAACAGTCAAAACAAAAAGGTGATATTCACAGAACTCACACAAAAGTCATTGTCAAAAAAGCTGAGACTTGATTGGTTCATTCTCATATCTTATTTTATTTGCCGTTTAATTTCTCTCTAAGATAGAGTAAGATACATTTACAGATATTCGGAAGAATAATTGCATCCACATTTTTTGGGAAAAGGCATCGCGGGTGATCTATAATTTGAATGATAACTCGATTATTCAAACAATTCCACAATTAAGACCTTGGGTATTTTTGTTGGAAGAATGAAGTTTGAGGAATTTTTTTTGGCTTTCTTCTCCGAATCAAAAAATAGAAATTACAACTTCTATGAAAGAAGTAAAATAAAAAAATTCACGAACACTCCCTGTTGATGCGTAAGTATTCAAAGACGTTTGGTTCATTTACAAAAGGAGAGAAAGAGTCGAATGAACGAATGAAAAGTGTCGCGTTATAATTTCAGATTCGTGTTCTCCGATTCGATATACAAAATGTTTTGAGAACAAAAGCCTTACGAAAATCCACCAACAATTGACAACAAACTTTCAAAATTTTTTTCAGACATTATAGCACCTTTTACAAGTTTTTTTCGGAAATGATTACCTGCAGAAATAAGTTGTCAGATCTTATTCAACTACAGCATGTTAAAAAAACGAACAAACCGTTGCGTCATCGCTGCCAGTTGCAACCGCATCACCGCTTGGGTGAAACTTCACAGTGTTCACATCCGATTCATGTCCCTCAAAGGATTGCACGCACTGTCCGGTCCTCATGTCCCAAAGCATAACCGATTTATCGCAACTCTGAAAAAATAATAACAAAGTTTTGTTCACAAACTCAAACTTATATTCTCGTTAATGAAAACATATTGCAAAATTCCAATTACATTAGGCGGTTGTGAATAACATTTGGTACCAACGTTTGATGAAGTAAACTTTTCATTCAATGATTTTCCGTGCGGAAATTAGAACTTTCCACACTGGGACAGTAAAAAAACTCACCACCAGTGTGGTAATAGATATTTACCAAACAACTGCGGAAAGTGGTACTTTCCTGCATGCGTTGGCAGTTGACCACAGCTTCATTCGGTCAAGCCGTTAAGTGCGGAAAAGACCATTTCCGCATATTGCACCATTTTTTTAACGAGTATAAAAATTAATTTCACTCGAAATTCTTATGGGAAAATGAAGACAAGATAATTTTTATGAATTTTATAAGTCTCTTGCTTTGAAAATCCAATGAAAAATATTGAAAGGCCTATCCGATATCAGCAACGCCAGTTAACGGTGACCAATTATCGCATGTAATACAACAAGTGTATTGATGATTATCGAAACACTTCCTTCGATTTTGAGAAACGAATCATGTTGCTTGGAAACTACACGAGCGCACAGCGCGAGTGTGGTTTCCCCAAAGCAACATGATTTGTTTCGAAAAAGAGAAGGAATTTTCGATAATCATCAATAACAAGAGTTGTATTTGTTCAGATTATTTCATGGATAAAATCAAAGCCATTTTGATGATTTCCTATTTATTGTTAATATCAATATTAAACGTACAATTTGTGGAATTAGTTATTTTGATATTATGTAGATCTAGTTCATCCTTATGGGTGCTAGTAGAAACAACGGTCGTGGATATGTTCACATCTTCACTTCTCAGGTTTGATATTATTTGAGCATGATGATCTTTGCTCAGTTGTAAATATGGTTTTAGTGACGTTGAACTGCTGTGGCCACTCACTTTCATGATTGATTCTTCTCCTATTCCGGAACTGGCCAACTGACTAACAGCAGTGGATCTGTTTGAATGGTTGGTTATTTTAACATTTTTCGTATCTAAACCAATCTTTTCAGCTACTGATTTCGTCCATTTACTGATTTCGTTCATCCCCACTGGCATATTTCTAAACCAAGGGCTATCATGGCTTTTATACCAATTATTATTAACTGTCAAGAATAGCTGGTCCGTTTTGATGTTCACTCCTCGTTTTGATATCAATTTCTTGAATAAACGAACAGGGCAATTTTCTGGGTTGGCTTCATTTGGCACAAGCCATTTACTTTCTGCTGTATTTCTTGTACCACCTTGTGCTGTTTTCGTAAATATTGGGTTGTATTCCAGTCTTCCAGTTGGTGTTCCATCATTATTTATTTCTTCCTTAAAAAAGTGAACCAAACATCGACAAGCCTCACCTCCCCGCCAAGCTAATTCAAGTGCTATAATGTGATACAGTTTTCTTTGCAGTCCATTTGGAGTGTTTTCATCCCAACTTTGTATAATGCGTGTCATTTCTTCAGATGTTAATGATACACAAGACATTTTTTTTTCTGGAATACTTTGCAGTTTTTTCCTTTTCATGTTTTTCGCATTCCTAGCAGTTTGGGAACTCAAATCTTTGAATGGATCAAATCTTCGATTGTATTCATTATAATACTTTTCTTGGAGTAGTTTGGCAGTATTATTCCAAATAGTCTTCACTACTATTTCCTTATAGTCACTTCCATCGGTTTTTCGCATATTGAATGCCCATTCAGTGAGGATATCCGCAAGTTCTTCATCGGATGTATTTTCGTCTAGCTGGTGATTGCGTCGTCCACAAAATTCTGTGAATTGTTTCCAGACATATTTCTTGGACCGCACGGTATTTTGAGGCGTTAGGTCTTTGACTTTATATTTTATTTCCTCGAGATTGTAATCTCCGAAACGGTTCTTCTCATCCATTTTGACGTTTAATTTTTAATCGACAATTTGTTTTCCTGCACAATATGCTACAGCCTACTGAATTAAAATTTTCATATATCCCGTAAACCGTGCATCCCGCATTGTAGTTCGATACAGGAAGATTCGTTATGCAACCAACAATACTTAATGCCATTGTATGATGTAGGCAAGATTGCCTATGCGCTAGGTACTACTTCATTTTGATTGTTGTCACAATTTGTGTGGTTAGGTTACATTAGATTAATTATCCAGAATTTGTGGGAAATAAAGTTGATAGGTACATACTAATAGTGTTTGTTTATGGTTCAGACGAAAATTTGGTGTAGTGGCATTCATTTATTTTCCAGGGAATCGGAAAATAATATGACAGATTGCAACTGGTAAGTCGTTGTTTAATCAAACTACCCTACTGACTACGAATCAGAAAGCGAAATACAGAAACGAAAACACAGCATGTAGGTATCCAATAGCCAATCAGGAGCCGAAATACAAAATCAAAAACATGGTGTTATTGCTTATCAACACGATCATTTCAACCAATGAAAAACGTGTATTTTAGCATGAATGAAATAATCAACAGAAGACAACGGAAATTCTAGCAATGTCTCAATCAGTTTCACTTTCAGTAAATATTTTCAATACCTTTGCTGGTTTCCAAAATGCTATTTTCTGTCGTTCTTATTTCCATTTTTAATATTTTAATATTCTCAATATATTTTATCGTTTCCATTTTTCGTAAAAATAATTTCTCCATTTTTAAATCATTTTTTATTTTTATTATTTACCATTTCAAATGTTTTCATTCTTGATTTTATTTCATTTATTTTAATGTCTATTCAATTTCCACTATTTACTATTTTCAGTTCTTATTATTTTTCATTATTCCATTTTCGAATTTTTGTTGATTTACTATTTTGCGGTAAGTGCTACTCAAAGACTTTTTCCACGGCTATAACTCAGAACTGCTCTATCTTAACTGTTGTTGATAAAACAATGACTTCAGTGTGTTACAGTTGTAGTTATTGTTGCACTATAAATCATGTCTCCCATGAAATGTAAAACTTCATATTCGTGGGAAATGACTATCATTCCTTGCTCGTTAAATAATACACTATTTGCGCAAATCGCTAGGAAATTTAAACAATTACCACACTATTTCTAGATGCCCAGAGTTATCTGAGAACATGCATAATATTTTGTCACTATATTAGGATAGTAAGAATATATTCGGCACAAAACAAAACGGTGATATTCGCCTTGTTCAATACTATTTATTTATTCAATCATTTCTCTTAGACAGTAGTATATTGTAGGAAGAAAAGTTGTACATAGAGAATATATACAAATTTTTATCAACAAAAAATTGTTTGAGTTTGAATTTTAAGGTATTCTCACGATTTAACATTTTGAGAGAATTAGGCAACTTGTTGAAGATATCAGCGTCAACTCTGGTTGGAATTTTGTACGAGTATACGATATGTTTCTGGAGGCTGGTAAATGTAAGTCCCCACTGAGATGAGTGGAGTGTTACCGTATTATTTTTTACGAGAAGATTTTCATTTTTCAAACCGAAAATAGATATTCTGCAAATATCGCAAGTGTGAACAGGATTTACTCCTTTAATAATACATAAGATTTTTTTTCAACGATAAAAACTCTCCAAGCCAACACAGAATAGCCCAACAGGCATATTCCGTGGCTAATATGTGTGCCGTGTACTTCATAACTTAATATATTGTTTTGACTCAAAGTTGAGATTTATTCAAAACATACACTCCTTACTCCGTAATTATACGATTAGACTGTAGCACACCTATGAGACACTCACCCCTGTCAATATATTCGATTAAGCTATTAGGATTTCAAATTAAGGTGCCAACGTCATGGTGGTGATTTTGGTACTGAAGGTGTCATTCGAGGTCATTCATAAGTTGTGTAATTATTCTGATTTCTTTCCTATGAAGTATCGTTTATGAAGTGGTGAGAAAAGAGAAAAATGATTTCATTTCATTAGGGATTTTGATTTCTCAATATATTATATTTCAATATGGAAAATAGATTTTGTTGATTCATTTACCTATTTAAAAAAGTTGTATTTCAGATGATATTCATACGACGAGGGAAGAAAACTTTGGAATTTGTGACAGAATCCGATTTCAAAACCAAAACTCTGGAGAATATGGAAGCCTTTTACACAGTTACTTTCTATACTAGTGCGGAAAATAACTTTCCGCCGAGTGGGAATGAAGGTCACTTTCCATGGGAGTAGAGAGTGCGATTTGTTTTACTTTCCTATGTGGTCGTAAAAAAAGTCTTTTCCGCACTTCGCTTCGTCACATGCGTAAAACCACCAATTTCCACACTTGTTAGATTTACATGATAAAGTATATAGTCATCTATCTTACTCCAGATACAAATGTATTCCCAGTTTCAGAAGGAGCCAAATCAATTGCCATGACATCTGCCAAATGACCATGGAAACTTTGAAGCAACTGGCCTGACTCTACATCCCACAGAGCACAACTGGAATCTCCACTTCCAGTTAAAACCTGAAAAAGCAGAAGCATATCACAAGCACCAGTCAACCTTTTATCAATATTCATACTTGTTGGTCTGAATTGGGAAACAGGCAGCAGCTCGTGTAGCTAGTATGAGTTCCTACAGTTTTCTTTTTCAAAGATACATCTTCATCTAGACTAAGTGGATAAACGGTAACTTTATTGTCCAAACCCCTGATGGAAAACAGATGTCAACTCATAAATAAATAGGACGTTAAGGGCAAATAAATAAAAAACAATCTCACAGTATCTATCAAATGCCTATATGTGCTAAGCGCGTTAGTACAGTGAAAGGAAAGAATGAATGACACACAATTTCCACCGTCTGAAAGCATATAAATCGAACTGGAGTCGGTCCTGGCTGGACCTCTCATTGTGACCGTCCTGATCTGAAGGCTGGTTTTATTATTTATATATATCCTCACACAAAGTGTTCCTGAAAATTGTATATCAAAGTTAGGTTTTTCAAATGGAACACTCCAATTCTAATCCCATTTTTGAATTCAACGATGAATTCTAAGAGGAACACTTGACTTAGTCAGTGGGCATACTTGAAGACTGGCGTTAAATCAAATCATCTTTCGAACAATCTGTTCAGGCCAGTCTCAAATTACCTACACAGTAGGTTTCGGCTGGCACCTGTCAGAAAACAACTACTCCCCTGTCAACGCTGTTAACGCCAGTCTTCAAGTATGCCCACTGACTATGTCAAGTGTTTTTACATTTTCCTCGCAGGAGGAATGGGCGAATTCGGTTTGCTTTTGGAATACCTCGTCCATTGGTAGATGGCGTAATAACTTCGTTGTTCGCATCAGCTTTGGCCGGGGCTTGATACTCGTGATGGAGTTTGATTTTTAATTATGGGAAATCATCGACTTTAGGTTGATGATGGCACTGCCTTGCACTGACGAGTGGCCAAATAGCCTGAAACCGGTCTGCAAGTGTGTCCGTCCCTATACTTGAAAATCAATTCCTTCATTTGTATCGACGAAAGCAAATGCAGGATTTACTTCTGTGAAGAAACCTGCACTGGCACCGGTCGGATATAATTCAATGCCCTTCGTGGTATTAGCCAGGGGAGTAGTTGTTTTCTGACAGGTGCCAGCCGAAACCTACTGTGTAGGTAATTTGAGACTGGCCTGAACAGATTGTTGGAAAGATGATTTAATTCTAAGAGGACTTTCATACGTATTTCTGAAAACGTTTCATAACCTCTTGAGGTCATGATTTGAAATTACATTCCTTGTCACAAGGTGTTCCTGAAAACTGTTATATATCAATATGAGGTTTTATCAAATGGAACAGCCCAATTATCATCCCATTTTTGAATTCAACGATGAATTTGAAAGGATTTTCATGAAGTTTACCAATTCCGATTTCGACATTTTGGAACTTTTCTAGGAAATCAGTGTGTCTGAAAAACACCTTTTCACACAGAACCAGAAATAAAAAATAATTTTCTGGAGTCTCTTTCGGAATTATATACTCAATATATTCATCAATTCAATTCGAACGTTTTCTTCACAGGGTGTTCACGAAAAAATATTCAAGAATGTTCTAAGCTCATTAGCTTTCATTTTTCAAATGGAGCGCCCCATACATTGTAAGTCCAAGATGTCCCCTAGTTTCCTTTCGAATGATTTACATTGTTCCTATATCTGAACTTGAAATTTTTAGAGAAATAACGATTTTAATTCAGTTCAGTAATTTTCAATACTTCGACAAAGTTAAGCCATTGCTAATTACGTATTGTTGAGTCGGTGGTCGTTTTTTCTATTAATCGAGTCTATCTCTTATTTCATGTAATTTTTCAAAAGCCCGTCACACCGAAAAATTATTCACTGGGGATGGGTTTTATTTTGAACTAGCTTTTGCCCGCGACTACGTCCGCGTAGAAGTCAAACCGAACCGTTTAGTCAGCGCACGCCGATAAAGCATAATATCTCGTCCGCTTTTCTCCGACTTGATTCACATATACTATCATTTTCCACTGAATTTTTTGTTCAATCATAATGAAATATAGCCCATATTACTCGTGAGTAGTGAAGCTTTCTGTCAGTGAGCGAATTTTCATTAGCAGATCAGTATTTCCGAAAATTACTCCCTACAAACAAAGTAAGAAACTTCACCTCTCCATAATAGTAGTATAGATTCAAAGCTTTGAAATAAACCCGAATATATTGTATTAATGTTCACGAAACAAAATTACAATCAATGTTCGAAATGGCTATCATTCTGGTCTATACAAAATCTGACCCTTTTTCCGAATTATATTCTACCATCAGTCAACATGGCCGGTGTTATTGTTGTGAAACTGTTCATTATTCTCCTCCTCATATGATGTGAAGTAGTAGGAGGTGTGGTGGTGCGAACCATACTTTCACATAGCCCCATAAAAACATCCATACTGGTGGAATCTGGTGACCTCACTGGCCGCAGTTACCAATTCATCTATTGCGAAACTTCCTATTCATAAATCTTCTTACAGCTAGTTGTAAGCGACCAGGAGCAGCATCTAGTTGCAACCACATCCTACGTCGTATATTTAGGGAAACGTGTTCTAGGATTACATGAAATTAATGTTTCATGAACTGTATAAATTTCGTCCCATTCAGATTATCTTTGTAAAAATAAGGTGCACTTAGGTGATCTCCTATGATTCCACGGAAAACATTAATGCTCCATCACTTCTGATGATCAATGGTATGACAGACATGTTTGTTTTTTGTGTCATCATAGAGAAAATCGTGCCTATTTACGAAGCCATTATTATGAATGAATATAAATGAAATTTTCGTTCACTTTTCTATTAACAAAAATCAAATCAATGCTCGAAGACATGACCATACAAAGTCTGATGAAGCTTTATGTGATAGGAATGGTATTTGTATTTTCACACTTTCAAGTTTTGATGTGATTACAAAATCATCATTTTCAGTTTGAATTCGTTTTTCTGTTCCATCCTCGGATGTATGTACAAAAATGTATCAACACTTTTTCAAACAAAAACAAAAGACACGAAAAAACTGGTAAAACATTGAGTTCATAGTTTTGTGGTCTGTGAAAGAGAGTCAAAACTTGAGATCCAGACAAATTTCAACTTATAGTGGCATAAGTCAGTCTAGCGTCAGCAAAATTTTGGGAAAACACAAATACCATCTTTGTCGCATTTAGCTTCATCAGACTTTGTATGGTGATGACTTCAAGGATAAAATTGATTTTTTTGTGGACAAGTGAACGAGCATATTATTTATACTAATTCATAATAAAGTTTTGTGAATAGGCACAATTTTCACCATTATGACACAAAATACAGGCGTATCTATCATATTGTAACGAAATGTGCTAGCGCCGGCCCTGCCGCCTATCGATGCGAATTAGCGCGAGTTTCCAGGAACGATTATACTCGCGTGATCGCGGCTAGAAGATTCGACTGTGAAGATTTGTCTAGATGGTTCTCCACTGTATGTGCTCGTATATATAAGCGGAAGCCGTTCACGCCAGCAGCAGAATTGTTAGTTCAGAGAGTTTTAGTAGCGAGCATTGGAAAAGTTATCGGAGTGATTTAAGTGATTGTGTTGTATCGTATTGTGATAGTGAGTTATAATAAAAGTAGTTTAGTGTTGTTTGGTGTTTTAATTGTCGAACCCAAGGAAATATCGGAACAGTGGTGTCAGAATTGAGATTTTCCGAGGGATAAATCGTAACAGTGGTGTCGGAAGTGGAATTTTTGCTGGTAAATAAAAACAATTTATGGTTAATACGAGAAGTACATCTTACGATACGATGGAGGATATGTTGAAATTTATGCAAAACCAATTTGCGGATTGGGAAAGACGACGACAGGAAGATGAAAAGCGTCGGCTGGAGGAGAAAGAATTAGAGGAAAAGCGACGACAGGAAGATGAAAAGCGACGGTTGGAGGAAAAAGAATTGGCGGAAAAGCGACGGCAGGAGGAAAAACAAGAACGAGAAGAATCGCTCAGGAAAATTCTCGAAAATGAAAAGAAAGAACGACAATTAGAACGAGAAAATGAAAAGAAAGAACGAGAAGAAGGGCTCCAGAAAATTCTCGAAAATGAAAAGAAAGAACGAGAAGGTGAAAAGAGAGATAGAGAAGAAGCACTCCAGAAAATTCTAGAACAACAGAGAAAAGAACGAGAAGACCTCCAGAAAATTCTAGAACAACAAAAGAATGAATTAGTGCAAATAAAAAAACAACAAAAAGAAGACTTCCAGAAAGTTCTAGAAAATCAGGAAAAGTTCTTCGAGCATGTCTCACATGAAACCAAAGTTCAAATGGAAGAACTGAAAGAAAGCCTAAAGGTACAACTGAAAGAAGACCTGAAGGTAGAACTGAAGGAAGATGTCAATAATAAAGTGGATGTAGTGCGAGAGGAGATGAGAAATGAAATGAGAGGTCTAGAA
Source organism: Zygogramma bicolorata (assembly GCA_032362365.1). NCBI lineage: Eukaryota > Metazoa > Arthropoda > Insecta > Coleoptera > Chrysomelidae > Zygogramma > Zygogramma bicolorata. Next base: position 138,337 of record JAVJAQ010005007.1, read on the forward strand.
AAACAGATAGCTCTTCTCAAGAACCAAGATCGCCAAGACAAGGTTGCCAGTGTTGCCACATCAGGAACTTCCGTAAAACCGCCGACTTTTGATGGACAGTCGTCTTGGTCCATGTATCGTCGAAAATTCGAGGCTGCGGCAGAAACCAATGGATGGAGCGAAGAAGAAAAAGCTACGGCACTAATAGTAGCTTTGAGAGGGCCAGCTTTGGGTATATTACAAACGATACCCATACAACAGCAGAAGCAATATGACGACCTGATTTCTGCACTAGAGTTGAGGTAGGGCGATCAACACCGAGAACAGCTGTACCGGGCCCAAATGAAGACTCGCACACAAAAATCAGGTGAGAGTCGGCAGGAATTCGACGCCTAATCCAGCGGGCGTACCCAGATGCGCCCGGAGATTTCAAGGAGCAGTTGGCTGTGCAGATATTTATTGACGGACTTATAGACCCAGAAATCCAAAGAACTCTGCGACTCACAAGTTTCAGAAGGAGTAGCGATGCCTTGATTCGCTCTTTGGAAGTGGAGGCGGCCTTCAACACGTCGAGGCCGAAAGTGCGAGCAGTTTCAATAGAAGAACCGGAACAACAACTTGGCACAGCGAATAATTCAGTCGAGAAGGTTCTGGAAGAAATCAAATTAATGATAAGTGGCATCAGCACCCAGGAAAAGAGGACATGCTATAGATGTGGAAAACCCGGACATCTTATCAAAGACTGTAGGGTGAGAATGCCATCAAGATCTAGCTCACCTGCAAGGGTTCCATCTCGTACTCAATCACCTGTGAGGACAAGGTCATCCAACGAGTCCTCGAATTGGCGGCAGGGAAACGAGAATTAGCCAGCATATCGGGGCGCATGCTGGCTAGCAATAACAGAGCCCCCAGGGTCATCAGTGTTAACAGGCTGAAAAGAACATCTGAGAGCCTTACCATTCCAGGAAAATTGAATAAAATCGACGTTGTATGCACCATAGACACCGGTGCTGCGGTTTCCTTGGTACGCAGCGACATCCTTCGGCCCGGAAACGTGAAGCCTATATCATCCAACGTCGTGCTTCGGACAGTCACTGGTGAAAACGCACCTATTCGAGGAGAGGCTGAAATTACATTGGTTCTTGGGCGACTCACCATCACAGATACAGTTTACGTCGCAGATATAGAAGATGAATTCATACTCGGAATGGACTTGATCAGTGACTATGGATTTTCATTCGACAATGAGGAGAAGATTATGAGGTTCGGAGAAGAAGAATTTGTCCTTACAACTCCAGCAGAAAGGGCAATGCCTGTGAAACTGCGTTTAATGAAAACTGCGAGAATTCCTGGATTTTCGGAGAAAGTAGTTTGTGCTGCAGTTGAAGAAGACCCTGGGTGCTGCGTTGGAGTAGTCCAGCCATGTGGTGAATCCCCCAGCAATTTGGTATTTGCACGTGCCTTAGTTAAAACGAACCAAACGATTCCTGTGAGAGTTGCCAACGTGTTTCCTGGAGAAATAACTGTTAAGGCAGGCGATGTTATTGGAACATATGAACCTGTTACTTGGGTAGCGACTTGTAATTCAAACGAACATCAAGAAATGAAGGCAGCCTCTGAGAGTGTTATATCAACTCTTGAAAAATCATGTCAACACTTATCAACAGAGGAACTGAAAGCTGCCAAGAACTTCATCCGGAGTGAAAGTGACATTTTTGATTCGACAACAACAGGAAGAACTAATTTGGTCAAACACAGCATGGATACTGGCCAAGCTCATCCGATTCGGCAACCACCAAGAAGAATTCCATTCGCCAAGCAACAGGAGGTAGAAGAATTTGTCGACAAGATGATGAAGGACGGTGTGATTGAAGATTCATCGAGCCGTTGGTCTGCACCTGTTGTGTTAGTTTCCAAGAAGGATGGATCTACGAGATTCTGTATCGATTACAGGAAATTAAATGATGTCACCAAGAAGGACAGCTACCCTCTACCAAGAATAGATGACACATTAACAACTTTGGCAGGTTCCCGTTGGTTCTCAACACTAGATCTGAAGAGCGGATACTGGCAAGTAGGCATACATGAAGACGACAAGGAGAAGACTGCATTCTCAACTGGGAGTGGACTTTACCAGTTCACTGTTATGCCGTTTGGATTGTGCAATGCTCCAGCAACGTTTGAGAGACTAATGGAGCTGGTCCTTCGGGGGCTCACTTGGAAAACTTGTCTTGTATACCTCGACGACGTTTTGGTCATGGGAAAGACATTCGAAGAACATCTGCACAACCTGCAAGAAGTCTTTCAACGATTCAGGGACGCCAACCTCAAACTGAATCTTCAGAAATGTTCATTGTTCCAGAAAGAAGTGGATTTTCTAGGTCACACAGTTTCATCAGACGGTATCCGAACAGACCAAAAGAAGATACAGGCGATAAGAGACTGGCCGAGGCCAAGAGACAAACATGAAGTGAGGAGTTTCCTAGGTCTCTGCACCTACTACCGTCGTTTCGTAGAAGGATTTGCTGATATTGCGGCACCCCTACATAAGTTGACAGAAGATCGAGTCAAATTCGTCTGGTCCAACGAAAGTGAACGAGCATTTGGGAAACTGAAAGTTGCTCTATGTTCCAGCCCCATTTTAAGTTTCCCACGTCAACGAGGCCTGTTTGTTTTGGACACAGATGCCAGTAATAATGGTATTGAAGCCGTACTATCACAAGAGCAAGATGGTCAGGAAAAAGTAATCGAGTTCTACAGCAAAGTACTCACCAAGCCAGAAAGAAATTATTGCGTAACGAGAAAAGAGCTACTGGCAATAATCAAGGCCACTTCCACAAATATCTGTACGGAAGAGAGTTCCTAATCAGAACAGATCATGCAGCTCTGAAGTGGTTACTCGAAATGAAGACTCCTGAAGGACAAGTAGCAAGGTGGATTGAGAAGTTGAACCAGTATCACTTCAGGATAAAACATCGACCAGGACGATTGCATAACAACGCAGATGCCTTGTCAAGAAGACCTTGTTCGGATACTTGTAAACACTGTGAGCGAATTGAACGTCGCGAAGGAATCAACCAAGTGAGATTGATAGTAGACGACAATTGGACGACAGCAAAAATGCGAGAAGACCAGGAGAATGATCCAAACGTTGCAGAATTTTTGAAATGGAAAGAAGATGGAGCGGAAAGACCCACCTGGAAGGACATCTCAGATCGATCACCAACGTTCAAGGCACTGTGGGCACAATGGGATTCCTTGATCGTGGAGAATGGTCTGCTGAAGAGGGCTTGGGAGTCAGCCGATGGCAAGAAAGTGAGTTCCCAACTGGTTGTGCCCATGTCGAGAATAGAGGATGTTTTGTTAGAGATTCATGGTGGTAAATCAGGTGGACATCTAGGAGTTAACAAGACCTTGGATAAAATACGGCAAAGGTTCTACTGGGTCCAATGTCGAGAAGATGTCGAGAGATGGTGCCGAAGATGCCCATAATGCGAAGCAAGCAAAGGTCCTAGAACAAGATCAAGGGGCGAGATGAAACAATAAAATGTTGGTGCTCCCTTCGAACGAATCGCCATCGATGTAGCTGGACCGTTCCCGTTGACGAATGATGGCAACAAATACATCCTCGTTGCCATGGATTATTTCAGTAAATGGGTTGAAGCTTACGCCTTGCCTAATAAAGAAGCATCCACCGTTGCAAGAGCCCTGGTGGACAACATGTTTACAAGGTTTGGAGTGCCAATGGAGCTACATTCCGATCAAGGAAGAAATTTTGAATCGAATTTATTCAGGAAGATTTGTGAATTGATGGGAATTAGCAAGACCAGAACTACTGCTCTCCACCCACAGTCTGATGGCATGGTCGAGAGGTTCAACAGGACTATGGAAGAAAACCTTTCCAAAGTAGTAGAAGAGCATCAAAAAGACTGGGATCGACACCTTCAACTATTCTTGATGGCCTATCGGGCAGCTGTGCACGAATCCACAAAGCTCACCCCAGCCAGTATCATCTTCGGGAGAGATCTCCGTTTGCCCTGTGACTTGGTGTTCGGATCCCCAAGTACTGAGGAAAAAGAGGTACAGGATTATGCAGATGAACTACGGGACAGCTTGATAAGGATTCACAAAATTGCGAGAAGAAGATTGAAGATTGCTAGTGACAGGATGAAGGCTCGATACGATCTCAAGGCAAATACTGGTGGATTCAAAGAAGGAGATCGAGTGTGGCTGTACAACCCTCGTCGTAGAAAAGGAATTTCTCCCAAACTAACACCATGCTGGGAAGGACCCTATTCGATAGTCAAGAGAATAAATGACGTGGTGTACAGGATTCAACGTAGCCCTAGAGCAAAAATGAAGGTCGTTCACCTAGAAAGACTCAAACGTTACAATGGCGATGATGACGTACTGTTTGATCGGGACGATCAAAATTGAGAGGGGGATAAATGTAACGAAATGTGCTAGCGCCGGCCCTGCAGCCTATCGATGCGAATTAGCGCGAGTTTCCAGGAACGATTATACTCGCGTGATCGCGGCTCATCCAGAAGATTCGACTGTGAAGATTTGTCTAGATGGTTCTCCACTATAAGCTCGTATATATAAGCGGAAGCCGTTCACGCCAGCAGCAGAATTGTTAGTTCAGAGAGTTTTAGTAGCGAGCGAGCATTGGAAAAGTTATCGGAGTGATTTAAGTGATTGTGTTGTATCGTATTGTGATAGTGAGTTATAATAAAAGAAGTTTAGGGTTGTTTGGTGTTTTAATTGACGAACCCAAGGAAATATCGGAACAGTGGTGTCAGAATTGAGATTTTCCGAGGGATAAATCGTAACATTATCATTGATCATCAAAACCGATGGAGCATTAATGTTTTCAGTGGAATCATTGAAGATCACATGAGTGTACCTTATTTTTTAGAAGATCATCTGAATAGAATGAAATGTAGTTGTGTGGGGTAGTAATGGAACTCGGCGTGTAGGTTTCTGTTTGTGTCATCTGCCTTTCTGGTGCCTATATATTTCCTAAGCCACTCCAACTGATTTCCAATCTTGCACTCAAATCAAATGCATTCCCAGGCGCATGGGAAATTTCTATCATTTGCTCTATTTTCAAGTCAGGATCGGTACAATATTACAAACTACAGACCAATATCACTAATAGCCCATTTTGCAAAGGCTTTCGAAATAGGAATCAACAATCAAATTTTTCCACTTCTCAGAAACATTATACGAATCGAACAACATAGCTTCATAACGAAAAGATCAACAATCACAAACCTAATGTGTTTAATGCAAACAATAAGCAATGCAATGGATCACTATCTTCAAGCTGACACAATCTACAGAGACATTTCGGAGGCCTTCGGCAAGATGGACCACAGTATTCTTTTGGCAGAACTACACCAATTCGGTTTTGTTAAGAATTTGCTTGACCTACTAAAATCCTATTTAACAAATCGAGTGCAAGTTGTTCAATAAAGAGGGCACAAATCATATGAAATCAGGGCTCCCAACGGAACTCCGCAATGAAGCAACCTGGCACTACTCTTATTTTTACTCTTTATAAACGATATATGCATTATCATTAGCAGCAGTTTGCTTCTTTCCGCGGATGATCTTAGACTATTCAAAATAATAAAAACCCTGAAGATTGTACCCTCCTTCAAAAGGATATCGATTCCCTCCATAAATGGTGTCTACACAACAAAAACTTATCTCAATATTCAAAAATGCAAATTTGCAATTTACACACTTAAAAACAATCCAATTCAATTCAACTACTCTATAAATAACATACGACTGGTTCGTGTGTACGAAACAAAGGACAACGAAATAGAATTCGACCACAAACTAAACTTTTATTCCCACATTAACATAATTGCAATTGCAAAGACCTCACCAGCAAACTATGCTACCTCACATTATATACTTCTTATGTCCGAATACGACTTGAATATAGATGCCTAATCTGAAGTCCATATTATGAAACTCAAATGCAACAAACAACTCGAGTCATTTCAACGCGCTTTCATTAAATACTTGATATATAAAATGGACGAAGTCTATCCTGAACAAGGTATCAACGATGACACTCTACTAAACAGAGACGATCTTCTATCAATCAATGATATATTTGTTCAGAAACTCATGAACTATCAGATAGACTAACATGAGCTATTATCTCAGTTGAATTTCCACGTACCACGAATGAATAGCAGAAATGCAATTTTCTCTATGAAGATATCGTCTACGTATCTCTTTCATAGCGTCGGAATATGTTCGTCAGTTCTGGGAAATATTATGAGAAACAAATTTTTTCTCTTAATTTTGACAGAGCTTCCTGGATGGGTATACTGGCATACAGTGACTTGGTATCCAGGCTGGCAAGGAATTCGTTTTTGTTCAGTTGGTGCTTGTTAATTATATCCATTCTGTCGCAGGTTGCATTATCTGTGCTAAGGTTTGTTACAATATTTGCAGGTTCGTTTACTAAAATAATACTCCGAAGAGCACCAAACTATTTTTATCAACTTCACTTTACAAATACAACTACTGCACTGACTTTAAATCGGTTACAAAATACTTATTCTCAACAGACTTAAACATCCAATACTCTTTACTTAAAACTGCTTACAACTTCGACTCTCCACTAGACCTCTTCACTAAGCTCCAATGATTTGTGAATTATCCATTCTGAATACTTGCTACTCTGCCGTTTCGATATATTGCCTCTCTATTTGTACTCTTTTCGATTCATCTGGCATTATTATAGATCCGACGGTCGATCCAGGTTGAGATCCTAATGAGGAATTATCTTTTTATTATGCTCAGCGGCGGCGTTAGGATTTTCATTTCGATTTCGCTACTTTATCCTCCTCTCAATTTTGATCGCCCGATCAATACCTTGTTATCACCATTTTAACGTTTGAGTTTTTCTAGATGAACGACCTTCATGTTTGCTATAATGCTACGTTACGTACGTACTTACACCACGTCATTTATCGTCTTCTCTATCGTATAGGGTCATTTTCAAGATGGTGTTGGTTTGGGGGACATTCCTTTTCTGCAATGAGTTTTGTGAAACCACACTCGATCTCCTTCTTCGAATCCGCCAGTGTTTGTCTTCAGATTCGTGGTTCTCGGTAGTGTAGAGGTTGGCATATTCGCCTCTCAAGCGAAAGACTGGGGTTCGATTCCCCGCCGGGCCACCGTGCTGAGTAATCGCACGTTAAAAGGTAAGGCCTCGTTGATCCATTGCTCGCACAAGTTTCGATTTATGAGGTTTAACGTTCGTCAGCTGGTTAACGAAAACGAACAATTTTAAAACATTTTTTTTTAGATAATACCGAGCCTTCAACCTGCGAATGCGCTTTACCATGCTTTGATGATTGTCAAATCGAATGGACTTGGCCGATGTTGACTCTCTGTTTGACCAAGTCAGCCCTTTCTGTTGTTTTCAACTCAAAGATGTTACTTTTACTCCTGATTCAGCTCCTAGCGGCTCTCACAGAGATTTATCACATAGCTGCATTTAGGGTCATTATCTAAGGTAGCACGAACTACTTTCTTCGATGATGCAGGGATTCTCGCAGTTTCCGCTAATCGCGGTTTCGCAGGCCTGTCCTAGAGTCGTAAGAACAAATTCTTCTCCTCGAAACTTCATAATTTTCACCTCATTCCCGAATGAAAACCCATAGTCACTGATCAAATCTATTCCGAGTATAAATTAATCCCAGCTTCTCCACGAATAGGTGCGTTTCATCAGTGACTGTTCGAAGCACGAAGTTGGAATTAGTATATTTCACGCTCTCTGGTCGAAGGATGTCTCTGCGTACCAAGGAAACTGTCTGAGTCTAATTCTTTAAATTCTCCTGGAATGGTTTAGCTATCAATTGGTCTTCTTAGCCTATTGACACGAATGACCCTCGATGACCTTGTCCTTGCAGGTGAAGGCAATCTTGGCGGCATCCTGGCAGGTGAGTTAGATGACATTCTCACCCTGCAATCTTCAATAAGATGTCCCGATCTTCCACATCTATAACATTTCCTCGTACTCTGAGAGCTCATTCCACTTATCAACCCAGGATAACTCGTCATCAACGTTGTTGAAGGTCACAATATATTGAAAATGACGATATTTGGTCAGGGCCATTCTGAACGTTTCCAAAGTTATTTCGAGGACAATACCGTTCAAACTCAACCCCACCAACACTCAAGGGTATTCAAGGTCAAAGCTAGATGGTACACGAAAGTCATTCAAAGTAACTCATCATCAAGGTTTTTTGAAACTCATTAAATATTCACACGATGATGATAATGAAACTTTTCAATTTCAATGTCATTCAAGGGCAATGTCGAGCAAGTTGGAACCGCCAACAATCAAGGGTATTCAAGGTCAAAGTTCCATACGTTAGTCGGTACATACTTTATCTCATCAAGAACTAGTAACTATGCCACATTGTGAGTTCTTCTATTGATACTGCTCTTACTTCCGGCCTTGAGGCGTTGAAGGCCGCCTCCACTTCTGGCGAACGTACCAAGGCATCGCTACTCCTTATGAAGTTTGTCAGTCGTAGAGTTCTTTGGATTTCTGGATCTCTCAGTCCATCTATTAATATCTGCACTGCTGATTGCTCCTTGTAATCTTTGGGTGTTTCTTTGTACGCCAGCTGGATCAGGCGTCCCATATCTGCTTCAAACTCTTGTAGACTTTCACCTGATTTTTGTGAGCATGTTTTCATTTGAGCCCGGTACAGCTGTTCTCGGTTTTGATCGTCATACCGCAACTCTAATGCAGTCAGATCCTCGCAATTATTTTGTTTTTCGATAGGCATCGTCTGCAACATACCCATAGCTGGCCCTCTCAGAGCTACTATGAGTGCCCTGTTCTTTTTTTCTTCGCCTCATCCATTGGTCGCTGCTGCCGCCCTCAAATTGTCGGCGATACATGGACCAAGACGACTGACCATCAAAAGTCGATGGTTTCACGGAAATATCAGATGTGGCAACTATGTCTCGATGATATTGGTTTTTTAGGAGAGCTATCTGATTTTCATCTTTTTTTTCTAGTCTTTTTACCACCTCTCACACTGTATCCCCTTCTCTTTTTACGTCCTCTTCAGTTCTTTTCTTTCAGTTCTTCCATTTATACTTCAGTTTTCTGTAACATATGTTGAAAGAAATTATCTTGATGTTCTAGAACCTTCTGGATGTGTCCTTTCCGTTGTTTTTCTATTCGTTTCAATTCATTGTTTTGTTTTTCTAGAATTTCCTGGATATCTTTTCTCCCTTTTTCTTCGGCAAATGTCTAAAGTGCTTCATTTCCATCATTAGGAACGCGGTTATTTTTGTGGAGAGAATGAAGTTTGATTATTTTTTTCAGCAATTTTCTTTTTCGAATAGAAAAGACATTACAACTTCTATGAAAGAAGTAAAATAAAAAAAATTACAAACACGCTCTGTTGATAGGTAAATCGTAGGTATATTATTCAAAGACGTTTTTTTTTGAATGAATCGAACGTCTTTGAATGATATAGACGTATCTATCAAAAGAGAGTGTTTGTAAAATATTCGCGGAAGGAACGTCTGGCGTTTTCCAGATCCGACGGTCGATCTAGGTAGAGATCCTTCAGTGGAATTGTTTTTATTATGCACAGCGGCGGCGTTAGGTTGATGGTTGCGGATCCCTACCTGATGGCTTATAGGAACTGTCTTGGAAAATATCACTCATTTTTTGTTGGTAATCCACCGTATTCATATCCTCATACTTTCTTGAATTCAGAAGTGCTTGTCTCTCTTTCTGAGATAGGTTTGGTTTTGGTGGTCTGCATGTTTTTAGTATATGAGCCATATTTTGTCTCATGTCTTCTGTCATTTCCTCTGGTATATCCTGAAGCGTGGCTTCTATGCTACGCTACAGAAAATACCAGACCAGCCAAGATCTCTAGTCAGTATATCCCAGCACCCCCATCCAAAGAGCTCTGTCAGTAATCAAAGAATGAAAATAATTATTTCCCACACAATTTTACGAAACACTGTATTATGAATACCTTCTTCATCCTCAACATCAGATTCTACAAACAGATAGAAGGAGCCCTCATGGCCTCTTTTCCGTATCTCCAGTTATAGAAAACCTGTTTATGATGAGCTTCGAAGAGAAAGCACTACGGAAGCCTCAACAGAAACCGACGCTACGAAAGAGATACGTAGACGATATCTTCATCATCTGGCCCCATGGAGAAGAAGAGTTGACTCGCTTTATGACATATCTGAATACCTACACGCCGAATCCGTCTAACGGAAATAACAAACAGGCAAGCAGAACTAACAGAGATGTCCAAAGCACTGTGATAAAATGGCTACGGAAGGGCAATCCATACACACACCAAGAGAAGCTAGAACAGAAGACCCTCAAGTACCTAAAAAGTTCGTGACAGTACCTTCATCAGAGGAGTCAGTGGAAAAAATCGGATAATAATGAGAAGACAAAATATACGAACCACTTACAGACTTCAAATAAACATTTCGTCTTGCTTACCGAGACCAAGAGATAGGATTTCCCTCGAAACCCAAGGAGTATGTAGCATCACATGTGATGACTGTGATCGGAAAATATATAGGCCAGACGAGTAGGAGAATGTCAGCTAGAGTTCAGGAACACAGAAATAACATAAAGACAAAACAAACATTTCTTGCTCTCTTCCAACACCATCATCAGACGGGTTATGAAATAGATTTTGAGGCAGCTAAACAAATAGCGCAGGTGAAGTGGGAAAGCCATCGAGATAGAAAAGCGTGGAGAAATCAGCAGAGATGATTCCCAAAACGTATCAAATGTCTGAGAAGCCCTATCAAAATACAAAACAGCTCAGAAAGTGGTCCTATGGTGGATGCAGGACGTCCCAAACCAAACGAACCATCATTGTCTGAACCGTCACTAGGCATCGGGCCGAATACCGTCATCGATCTGACTGCCGATGTTAGGATAAAAACCAATCAGAGCCCTCTTCACTATAATTGACGGATGAGAACCTATTCAAAGATTGGCAGAATATTTCAACAGTTGCTAGTACCCAGAAGAAGCAGTAACATTCTTGAAAATGATGTTGGCGAAATGTGGACACCCAATTACGACAAATCAACGAATGCGAATAACACTTCAGTCACTTTATGTCCAGTACATACTTCCTTTTCCAAGGTACCTTTTACTTTACTTCCTTTTACAAGTCGGATCATTCGCGAGGCCATCGAAATCGAGAAGAGAACTTCCAGTCTAAATAAAATTGAGGACATACAGAGACTTCCAACTACCCGGAAGCCTCCACCAAGACGTCCGGTGATGGTAAACACCGGAATAAGATCGGTTCGGTATTAGGGTAATTGATCTCTACAAGAAGTTTCGAATTGTGCAGCTCCATTTTCCTTCATACATTCGCTATCAGTTCTGCGCATTCACTGGACGGTAGCCAAGGAGTTTCTCAATTCGTGGTCACATAGTTGAGGTACAGACAGAACAAACTCCAGTTTGATAACAATAATGAATAAAAATAACAAATAGAATTTCAATGTTTCAAGACAAGTAAGGGAGCCATAACCCCTGCATTTTTTTTCAACCATCAATGGATATACTCTATCCGTCAGGTCAGCAACTCTTATTGTGTAACCAAAATCATTTTGAACATAACCTATAAAGCCTTACAACATTTTGCAGACATATACGCCCCAAATTAATTTCTTTCGGAATTAACCTTGACAAAATCCTTCTTCGGAGAACTTTAGATCATCTATTGGTGTGAGAGTTCACCTGATGTTGGTTACATGAAAGAGCAGCATGAGCTGAATGGCGCCAACTACCATGTATGGGTTTTGTGAAAACATGTCTTATGATAATTAAAAACATTATTATTGTATGAAAAAAGGGCCCTAGGAAGTGAGGTGTTTCATCAGTCATCATCCCAAATCAATCGTACAATTGCAGATTTGAAATTTGGTATATATATATATATATATATATATATATATATATATATATATAAATGAAATATTTATCATGTCATTAGACCAACAAAATGTTCAGAACATTGTATGTATCTCAATATATCGTTTTGAAATGTAGCAAATTCAAGGGGAAATAAAAAATTGAAATCAGAATATACCTGAACAAATAAAATTACTTTAAAGCGTATGGTTTTATCTAGGACTAAGACAAAGTTGATAGGCGTTTTAGCACATCCGGGCCATTTTTTGACAGATAGTTCAGCTATATATAGAACTCCCTCGTTGGACCTCTTTTGGAGGGCTGAATGAATTTGAAATTAACGTCCTATGAGTTCAGAAAAAGGTGTTTGTTCGAAATACAGCCATATCCCTGTATCAAACTCAAGCCCTTGTTGAAAACAGTTCTTGATGGAAATTTTCAAATACTTCAGAAGAAGAACACGAGTACTTAGTCAAATTTCTCTGTCAAAGGATGTAATGAGGTTCATTAAACGAACTCATTCACAATCTTTCCGAGCTTTTTCCTTCATATTCCTAAGTTAATTGATCCTGTGAAATGCATAAAAATTGTTTCGCACTATGAACCATCAAAGATACCTAGTCTACTCCATTGAACGACCTGTGAGATTGTTTTGTCTATTTCCCCTATTCCATGAACTACAAGCTATGTACCCGCAAGCCACCAAATTCCCTGAAGGTGCATAAGCACATGCCATCACCCAAGTTGTTGGCATCGTAACGGCGTGCTCCTTGTTAGTTGTGAAAGCGTCCCAAATTATCATTTTTCCATCCTAGTGCAGATTCACAAATAAACAAATGATAATGAATAAACAAATTTGAATAACATGTGAATACTATTAATCAAGCCAGTAACAAATTTGATATCCATGGGCCTAAGAAGCTTCGAGTTGATGACCTGATGAGGAGATATCTACTACCTTAGAATATTTAATGCAATAAATACCTCAACTCAAACTTTATTGGACGAATGAGTGCAATAAAAATGTAATCAAAATGCAATGAGGGACCAACTTTCGACTGAATATATTACAAAAAGTTTTGTTTTTTGCGTAATCGCAGAAAAAAATATTGAGTCAATGTTGGGTCCCAAATGAGAGAGATTGGAAGATGAGCACTTCCCACACGTGTTACATAACTTATTTGCTTTATGTGGAAAGAGCGTCTCAAAATGTATAGAGATGCTGCTTTTTTGTCTCATTTCAATGGCCTATACTCGTCAATGAAACAAATGCTGGAATGTCATGAAAATTTTAAAAATAAATTTCAACGATTTCGATATTGGTAGTTTTTCAAATAATGTTCAATTTTCGAAATGTTATTTGACACAACACTGGACTTTTTTACCCTTCTAGTGTTCCTTGAAGAGGGGTTTTTACAGCTTGTTGACTCTGTCCAATGTATTCATTGCTGCAATCTTGATAACTGATTTCGTATATTCCCGCTTTTCTGTGCTCTCCAATTCAATCGAAAAGAAAAAGAGAAACCCCCGCTTCAAGGAACACTATGCATACATTAGATACGAAAGGGTAAATGAGTCCTGTGTCGCCCTAAATACTCTGGACATCGACCAAGGAATCAGTGGAAGCAATCTGAGACTGATTGAGGAGCCTAGTCTGTAGATTGGTAGATTAGTTTCAATTGTTTCTCCTGAAGAGGTTGACCTTATTAGTCGAGTGCAAATAGTATAAGTTTGGTGTAAGTGTAACTGATCAACACAAAAAGCTTTAGCTCAATAAATAACCAAAATCAGTTCGAACAGAACCTATAAAACCTTTCACACATTTGCAGACATATATGTCTCAAATTGATTTCTCTCGGAATTAGCCAAGAAAAAATCCTCCTTCGAAGAATTTTCGATCATCTCTTGGGGTGAGACTTCACCTGATGTTTGTTACATGAAAGAGCAGAATGAGTTGAATGGCGCCAACCACCATGTATGGGTTTTGTGAAAACTCGTCTTATGATGATGAAAAACGTTGTTTTTATATGAAGAAAGCGCCCTGAAAAGTGGGGTGTTTCACCAATTATTGTTCCAAATCAGTCATAAGATTGCGACTAAGGTGGGAGTCCCAATGGACGAATTCAGTGCAGATTTACGGTCTTTTGTCATATTGTTCTCATATCTCGATTGGGTAAATGATTGGAAATTCGGCATACATATAAATGAAATATTTATTCACGTCATTAGACCAATTAAAATGTTCATAATATTGTATACAGCTCAATATATCGTTTGGAAATGAAACATATTCAAGGGGGACTTCAGAGCCCTGGAAATTATGAACGAATGACAATTTCAAGTTCCAAAATATCAAATTGAAAACAATCGAAATCAGACTGTATCACGTCGATCACAGATATTCTTTTCATATTCTGATTGCATTTACTCTGTTTGTTCAGGGTGACCAGACATTTTTTTTTTGTTCCTGATATCCAAATTCAAAGTGATGAGTTACGTTAGACGATGTTTTGTACTTGGATTTTTCGATTTGTTTCTGATGAGTTACAACTAATATTTCTTGGAATAACTGACACTGGCTATATTCAAGCAGTGATTCCTCAGCAACTACCAACCTTTCAACTTCTGAGTTCGGAGTCTGTTTTTTAGCACCCCTGCAATTATTTATGAAACGAAACATCCAAGCAGTTGATCTCATCAGTTTTTCATACTTGGAGAACCTTTCGATGTCTGGTAAATACTTCTCTTCAACCATAAAAATTTTCTATTTCTTTATTTCCACTTCCAAGCTTTCCTGTCCGGAAAGTTCGAGAATCTTCGGTCCTACTAACGATCTACTTCTGTTCAACAAATTTTTGTACTTTTATCTGCTACATTTTCTTCTCCTAGTACCCAATGCCAGCTGGAGATTTCTGCAATTCTGACAGATGTTTTGTATCTTCTTGTCTTGCGTCGGTCCATAAGTAGATAGTGTCTATATAAATTTCAAGACTTACTCTGATGGTGTTCATTAGTGTGCTCAACATGACTGCAGCTTGCAACTCTAATCGAGGTGTAGCCGTTGGTTTCATAGGTGCCACTATTCTTGATTTGGCGCTGACGAAAGATACATGCATTTTTTTCA
Source organism: Zygogramma bicolorata (assembly GCA_032362365.1). NCBI lineage: Eukaryota > Metazoa > Arthropoda > Insecta > Coleoptera > Chrysomelidae > Zygogramma > Zygogramma bicolorata. The sequence continues at coordinate 153,417 of JAVJAQ010005007.1, forward strand.
TAGACATCCCAGATACCTAACAGCTGAGTATGCTTTTTCACTTCTCTCGCAGAAACCATGCACTTCGATACATTTGTTGTTGCCGTAATATCTCTATTTCATTGATTTTATTCAGTTCTTCTCTTAGAAATGTCCATCCTGTATTTATACGTTCTAAATCTTATCGTCCCATTCGATTCCATTTCTCCACAAATTTCGCATCAGAATTCAGAAATCTACAACCAATGGTGACAAAAATCCAAATGGGTCGAAAACACACATCACAATCTTCAGAATATCTCTTTTGTTTGTTACTTTCGTTCTATTCATAATTTTGGAGTCGAATTTCTGACGGTTCAATGAAAATATGAAATTATCTGATTCTGGATTCCACCAAATTCCTAATAATCTTTCAGAGGGTTTGTGAAGGAAGCAATTCAATTTTTTTTTGGTTTTGTGATCAAAGAATCTCAGCAATTTTGTCGATTACTTCAAGACAATCACTTATCCAGTTCCGAATTTCGAATCCTGCCCTATAGTGAATTGCTATAATTTCCGATATTAGTCGAATGGCTTCTTTTTCCTTATCCGTACTATCCAGGTAGTCATCCATATAGTGTTTGTCGATTATTGCTCTTGCTGCTTCTGGGTATGTGTTGGAAACTTCTTCGTCATTTCTGTTTTTCACAAACCACTGATGGCGAAGAAGTTGCTTCGAAAGTCATTACTTTCATTACGCAAATATCTGGTTTTTCTGTCCTATTCATGCCTCTCCAAAAGAAACGTAAAGAATCCTGTCGAATGAAAATTCTGTGAAACATGTCTCGATTGTCTCAGCAGAACGCTATCTTTGTTTGTATGAATTTCCACAGAATCGATGTCAAGTTTTGCAAAAAATCAGGACCATGTAGCAGTCAATCATTGCGGCTGCATCGAACACAAGCATGAGTTTTTCTGGCTCATTGGGGTTTGTTACTCCAAAATGGGGTGAGTTCTAGAATGTAGCCTTTCTTGAGATATTCTTCGATTTTATTGCAGTAATCTTGCAAATTCTCCATTTCACACCTCAGACGATTCAGTGCCACAGGTTTACTGTCAGGTAAGATACAAAATTCTTTTTCATAAAAGGCCAATTTCAAAGTAATGTTATTCTCCATTATTTCCAGAGCTCTCTCGTGGTCTCTTGATATTCCATTTTCTTCACGGTTTTCAATGCCAAAATTATCGATGGTGAATAAATCTCTAACTAATTTGTTGATATCTTCAAGTTGGGACTTGCAGCAAATATGGATGATAAGGAGATTTTCAACCAGTTCTTTCTCTGGAAATATCTACCATGTATCACCCAGACGAGCAAAGTTTTCGAGATAAATGGCGCATTCCAAATACTCTGGTATATTTTTATGGCAATAGTCAGAGCACAACGATCTTGTCCAATTAAGATTATTGATTGTGCATACCGGAAAAAATATACAGGCGTTTCCTTTATGTAAGGGTGGATTTCAGCCATTTTTTCTACGTCTACATTCAGGTCACTTTCTTGTTCCGGTCCCTCCTGGGTTTGTGCTTCAAGTTTATGCAGAATGTTACTAGTCAATTTTTGGCGTTTCCGCATTTTTGTTTCACCCAACATTAATAAATTTTGTGCGAAGGTTTCAAACAGTAGAATCACAGCTTTCTGAATGTCACCAATTTCTATCTGCCATTTTCATAGCAGTCTGTCAGATTATGATTTTCGTGACAATATCAACATTTTCCATTTTTTTGGTGGGGAATACGGTATTATTATTCTTTCTGAACTGGAATTTTTCATTATCGTTAATCCTTTTTTCGCGGAAATTGATGGTACATACCGAAGTCTGTACAGCTTGAAGCAGCCAAAGCAATTTTTCTCATCCAAATGGAGAACGTTTTCAAGATGTTAAGGCCGGTTCATGCAACAATCATTATAATTACATTAACATTACATTATCATTAGGAAAAATTGATCACCCATTAAATAGTGGAAGCGTTCATGCAACACATTAGTACATTACATTTACATTAGTCGCACTAAGGAGTTGGCAACTTTTAACTTTATTTTCATTACATTACGAATCTTAGTGAAAACAGCAATTGCGCGTGTGCAGTGACGTGTCATTTGACGGTTTTAGGTTATGTTATGTTTATTTTTGTTTTTTGTGTTTGAATTATTAGTATTCAGCAATAAAACGGATCAAGGTGCTTTAATAGAATTAGTTCGTCAATATGAACATCCTCAAAATGAAAAACATAAAGATTTCAACAACAGTTTCATAATTTAATGAGTGTTGCATGAACGGCAACATTTTCTTAGTGAAAATGTAATGATAGTGTAATGTAAATGTAATTATAATGATCGTTGCATGAATCTACCTTTAGTTTCTCTCGAAGATTCTTCTGCCCATTTGAGTCGTAAGAACGGTGGTAATTTCTTACAATTTCATTCAAAATCGTTGGATTCATCATGTACTATTCAAGAGCTCCATGGTGGTCACTAAATTTTGGATTATATTTGAAGAAGGTAACTGTGTTTCAAATCTGCCTTCTTTAGGAGAATAAGCACCTCGCACTTAGTCGAACAGGTTTGAGATTATAAATTCATGTCATGAACAGGTATGTAATTATTAATGTTTCAGTGGTTTTCTCAACATTTTCGGGCGATATGAGAAGTGGATGTACAACTTCTATTCGAAGGACCAATGTACATTCTATCCAAACTAACATAACCTGGTGTTCAAAGTATGCTTCTATTGAACATAGCCAACTTTACTAACCTAGCATAATGTATTTTCATCAAGAAAAAATATCTGGTGTTGAAAAATGTTTGGAGCATTCCAAATATTTCGACGCTCAGAACACGAATTCGTAGGCATAAAGTATCAAATGAATACTCCCATTATTTAAAGAATAGCATGTATGGATAATGTTGTGTTGTAATTTCGTGACAAAAGGCGCGATCTGACCGAGGCCCTGAAAATATTATTACGATATTTCGGGGTTCGTTTTCCTTAATAATACTCCGAGCAACACTTAACTGTTTTATTAAATTCATTATAAAAATATAACTTCTGTTAACTATTAACTGACTTCAACTAACTGAAACAATCTTTACTAAAGTCTGCTCTCTAGATGAAATTCTTGTATACACCAATGGAAGATACGAGATATTCCTAGAGCTCATCATATTCTAGGGTAAAAGGTCCGGAACATTCGGAGGTATTTCGGGAAGTGTCCAGAAGGAAAACTTTCTCGTCGAATAGGCCGGCTCAATTGTCAAGCAAATGAGCGGCGTTTATTTACGAGCGTTTCTTTTCGACGGTGCTAAGGTTTTTTTTCGATTTCCCTCTCAATTTTTTATCGTCCCGATCAAACAATATATTTTCCATTCAAGCCCAACGAACATAACTAGTCCCAACAAAATGATGGCTTGAGTGGCGCGAATGGATAAGTGTATTTTAGGGTCATAAACGTTAACGGCGGCGGTACTAGGGATTTTTTTCGATCCCGTAAAAATATGATCTAGGTGGATAGAGTCCGAATGAAGTCTAGAAAAATGTACAAGAGGATGTCATCCACCAGAAGTGAAATTAAATATTCATCAGTAAATCAAGTTGTCGAAACGATGGGTGTCAATAATACGTGAATAACATGCAAACCTTCGATATTAGGGGACTTCTTCGAACGGATTCGCAAAGTGGCCGAATTTTCCAAATAATTTCATTTGAAAATAAGATTCCACGAACCACTTCCTCAATCGTAACAATACTACTACTAAACAATTCCCTGAAAATAATAGTATTGTGAAGCACTGTGGGTTTTTTCTGGGTTTTCCTACAGTTGAAATAGCAAATTCGCTACAGTAACACTAAGACAATTAATTAGCCAAACCTTTCCCACACAAGGCCCTGCCCTCTGGTCGCACAAGGGATCTTAAACGTCAATATATCAAAAAAATATTGATTTCACAACGTTGAATATTCAGCGATAATACACTAATCACTTAAGAATTTTCTGTGAAGGATTGATTACTCTCTAAGATAACTGTATACCTACACAAATCTGAAACCATAATTATTTATTAGTTTGTGCTTTTCCTCATATTTTTGTGTCTCATAACTCAAATATTTGTAACAATACTGAGACAATTGCATTGACTCTTCGAGGACCGAATCATGGAGGACTCAACAAACAAAAGAAACAATAGTGACTTCAGCATCATAATTATTTTTTTTATATGCAGATTCACACGAAAGGGAGGCCTTGTTCAAAAGAACACCGCATGAATCAAGGGACAGGTTATACATAAGTGATATTAACAATTTATTTTTTCAAATTATCATTAAAAAAAAAGGTGGTCTATCATAGGAACCACTAGGCCATCGGAAGCTCTATTTCGAATGGAATTTCGTGGTATGAGTGTAGGTTTTTGCTTTCTGGGTGTCATAAAAATTCGTAGGGAATACCAAATGTTCAATCAAAATGATATTGAATAAAAAAATAACTTCAAGAGCTTCTACTTCTCAAATTTTACAGGGTGAACCAATGAACCTTTGAACATCTACTGGCCAAAAGTTTTTTCGCCAATTTTTTGTCACATAAAATTATAGATCACATAAAATTATAGGGAATAGAGAGCGCTCTCACCATGAATACATGGTGTTACCCATTTTAACTACTAGGCCTGAACGACTATAAAAATTGTTGAAATGGTGTCCCACGAGGTGAGCACTGGGGCCGAAAGGATTAAGTGACGAAATATCTACCAAACATTTCACACAATAATAACCAAGTTTCAAAAAATTTCCATTTCATATCACTTCTCAACGTATCATTTTCAAACATTGTGGCATTTTTGATTCTTATATATATAACGAGATATTTTCCAGATTCTTTCCTGTATGTGGAAACAGATAGTAGGTACTAAATATGTTGTAAGTCATAGAAATCAGGAGCTGTGAGGAAAACTTTAACAAATGCTGACAGATTTGTGCGTATACTCATTTCAAAAACAAATCCTCTTCAAAAAACCTTAATAATTAAAGTATTTTCACTGTTGGTTCAGAAGAGAAAGCTTTTTGAGATTTTTGCCCTCAGGGCATAAACATATACTTTATAACCTGGGTACATAAATAACTATGGAAAGAGCTACACCGGACTGTTGAAATCTCCCCAAGTCGAGCCTTAAGTGCACTTGCTGTGAGGTCTTCAAGAAGAGAAATATTTTTTATGGCTTTCGTTCTAGAATAAACAGTACTTCCTTTGATAATTCTGAGTTATTCCGATTGTCTGAACGAGGCGAGAAGGGGTAAAAATGGGTAACTTTCAAATTTTTATTTCGAGAATTTGATTTTGCACGCTTTCATTTTCAAATATATCATTTCTTGTGGTCGACTGCATGAGACATATTCCATGTAAGAAATTTCCAGACAGTCTAAGGGGGTGGAAAAAAATTGCGCAGTGTAGGAAACAACGATTCTTGTTGTACCTCTGGGCAACAGAGATAAAAGAAACCACCATATGTGCAAAACTCTCAACACTAATTGGTGATGAAGGTATAAGAATTTATGATACTTTCGTATTTACGGATGAAGTGAAAGACAAATTTCAAGTGTTAAACAATAGATTTGAGGCTCAAGAAGAACCTGACTTTTGAACGGTATAAGATGTTCACTTGCAGCAGAAATAATGTCAAACTTTTGAACAATATGCCATAGAATTGAAAAACTTGTCTCCAAATTGTGAATTTCAAGATCTTCAAGAGAGTTTGATCAAAGATATACTGGTTTGTGGTCTACGCTGTGAGGTGAGAAGTAGATTACTAGGAGATGATGCTGACACTCTTGAAAAAGTGATCCAGGTCTGCATGAACATTGAGAGCACAAGGGAGCATAAGATAAGTAATGAAATTGAAAGGGAACAGCTGAACAGTAATATCGATATTGTACAAGGCAGACAAAATGACCAACAGAACACAGCACAACACACCACGGTAACGCGAACTGTTCTTAGTGTAATCGAAAAAATCCGCCAGGAGAGTGTCAAGTCAAGTCATTTATTAATCACATTAGGGTGTATACGTTTTCATACGAAAGACATTATACAAAATGAGATACGTGATACGTCACAACAAAATAGCACATGAATTTTAGGTAAAAATACGTAAAATACATTGAACAATAACTTAATTATGTCACAACACACTATGTTATGAGAAAATAACATATGAAAAAATGTATAAAAAAAGGACACAAATTCAAGATCCCTCAATCAAGGCCTGATAGTCCAACGGGGCCTCAGCCATGTACTCATCCACAGAATAAAAAGCTTTCGAAGTTAGATATGCTTTCACTCGTTTCTTGAATGCGAAAGGATTCATCTCTTTCAGAGTAGTTGGAATTAAATTGTACAGATGAACATTTAAAGAATTTTTCCTCGATTTTTCTAATCGGAACTTTGGTGGTCAAGGATGTTTTTATTTTTATGAATCTCAAGCAGAACTTGATATATATAAATAGAAGGTAATGTCATAATTTTCAGTTTTGTGAAAAGTGGTTTACAAGAATCTCTATAACCAGCGCTCACAATAGTTCTTATTGCTCGCTTCTGAAGAATAAATACACTATTTGCGTTCGAAGTATTACCCCAGAGTATTGTGCCATAGATGATTTGCGAGTTAAAAAAACCATAATACAATGATAATAGGGTATGGAGGTTAACCGTAGTTCTTAGTTTTCGGAGTAGAAAATTGTATTTTGATATTTTAGTGCACAGCTGCTCGATGTGATTTGACCAATCAAGCACGTCGTCGAGAACGACCCCTAACAATTTGGCAGATTTACCACTCGCCAGAGAGGTCTTTGGAGAAATATATATATATACTGCGTTTTCGAACTATTCAGCATCAGATTGTTAATCATGAACCAATTTTCACCCTTTTTTTGGGCTGACCTTATTTCATCGAATAGATCGTGCTCATTTGAACTAGATGTAGCGATAGTTGTATCAACAAAGGCTATACAGCCATGTGGAGCCATATATGGAAAGATATCGTTGATATATATTATAAATAGGTGAGGGCCTAGAACGGAACCTTGTGGAACTCTGTATTCTATCAATTCTATATCTGAGATGTCATTTGTATTCAATACAACACATTGCCTTCTATTTGTTAAATAGGATGCGAACAGGGAGAGGGAGACTCCTCTTATTCCATACGCTTCTAGTTTCTCGATTAGAATGGTATGCGAAACACAATGAAACGCTTTGGTCAAATCACAAAGAGCTAGAGCTATGTGTTCACCTTTTTCAAAACTGTCCACGATTGCATCGACAATTTTTTTTAACAGCGTCTTTCGTACAGGATGATTTTATGAAGCCAAATTGATTCGGATTGAATAAATCATATTTATAAAAGTAAGTAAAGAGTCTATTTTTCAAAATCCTTTCGAATATTTTACCGAAGATAGGAATAATCGATATAGGACGGTAATTTTCGATTTCATCTATTTGTCCTTTTTTATATATAGGTAAAACTCTGGCTAATTTAAATTCGTAGTGTAGAGTGTCCAGCGTTTCAATTGTGTCATTTCTCTTTGATGTGTAGATTAATGAAAATCATAAAAAAAACTACAATAGAAAGATTCATAGAGTCAATACTGTCAAGGATGTTTCCGAAATACAAGATTTCATTTTTATAGGTAACGTTGAGAGTGCAATGGACAATATCTCCAGAGAATTATGGGCTGTAGAGATGCAAATACAAGGACACCTGGTTAACTTCAAACTGGACACTGGAGCAATGGCAAACATCATTTCTGCAAATGTGTTGAGAGGTATTCATACTCATATTTTTCATAACAGTATCCAGTACTAGGGATATATAGTTGACACCGTTGTTTCCAACGGCTTTGGTGTGAGAAGTTTTGTATTGAAAAACAAAACTCTTTCATACAAGAAGTTAACGTTTTCGACCCTACTCTTCATTATGATGATAATATGAAATTTTCATCACTGTCGGCTCCATCATGATCATAACAACTGGCGTTCATTTTGTAAATACCTAGGATGAAACTATCGCCTACCGATAGGAGTGGGTTCATGAACAAAGGGCTATTTGCAGGATTAGTCATAAAGAGTTATCAATTGTTGTTCACTACCTAAGCTCCAAGAACGTTACATATTCAACAATTCATTATTTATATATTCCAATTTTCAATCCCAGATAACCCGAAAAATTCCGACGCGACGGAGTTCTCAACGAATAGAAGTTAGATAATAGCTACATGATAAGTGATTTTTTTTCCTGATATTCATTTTGATAATGACAAGAATACAAACAATCAATGTGAGGGTTTTGTTTTGATAACGGTCATCATAGCACAATAACGCTGTGTGATTTCATCTAGACTCTCCCACTGCATAATTCTTCACAAAGTCAATTTTAGTCAGTAAATCAATCTGATTTTCACCCCCTTGAACGACCTGAATAGTATATTCGAAAATGGAAGGCTTACAGAGGCGCGGCAATTTTTCTATGCGGTTGGCCATTCAATGATATATTCGAAAATAAAAGGCGTCCAAAATCAACTTCTCGAAATAGAAATTTCCAAGTTACGCAACCCCTTCTCATCCTGTTTAGATGATCTAAATAACTCAGAATCGTCATACTCTCAACTCAGTTCATCAAAGGACGCACCATATTGATTGTCAAGGCGTATATCGAATTTACAAAAGAAATTAAACAATTTTTATATAATTTTTATATATTTTTCCCAGTGCATGTTGTGGATGTGGACAACTCCCATCCATCCAGAATTATCTAGGTGCTGCTCGATAAACGAACCTTTACCTAGAGTAGAAATATATTTCAAAAGAATCATCTGAAAATAATATTCCATTACCAATGAGCTCATTTTATGAAAAATCATTAAAAAATTCTTCAACGGCACATGTGCCTTAAATGACACTGTGAAAATATTCCTTTTTATCATTCCCATTATCTCACGTATCACTGTCAGTTGCATATTATATATGATAAAACAAATACCTATCGCTCTGTTTTTCGATCTAAGTCGCGCTTTTGACACAGTTAAGCTCTAATCCGGGCATCCAGGGTATAGCTAACAAGTGGATAGCTTAGAAAATAGAGCGCAGATAGTAATGATTGAATCTGTGAAGTCGCAACCTGCAAATGTAACTGTTGGTGTACCACAGGGGTCAGTTCTGGGTACTTTACTTTTACTGTTTTTATTAGTGATATAACATATTCATGCAAATCCGAGAATAAAATCATCATTTATGCTGATGATACCAATCAGTTAATTGTGGAGAGTAATCTAGAAAAATCAGTGGGAATATCAAATATAGCAGCAAATATGTTTTATGAGTGGTGTGTCGATAATGGACTATCAGTTAATACACACAAAACATTTTTCATGTTATTCCGGTAAAAGAATATTCGTATCATAGTCCATCAGTAAGGATGAATCATAAGTAAGTATATGGATCAAGTTAATCACATTAATTTTTTTTGAATTTGTTGATCACAAAATTACATGGGAAATTCATATAAAAAATCTAGTATCCAAATTGAGCAGTGTTTGCTTTGTTATTCGACAACTGCACGGCACTGTCTCTTTGGATATTCTTAAACTATCATACCATGGACTTGCTAATTCCTTACTGAGCTATGGTCTGATATTTTGGAGTGATTTTGCTCACATACATAAAGTATTTTTCACACAGAAAAAAATTATAAGATGTTTGGTCATAGTTCATTATCAGGCGGGCTGTAGACCATAATTTAAAAGACTGTCTATTCTGACCTTGCCTTGTATGTATATATATTTATTAACCAGCAACATCAGAAAAAAAAAACAAAGTTATATGAGAGGAAATACACTGCATGAGTATACTACTCGTCACGCAAGTGAAAAACGTTTTCCTGTCTAGGCCTAGCACATAACTGGGTATGAAGTGTAATAACCGTGTAAAATTTATTGGTGAAATAAAAAATATTGAACTTTTCAAAACAACCTTCTATGACTTTTCAATCATGCATTTTATTCTGCAAATGAGTTTTAAAATTTTCAGACTACTATTTCTGATATGTGAGTTTATTGACCTTTCATTTTATGTATATACATTAACCATCGAGATTTTATGAATATTTCAATACTGTATTAGTTATCGAATGAATGTTGTGTGTTTATGAGTGTATGGTTGTTCTTGTTATATGTATTGACTAGTCTGATCAATTTAAATACTGTACTGCACTGTATAAGCCTCATACACAGTTTTAAATCTATCTATAGTAGCAATTCACAAATATTATAATTCTAGTGGATTCTCAATTATAGTTTTTTTGAAAAATTTGTCCTCTAAGAATCTGTTTGAAGAATTATCCGAACATTAATCGTTTGCACGTTATTCACAGATAGAACCCCCTATTTTTGAGAGCTCAATTCGCTAATATTGATTTATACTACTAGTGGTTGTCATTTTCTTGTACATTTCTGTAGGTGTCATTCCGAATCTGATGAGCTCTAGATAACTAGATAATACTTTTAGTTTGTCTGTCAAGAGCTTTTCTGTTTATCAACTTGTGAGCCAGACTATTGCTCCTCATTCCATAATTAGGAATTGAGCAGAACAAGCTGTCATTTCTGCAACTTTGAAGACCATGATTATAACAGCAAATCAGCAAACTGATTATAACGTAACCTAAATTTGAATCATCTTTTAAACAATTCGTATTCCCATCGACTATGTCAAATGTTTTAACCTAATTTTTTTTTTCATTCACCTCGCATTCTGATGCTTTCCTATGAATTCATATGAGTTCCAATATTTCATGCATTCTTGATCGATTCTTGATTTACAAAGGCTAAAACTTCCATACCCATCTACATAGGGAAACAATATTTGTGTATAGGTACACGACTTGATTATATTCATCAGGTGCAATACTTCCTAAATGTTCAATCAAGAAATTTTAGTTCATGCAAAAGCACACCTGAGAAGATGAAACTATATGTCTTTTATCTGGAGACCAATCGGAACATAAGACTTTAGCCTGGTGACCTTTTAAGGTCCTTCTTGGTTTTATATTCATATAGTTGATAATATCCAAACGTTCTGCAACAGTGGCCACTGAAACATTGTCACTGTATTTTTTTTTCTTCAAAAATCATATACTAAGGAAAACCTACAAGTAACATCATTCAACTTCTGCCTTTCCTCCTCTAGTTTTTTCTTCAAAGTTTCTGCTTCTTTCGTTAGGGACTCTACGGTATCAGCAGGCCCTTCTTTACTTTCGCCTTCCATTCTATTTGCCAAACGTGTGTTGTGTACTTTCTGATTTCAGTTCAGTATTTCAAATTATAATAATTCAAAAATCAATAAAACAGTGACAGATGAGTCAGGTGACAGGCTGCAGTTAGTGCAGTTTGAGTGTTTGAGACTTGAGACTCTTGAGTTGAGAGGTCACTAACCATTTGTCAGCTCGAGCTCGAGGGCTCGAGGTGTATTGTATAATGTCATGTTTTGGCGGTAAATTCAAATTTGCGGGATACCGAATAGTAATCAGTATGTCATTTTGCATGTCAATATGAATATTTTGTCTATAATGCGGTTTGGATCAAATAGGAAATTTCTCAAGTACGTATAAAAATGCCAAACATTCACCTTATTTGTTTACAAACATAGGATAAAATAAAGTTCATTGATGTTATAACTCAACCATATTTTATCCTGTGTTTTAAAAAAAAATCATGTTTTTGATTGCCATTATTATAGGTACTTGAGGAATTCCACATTCATTTCAAAACTTATTCTATGCAAAATATTCAATTTAACATGCAAAATGACAAACTGATTACCAACGTTGGTATATCTGATTACCAATCAGTATCCCGTATATTCGAATATACCGCCAACTCATGAATATGCACCCCGAATTGTCAAATTGACATTCAAGTGACTCTACTCTGTATGGCTATGGTATATATTGCTCGGGTTGCGTTTATAGACGAGCTAAGTTCTTTTATTCATGGATCGAGTAAAGCGAGAAGAGACCATAGAATTGAAAATCAATTCCTTTATTTGTATCGCCAAAAGCAAATGTAGGATTTTCTTCTGTGAAGAAACCTGCACTGTACTAGTCGGATATAATTCAATGCCCTTCATGGTAGCTAGGGAGTAGTGGTTTTCTGACAGGTACCAGCTAAAACCTACTGTGTAGGTAGATTTGTGACTGGCCTGAACGGATTGTTCGAAAGGTGATTCGATGTATCTGTTCGATTCCATTCTACAAGAGTATACAACTGTTTTCGAAGACAAAAGTTGGTTGCGTTAATTTTCAAATCCACCTTCAAGGTTGCGTTTAGAAACTACATACGGCGCGTCCGGCCTTTGAAAATCGTTCGAGAATGCTGGGCGAAACATGACGTCACACCCTAGAATGTTGGTTGTAGCCGTTCAGAAATATCGTCCGGGCGACAACTTTTCATCCTTTCTAAAAGCGGGGCGTTTGGGCGTGTCATGCGCACTAAGCACGTATATTGTTTTGAAATTTGAATTTAAACATAATAAACAGGCCAAATATATTTTTCAAAATGAAGGTATTTTTTAATTCTGAGGCTGCTGATGATGAGGAAGAAGACCAGGAAGAAGGAACTAGAATTGCTAATTTCACGTGCCTCTAGAAGAGTGAGTTTAGAGCGCCCAGAACCCCAACGAGAGTGGCAGGATACATTGAAAGATGTGTAATGAATAATACAAATGTAGAGTTTCAGAGTCACTTCAGAGTTTCAACTCAGACTTTTGAATGGCTCCTTCGAACTCTTCAACCCGATTTAGAGAGTAACTTTGTGTTAGGTAGACCTAATATTGAAGCTAGGAAGCAACTTTTATGAACTTTGTGGCTTTTAGGTACCCCTGATAGTTATAGGTGAGTCGATATATGTACAATCTTTGAAAACTTGATGATTATGAGAAGTTGTCAAACGGTTGTGCCTATATATTTCACTGACTGAACAATTTCTTGCGGAATGGGTAGTAATAATAAATGACGAAATATTCTTCTTAAATTGCACGATAAGCCATTCTCCCTTCTCGTTTTCAACACATCCACCATCTTCTGATCATACCATTTGATGAATATTTGAATTAAAAGTAAAGAAAATGCCAAACCTAGCTGGACACGTGCACGAAATGTTCCACGTTCCACATGCACTCCAATAACGAGTAAAGAAAGAATTGGATTTCCTTGAAACTGCTCATATTATAACACCCATTTCAACAAGCGCTTGGGGTTCACCATTAGTGATAATACCAAAGCCAGATGGAGAAGTTCGTTTATGTGTCGATAATAACTGTGGAGTCAACGAAAGACTTATTTCAGCAAATCATCCAATACGCCGAATAGACAATGTACTTCACAGCCTTCGAAATTCAAAATATTTCTGCAAGTTGAATCTTCATAAAGCTTACCTACCTCCATTTGAGTTAACACAGAAAGCTGGGAAATTCAAACAATGGTTTCCCATCGTAGAACATACTGTATGAATCATCTCAGTTTTGGGATTGAAACAGCACCTTCCGAATTCATTCGTATCTTATCTCAAATTCTTCATGGTCTCAACAAAGGTGAAGCCTACTTCGATGACATCATTATACATGGTTCCACTAAAGAAGAGAGTGCAGCTAACCTTCGTGTATGATTGAAACGCCTACCACAACGTGTTTTACGTGTCAACAGAAATGCTCTTTCTTCAAACAAACAAAGTTTCTTACCTTGGTCACATTGTTGGATACAACCAAATCAGCAAATGCTCCGGGAAAATCCGCGCTGTTACACAACTGCCTCTATTAACCAATGTAGAAGAACTCAGAAGATTTTTAGGAGCTGTCGCTTATTATTAAAAATGTATACCAGATTTTCCATCATTCCCTTTGCGTCTACTGCTTCGTAAAAATCATCGATTTTTCTAATCATCCAAGTGCAATTCTGCTTTCATGAAGTTGAAAAATGAACTTTACAGCGACCGTATTTTGATTCCGTTCGACTCAGCTCTGCCATTAACTCTCACCACTGATTCTAGTCCTCATGGTGTAGCTGCAATCTTGAGTCATACGATTAATGGTAATGAGAAGCCAATTGCTTATGCATCTCGTTCATTAACATCATCAGAGATGAATTACAGTTAACTGGACCGTGACGCATTAGTTATTGTTTTGGAGTAAATCATTTTTTCAAATATCCATTTGGAAGACACTCCAGCACACAAATATGGAAATTAAACTGTAGGGCAATAAATTCATTATTTGGAAGAAATGTAAAATCATTCCACACACACTCATTGAAAAATTTGGTCTAATAACGTGAATCGTTGAAAAATCCTCAGAAATTGATGTTGGAAATATATGAGTGAAATTTCTAAATAGAGTGTACATGTGTGTCCATTGTCTTGCCTTTACTCATAGCACGATCCCTAGTCAGTGTATGCGCATCTCAGAGACAGTATAATTGCCCGAGCTGTATTTGGTATGAAAAAGTATTTTTGAAATGGACATTTTCAACCTCCAGACTACTATGATGGAAAGGCCAATAAATATTTTTTTGAAGATAGCAAAGTAATTGTAATCCATGCACTAATTACAATATCAGAGTTTCAAAAAAATCGACTCGATTTCGATTAGTATGAATATTTCAAACTCCGTCCTTCCCATGTTGATTATATGTGCCACCTCTATGTGAAACTAGCTAAATTACCTGGCCTCATATCAAGAATCCACCGATTAAAAGATATTGCTTACATAATTAAACAGAGCATTCAAAAACATTCCGAATGATCATATCATTAGTGAAATATCTCGAGACTCAACATTTCATTCTTGAAATCATTTGATTGTTCTCATCACTAATAAGGGAGGATAACTGTTAAATTTGAAATTGTTATGTTGAAGAAAAGTCAAGATCAGTAATTGATATAAAAATATAATCATCAAAATTATTCCTGGATTGAAGAGTCATACCGATACGCGATAGAAAATAAGCGATACGCCCCATATCGACTATTGCGAGAAAACTCAATGATTAGATCGCCATACTCTAGTGTGCATGTTTGTACAGGGCTGTTCTGTTGACTCTTCAGTCATTATGGATTTTTATTATTTTTGTGTGTGTTTGAGCTTTAATAGCGATTGTGGAGATTTTCAAGAAGTTTGTAAATTTTCCAGTGAAATAATTGGAAGGATTGCTGCTTTTCATTCATTGTAAGCGTATATTTACTTTTTGTTTTCTAGTCCTGGATATAGATTAATTTTCTTTGATACAATCTCTACGGTATGGGTGCTATTGTATAATATAAGTGTATAATGCATAATTTCAATTAGGGATAATCACATCAACCAGCTGAAAACTGCCACTTCTGATACTTTATTATTGCTTGAATACATTGACTAAATTTTAAATTTAGGTGATCGAAGTAAATTTTTCGAGCTGAGAGATGTAATTTCAATTATTTCAGGTGTGCATTAATTATTCAATCATGTAATATTCCTTCAGTAAGCCCGACTTGATAGCAGAAACTCATGAATCCAAGTCCCACCTGGGAACAACCTCGAGTCTTTCGAATTTTACAACGTTTTGATAATGTAAAACCTTTCAATTCGTTCAATGAAATGTTCTTTAAGTATTCAACTGTCGATTGAGTCACTTCTCACACAGAAATTAATGAGAAATTGAAAATTTCACGAACAAAAGGAACACGAGAACATCGAAGCTCCATTACACACACATGCAAATATAAACATGACAATCTAACCATGGACAGTTCCGTTCCGCGTTCCTCCGCGCTAGCGCTGCGAATTTCCTATCGCGAATTCGTCGCCTTTGGTAGCATAAAATCGCTTGCATGGTATATTGTATGACTGCATTTTCTCAGTGTAGTTTCCTTTTGTTCGTATATATTGTCAAATTTCTCAGTGTCGATGAAAGTGCCAGAGTTCGATCAAGGTCAAATATTTTTGGGGTGTTTCGCTTCTGTATCTGTATATTAGTTATTCTGTGCTATAGGTAAATTATTATGAAGTGATTTGAATGAACGAATTATCTTATCAAAAATATTTTACATCACACATTTACTTTATACCACGCAGATAATTATTCTGCACATATTGTGATATGAGTGTGAAGGGTGCATGATTCTTCAACAAAAATCATGGGGGTGAACAATAGCAAGAAACTAGCAGCGAAATGCTCATTTTTGTCCAAAGATGAACAGCTCATTGTTAGTAACTCTTTCAAGCTTGCCAGCAAAAATTCTGAGAGAATAAAAGAAGAGGAACTCACTGTAAGAATATCTGAATTGTAAATAATTTGTCTTTATTGTGTTTATCTTCTCTTCAAGAAAATATGGGGTTCCCAAATGGATGCGAGACTACTTCAGTATCTTAATAATTACTTGTTTGGAATCGGAGACCAAAGACAAAATACAGTGGATTTAGAAAGATTTGCTGAACTATTTGTTTTTTGTACAAGGGGTACCGTTGATGAAAAAATGAAAGTTTTATTGATGTCCCTTGGTAAATTGGAAAGCGAGAATACTGATATACCTTACACTTTGGTCAAAGAGGTTAGTTTTATTATTATTTCAGTTGAAATATAGAATACCAATTGTTGGAAATGTATGGAATTTGTAATGATAGGTACATTTTAATCATTATTGTGTTACAGTACGTTGAAAGTATAGTAGCCTCTTATATGAAAATACAAAAATTGAGCAACACGAAACAGTACAAGAGCTGGTTCTCTCGGGGATGTTTCACTTCTCCTCAGAATATACAACGTTTGGCTGAGAGTCTTACTCATGAACTGGCAACTGGGGAGACTATAATAAGGAAATCTCTCGAAGTATGGCTTCAAGGCTCAACTCTACTTGGGCAGTTGCTACTGTTTGTCTCGATGTACCTCTTCAGTATCAGCCACAAAGAGAAAGGGGGAGTGGCTAGTAGTGACAAATCAGGTGAGTGGGAGATTTGTCGTAAAAAGTGGATGTTATGGTAAAAGTCAGTTATCCCCTCACCCAACACTTTTGGAAACAGTTTGAATCATACAAATGAATTCTCATCGGTAAAACACGAATCTGGAGCAAAAATCTGGCACTCTCTCTTTGCTTGGGAGTTATGACCATGCAAAGTTTGAAGAGGGGACATATTTTGCCTTCTTTTTGTCACAAAAAAGATTGAAACAAACTGTTTTATTCTTCAGGTGCTTTTACCTCATTTTTCATACTTGAACACTTCTCTCAGATATATAACCATTTTCCAGTATAGATTTCAAACGGCAATTCAGTACCTAGGTATCTTGAAATAATTTCTTTCACATGTATTTCATTATGATTATTCCTTTCACTGATTGGGTCGAATTTCTTGATTTTTCAAATCCTTATAAAGATTCGTTTCCAATCCCATGATACATTGAAAAAATCTGTTGAATGTAAATTAGTCATATGCAATAAGTGATGAAATTCTGTGAAAGGAAAAAGAAAGCTTCAAATTCTTATCCGTTTTCATTACAAATTGGTATATTTGCTTCAATATGTAACTGCAATTGTAGTTGTATCATATTTATTGTGAATTTGAAGAATGAAAAAAATATATATTAAAAAATTCATATACTGTCCGTTGGCGACGTTTCAGAAGCTAGTCTGCTTATTTTTTCAACCCTTTTTGAAAATTTCTAATGAGATTCGAGTATTTGGCTAGTGTTAAGATGTGACACTGTCATGACTCTACCAGGTGTTGATTTTGGTATATTTGTCTCTTAAGAAATTTTCAAAAAGACTCAAAAGAGAAACCAGACTAGCTTCTGAAGCGGCCCAAGGGGAAGTATATGCATTTTTAAATATATTTTTTTAACTCCATCTCCAAATTCACAAGAAATGCAATACGTAAATGACAAAATATTCACTCAATTTTGCTTTCTTATAATATTCCAGTTAAATATTGGGGTAAACGTATCAATTGAAATATAAGTATAAGTAATCTCCAAACAAGTGGTTTTTCATGTAAGTATGTAGGGTGCACATTATATTAACATTTTTTGCTTCCATCAGTCAACAAAGGAAAATGTTCTGAATTTCTATATATATATAATCTATATCTGATGATGAATATATCTGGAATATAATTCAGAATACAGACGGGAACGCAGCTAGGAGTCACCAGTCATTAATTTGATCAAGGCGTTGTTTGGCTCAACCTCCAACAGCGATTCTCAAAACGTGTACAAATCCATAGCCGTAGCCTTGAAAATTATTCAAGTTCGATCTGTATTCATGATATGATTATTTGAAAGAAAAAATATCGGTGTGACAATTTGTTGCAGAACATCATGATTATTAAACAGAATTGAACATGTAGGTACTACATCTTTGATCACAGTTAACAAATCAATATTTAACGTATGATGTTATTCTCCCTAATCAGCTATAATGCTGGTTTCGGAACTAAGTTCACATGTAGATACAAAAAATTAAACTACATTGATTATGAAAATAGTTTGGCAACTCAAGTATTTTTACTGACAACTGATTGAACACCGCAGCCTATGACAACGGATGATACAATCCTACGTTTGTTCTTATAGTACTCAGGTGGAAGCCATTTCTATTCCTTGTAATATATTCATTGTTGACTTGAACACCGCAGCCTATGACAACGGATGATACAATCCTACGTTTGTTCTTATAGTACTCAGGTGGAAGCCATTTCTATTCCTTGTAATATATTCATTGTTAACTTTCAGATCGTTATTTATTTATTTAATTATTTTCAAACAGGTGAAAAACCTCATTACATGAAAATAATATTTCCTACAGAAAAATATGAATACAGTCTGAGCTTAAATTATAAGAGTTCTAATATCTACATATGGATACAGTATCATTATATACAGCTACTATACTTAAGCGGATGGAAAGAACAAAAGTAGTCATTGTGCGCTTGAAAAGAATTTTTTTATACCATCATAGACTTGTTTGGGAGGGAGAACGAAGTTGATATCTGACATTAATAGAAAGTTGTTTGTTGTTTTAATCATTGTAATGATGGGTGAACAGTTATTTGTTGATGCATATGGTACATCGAAGAATTGAATGAGTCTGGTTGTTCTGTTTGGAATTCTTTCTTTTAGTGAAGATTTGAGATTTGGACAGTCGTAATATTTTTTGAAGATTTTGTAACACATTAACACTATACTTGCCTGTCTTCTATTTTCTAGACTGGGTATTTTAAATTCAATACGTAGTGCTTCTGATCTGACTATTTCATAGTCCGGGTATAGTTTATATTTTTTGTGATATAAATATCTCAGAAATCTGTTTTGAATCTTTTCTAATCTGTTTTTATGAATAATTTGAGAAGGATGCCAAACTACAGCACCATATTCAAGTTTAGGTCTGACTAAACTATTATATAGCGCAGCACTTGCTCCAATGTCATTGAAATGTGCACTTTGACTCATTATAAATCCCATAGTTCGTAGTGCCTGAGACGCTATGTGATTTAAATATGGTTTATACGACAGTGTGGAGTTATAGTATATACCCAAATCCTTGATAGTCTCTACCCTGGATAATTTTATAGAATTCATTGAATAATCGTATAGTTTCTTAGTTTTCGGGTACAAGACAGAACATTACATTTGGATATATTGAACGGGAGGTCATTTTTAACACTTCATCGATAGACTGTCCTCCTGTAATTTTTCGCAGTCTTGTGAATTTTCGATCTGTCTATAAAATTTGAGGTCGTCAGCGAACAACAGACACTCAGAGTATTCGATATTTTGTGTAAGATCATTTATGAATATAAGAAAAATTAATGGGCCTAGGTTTGATCCTTGAGGGACCCCAGAGTTTGCGCGAAATTTTCCCGTACAATAACCTCTATAATCAGCACCACTACAAAGAGAGTGATCACTATTTTTTTTAACCTTACTCTAACGAACAGAGCATCGAAATTACTTTCCTTTTTCGCCCAGTCTAGAATTTTAAATTTTTCGCTTACCCCAATCATAACTCCTCCTCCTCTTTCTTTATTCGTTAATTGTGGATTTCTATCGCATCTTAATAGCCCATACCTGTTACAGTTAATGAACTCAGAGTTGTAGATTGATTCATTCAACCATGTTTCTGTCCCCACTATTAAGTCTTAGTTTTCTCCCTCAGTACTTAGTTTGAAATTATTCAACTTCGTTCTCAGTCCCCTAAAATTCTGATAATAACAAGATATATTTTCCATTTCAGTTATATTGTGCTTATGTAACAATGTATTTACTTTTATTTATGAGAAGATTATTAGAACCTAAAAGTATATAAAAAAAAAGAAATGCGAATCGGAATAATTGCGCATACCTAGTTGTGTTGTGCCACCGCGTCTGTTCATGTCATCTCACCATGCTTCAGTTCAAATCACTTCGTTTGATTATTTTCTTCTTTCTACCGTCGTCATTCACAAAAATATCCCCGTTCATTGTCCATACGTTTTTACCTGAATATTTGTCTGTTGCTGCTTTCATCAAATCGAGTTTTGCTTTGCTTAGATCTTCTCTGATCACAACACCACTGCCTTTCAATTGTCGCCTACATTCCAAAACTTTTTGTCTCTCTTTATAATTTGAAAAACGAATGAGTATCGCTCGAGGTTTTGTTTGGTTCCTTTCCTCAATGGGTGTTTTTATAATCGGACGACCAACTCGATAACAATATTGTTTATTAGATTATGTATCAGTTCCTCCGTATTCTCACCTTCACATTCTTGGATGCCAAATATACGTACACAGTTTCTTCTCTGGAACTGGTCGTGCTTATCTAACTGGGATTGAAGATTTTCATTTTCATTTTGAAGTGCTTTCATCTTGAGTTCATATTCTTCCATCTTCTCTTGTTGTTTAGACATTATTTCATTGAGTTTGACATTCAAGTGATCGGTTACATTTTTTATCAACGACTCCATATAAGTTTGATCGGACATAATCGCCTTCATGGTGTCTTTAATCAATTTTTGGAAGTCCTTCTGGTTGAGGGCCATAGTTATTGCTTCAGGGAATGTTTTTTTTTTTTAATTTTATATACATAATTTTGAATTACCCTAGTTTGAGTATTGTGTGATTTTGAATTGTCATTTGGAATACAATTTTTATTGGTCTTTTTTGCAGTGTTTAATTTTTTTTTAAAGTTAGTACTTCCACGGTTACCCCAAATGGTTGAAAGATATCTAAAATTTCGAAAAGATCTAAGCATTGTACAAGTGTTGATTTTTAAAACTCAAAATCGCTATATAGCTCCTAGAATTGGTATAACTAGTGTTTCGAAAGTTCAATGGGACCTGACGAATCCAACCTATTGTTTATCAAAAGTCCCAAATACTTTTTGTGGCATTTGCTAAAGGTAAATTATATATTTTTATTTCAACATTTCCTCATTAATATTTTCTCTTCGAATATCATATACGCCGTTTTACTTCATTAACTTTGAGTTTGTTTTGAATGAGTCAGTCTGAGTATCTAGAGAGATCCTCATTTACTGTATTTGCAAGGGGTTGTATGTTCTATTCAGTGTACAGTAGAACTGTGTCATCTATGAATGTAAAATACCTTCCTGAAATTCCCAACCATCTCAGAGATAGCACCATGAGCGTGTACAATGGGGGTTCCAAAAGGGATCCCCACAGTAATTTGTTATACACTCACTCATGTCACCACTAACAAAACCAAACTGGGGTCTCTCTTTGAAAAATAACTTGATTATCATATGAGCATTGCCACAAATACCGGTACAACACAGTTTATTGGGTACAACTGCATTATCGACAACATTTAATGCTTTTCTCGAATCCACATATACAACAATCACAGGTTTTTGTTATGTAATTCCGAAGTTATGGAATGAACAAAGTCGGTTGTTGCACTCAAGGTGCTATTACCTTTAGTAAATCCATACTGACATTTATCAAAACGTTCACACAGCTAGTAACCAAATCACAATTCTTATCTTCATCAAAGTTTCAGTTATTTTTGAGAATGCACACACAATAGTTGAAAGCCAACGAAACGCTGTTTCCAAGAGGTCCCCCGAATACTATCCGTACGACGTTGCTTGACTTCGGTGATCAGACGAGAACCAAAGTCAAATTCAAAAAAGGTTTATTTTCTGTTCATTTCATTCACCTCTTAGTAAATTTGACAATACATTTTTCAAAATAGTAATACATAAATAAAATATGTATAACACAACCAAATACAAACATACATTATAGAAAACGGTCACCACCTTTGATTTGCCACCCGGAAGAAGATCTGAAGTACACTCTTCCACCCGCAGGTGCACGCTTCACCCCGAATGCACCCTCACGACCGCCGGCGCCGGTGGGGTTTCGAAGAGAATGGCTGCCTCTGTTAGCAAGTCCACAGAATAGTACAATCGGAAGTTTTTCAATACATTGTGTGTATAATGAAAATATAGTTCGGTAATCATACTTTTTTGGATCCGAGGAAAAAAGAAAAAAACGTTCCGATTTGTTTTCGTTGTGATTATTACAATAGATTGTTGCAGCACAGACACATCCACTAGTATAAATACGATTTTTCTCCATTTGAGCCGTAAAATCGCCAGAGACACTTTTTGTAATTCAGGTATAAATTACACCATATCACCCAAATTAGCTGTCGACTATTGAAAACATTTTAACTTGATCCAGGAACTCGAATGCGCCGAAAGATGAACGACCCGTTCCTGATTAGGTCACTTTTTCTTCTGATTACTTTTCTGTGTTCGTTCACTCTTGTCAAAAATAGCTCGAGAGTTGTCGACACAAGATACTGGACCCCCACTCTCCTTCCTATAGATATTGTAATTTTTTTGGAACTGAGGTACTTGAGATTATGATAGTTTGGTGCTCTGAGTCATGCTGGTGATATACCTGAAAGACCACGAAAAACCGTCTGACGACATTTTTGTTCAGATTTTGTTAGGCTAGAATCACAGATTACAGAAACAAGTTCAAATAGATAGGCAACAGCATATTTGTAAGAACCAAAAAGTATTGCACCACGTTTTTGTGGCGGTTGTTGACCCCAACTATTCACAAAATTAGATGAATTATCGACAAGCTGATGACCGGCTTATCATACTCGAATCGTTAGATACAAATCAACCAATAATAAAAAGTTATCTCTCCACCAATTAAAACACATCTCCTGTGCGAAAAGCAGTTATCCTCGGAATTTTAGGAGAAATGAAAGCATTATATAAGTCTTCTTTCAATAGTGGCTTCGTGAATTTCGAAGAAAACTGTACTTTTAACACAAAATATGGGTTCATCAAAGTACTTAGGTATTAGTTATGGGAACCAGCTGGATCAAACCTTCCCTGGAAAGTTACAAAGCAGGATTGCATAGACCTTCTCAACTCACGGAGATTTGTTTAGCGGCATTCTTTTGATGACTTTCAGGACCTCCTCATGGTCGGGGAGCAATATTTCGAGTGTGGCCTGGATTGCCACTGGATCCATCTTTCGGAGGTCTCTAGCTCTAGCCGTGGCATTTCTTTGTCCTCCGTTGACGGATCGACACCGCCCGAACATTTTCCCTCTCCATGGTTGGGATGGGCTCTAATTTTTTGTCGATTCTTCGCACCATCCGACAAAGCGAGTTGCCCTGCGCGGGGAGGGTAGCAATTTTGTCCGCCATCGTCTATTGGCGAACTCACGCAATCTGATGTTGTCATAGCAATTCTTAGCATCTCGTTTTTCTAGACAGTATCTCTGGTGTCTTGTCAACTCTTCCTGTTTCTATTGCGAATGAGTTCTTCAACATCTACCGGAAGAACATCTTTGCCCTCCCTAATCAAAACCGACGTAGTGATTCAATTTCTCGCATATTGATGAATTATTTTGCCGTCATGATTCTCTGATGAAGTATTCTCCTGGGGTCCTACTCCTGAATTACTCGTCATTTGCAGGTGACGTTACAGCGAACGATATTCTTGCGAATGATTTCAAGTACTCCGACTAATCAATTGACGACTAGTCATACTTCGATTGACCATCAAATGACATTTCTTGTGTAACTCGAAGAGTACAGGGTAATAATCGGAACTCAGTCCCTGGACAACAGTCGACTCCTCAATATCACTTACTTTTTTACCGAGAACCAGGTCCATCCTAAATATTAGATGTATTAGATCAGTCTGCAAGATATGATAATCCAAGAAACATCCAATATTTATTCAAATACTTTTATTAGGGAAAGTTGTTTATATCTATCGAATCAATTTTTATGAACGTGCAAAAGTTGCAATGTTTGAATATGTTCAACACCTTATGATGCAGCAAATTATCAAAACGATATCCTTTCAAATATTAATATCAATGCATAAAGACCGATCATTAAATAATCTTCATGGCTAGCCATAGATTCGTACCCATTTGAATGGGTATACTGGCCACGTTTACACCGTGCGCTAATTTGGTATTCTGATCAAGTTGACCATACCAAATTCAGACCAAGTCAATAAGTTACCGCCTGTTTACACCATGTTCAATTAGTAAACAGTTTGGTCATGTTTGGTTCTTATTTGGTAAACATAGCACAGCTTTGCTACTAACACATAAAAACGTCAATACCTCATGGATTTTTAGATTCAGATTCAAAGTAAATAATAAACATCAGATTTGAGATATATGGTTCTGTTGATAGATATACAAAAATGGATTCGAGGAATTTTAGTACTTACGCTTAGCAAAGATTCAAACCAAATTTTGCACATTGCTGGATAGTCAAGGCCGTAGGTGTTTACATCATCTTGGTCACTTGACTATTTTGGTCTGGTACGCAACAATTTTCGGTACCAAACCAAGCTGGTCACCTGATCAAGTGTACTGTTTACACCAAGATGACCAAGATTATTTGGTTGAAATAAAGTCATCAGTCAGATTTCGTAGTGCCCCCACACGTTACTAAAAAACTATACGATTATTCATTTGTTGAGCTATGGCTTCGACTGACGACGCGTTAGCAGTTGTTGCTTTATTATCCGCCATTAAAAAATCCAAAGGAAGAAAAAGCAAGAAAAAGAAAACACGTATTTGGTGTAAAGACTGGCTAATAAAAAAAAGAGAAGCTCATTCCCATGTTAATTTATTCAGAAAAAGTCCCAAGCATATTTCCTTTTCATTCTATGTACAGTAAACCACTCCTGACATAAATTTACTTTTTTGCAAAATTCCCATGAAGATTCGATGTAGCCAAACTTTCATTAATAATAATAGGACCTATTTAATAATAATAATAATATCGCTTTTATTGTTGCCGTCTAACATTCACAATACAGAATAATTGAAAATATTTTTTTTGACATATGAGTTAGATCTGCAGAGCAAAAGGCAAAGTTCGCACTCCCCTGACTGGTCTCCCAGTCACAGATGAAGTAGCGCTCTTCCACTTAATTCTAGTCTAGTTCCTAAATTGTAGATAGTGACTCATCGCACATTTTCAGGTTTTTAGGGTATTTGAAAAAGCGGAAAAGTTGTAAGAAAGTTGCAAAGTGTAACTTGATTTGAAACCTAAGTCCCTTATGTTCTATTTCTTGACCTGCTTCATATCAATTATGAACCTTACAACCTATGAGTCACTATCTACAATTTAGGACCTAGACTATGTAAGTTATTCAGTTTTGATAAATGTGGATCTTCTTTCCTTGGAAATGTTTTTTTTTATGCTGAAATTTTTGCGAGCTAAGAATTAACGAAGTCTCACCGTATAACGTGTTGCTCATCTACATGGAAGCCGCTCGGAGAGTTGCTCGACTTCAGATTTATGACGGAAATCGGCTAAGCCTACTAGCAATCTCTCCGTCTATAAGATTTTATATTTTTACTTTTTTTTTCTTTGGAACCACTTTATAGTTCGCTAGTCTTGAAAGTATTGAATATTGCAGTTGCAGAAAGTCCGGACCTATAATTTATAGCCGCAATACTTATTGCCGGTGCAATTGTACTGATAATTTTAGTTACTTTTGATATTGAGGTTACTTTTGAAGTCGTCCCCCACCATCTTCTTTTCTTTCTTAAGAGTAAAGCACAACAGGCAATCATAACACTGATGAGTGAAGTATTACGAACTGTAAGGCGGGTCTTAGATATGAATCTGACTTTTTATATTGATAATGACCCTGAAATATTTTGGAGTATGATGTTTATCAATCGATACATTTTTCAACAAATGTGACTTAAGATGAACACTGACCGATGAAACTTTTCTCGTGATTTGAAAATATTAGTTACAAGAATTCACAAACTGTGCCATGGTTGTATTTGGTGTGATTAGTAACATATTGTATGGTCTATTATTATTTTTAGTTTCAGCAAGTATCGATGAAAAAGTCATTATTGACGAAAAAGAAAAAGATCGAAGCTTAATTCCTTATTGTCGAGGATTGGATTTGATCCCGTCTTATCCTAGTATATTAGATTTGAACCAGATAGTGTTCATTAATGCACATCTTCCTCAACAGTATCAATTGGAATGGAGGTTTCTTTTCAGTTCTGAAATTCACGGAGAGTCATTTTCAACTTTAATAGGTAAGTTATCACAAAAATGGCCTCGATAATAGTTAAAAATCTGATTTCCCGGTATCAACAATCATCGTGAACTTAAAATGTTTGCAATCAATGGAAATAACTGCTCGTGAATTATTTCTGCCTAATATTAGCATATTCTAGGAAGAATAGTTAATCAGGGACCTTCAGTTTTGATACTAGAAGATAAAAACGGTTACATGTTTGGTGGATTTGCACCAGCGAATTGGGAACTGAGCCCAAAGTTTTACGGGGATGATAGCAGCTTTTTATTCACTTTGGCGCCACGAATGAGGGTGTTTCCATCTACAGGTTACAACCAACATTTCCAATACCTCAATTTACACCAACAGACTTTACCGAATGGATTGGTAAGTGAAAACTGGCGGAAATAATATACTAGTTGGTCCCGATTTTCTTCTTTGCCTTCTCTTTCAGAAAAAAAATGTCAACCTCTGTTGAAATGAGAAGTAAATATTCCTAAATTTTCAGAAACATGGTTATTTTCAAAGAATACATGATTTGTCTGTTGTATATCTATATCATTCATAGGCGATTCATTTATTCTTGAAAAGAAAGGAAAAGGTTTTATCCTATACGTCACTTCAAATTTGAATTTGGTGATGATATTATTATTAATTAATCTTCTATGAGTTTTTCCCGTAGTTTTCTGGGTTTATAACCTACCACAACCTGAAAAAATAAGAATTAATATTGAAATTTATGAAAGTGTAGAAGGGCAGATTTTCAATCCATCCTCGTATAACTCAAATTTGATTATCATAAAAATTTCAAGAACTAATAGATCCATATCAAGCAAACTCATAGAGATGCAATCTTCCCCAGACGGAATGATGAAAGCAGATTCCTTCAATTTTCGTTTCCTGTCATTGCTCTCTTTTGCCATCATTTTAGTGTCATTCCATACTACTTTATGATCTCCATCGGCAGTAAGAATGTGTTCTGATAATTTAGAACAACCTATCTGTCTGTTCCTGATGCACATTTTGTGTTCACCGCACTTCCCTGACGTTTCACCAATATATTTTTAACCGCACGAGCAAGGAATTTGACTGTTACGATATGAGCGACAGGGCGCCGGCCCTGTCGCTCATAAACGCAGAATAATATGAGTGATCGAAGAGCGTAGGTCATCTTTCCAGGACCTCTCGTAACGCGTGGAATATTCGATCACGGAGATTTGACTCGAAGATTCTCCATAGGCGTACATAATCCTGTCGTACGACGATCAGATAGCTTTCTGATTGGTCTAAATTCGAATTTAGACCAATCAGAAAGCTATCGGATCGTCGTACGACAGGATTTCGGATCTGTCTGAATTCGGCCTCATTCAGATAGTTATTCGGAGATTAGTGGAGAGAGTTCTGGTATTGCTAGGTGCAGAAGTCGAAGTAGAGAATTTCTATTACAGAGAGTTTATCAGAGTTGTTTAGTACAGAGCGTTGGATAGTTAGCGGAGCAGTTTAAGTGATTGTATCGTATTGTATTGTGATAAAGAGTTTCAATAAAAGGAAAAATCGTAACAATACAATTTGTGTGTTTCCGTTGTTATTTGGTCTAGTATGTGTCAGTATTGAACGTAAAGTATTTTTTGTTTTGAATGTCCTAACATTATACCTGTTGCCGATCCGTTTTATCTTTTCAGACAAACGAGGGACATAATGAGGTATAATATTTGATACAGGTTGTGTATTTTGTGTAGGTTGTATGTCTTCATTGTGGGGTGTGTATTTTCAATTTCTGTCAGTGTTTTTTCTGAATATCCATTTAATTAATTTTTTCTTGTGAGTTACATACAATTCTTGTTCTATCATAAAGGTATTTCACTATACCTTTTTTGTCACTTGTGTGGTGGTTTGAGGTGTAGTGAAGATATATTCTTATGATATACACTTGTGTCGACATAACGTGTCGATTTCTTTATCATAACATCTATAATTGGAAGTTCATTGTAATATTCTACCCTTCTACACTTGTATAGATTCCAATAGGTATCAATTTTTATTTTTTCAGATTGTGGTAGGTTATTAACCCAGAAAAATTTGGAGAAACTATTTCCACCAGAAAATAATAACGTTCAAACGTTTGAGGTTCTGAAAAAAAAAATTGGATGGAATGTTTTTTGTATGTTCTTATTGGTTCGGAACGATTATATTTACAGGAAAGTATAATCAGAGTCTTTCGACTAACAAAAGTGTCACAAATGAAAATTTTCTTGAAGGTGTCGATTCTCCAAAAAAATTTTTCAAAAGGGATTGAAGAAAGAAGCAGGTCAGGGGCCCGATTTTTGAAAACATTCGCTATGTAACGAATTCGTTATTTATCACATCTTCGATAACGAATGATATACAAATATCGTATTTTTGACACCATTCGTTATGCTGATAGCGTTTCGTTATCTGAAGCGACTATTACACTTGGCATCATCGCAATATACGTTGATTTTATGTTCTATGGTATATTGCGCAAATTACGAAATTCAAAAATATTATATCATAATGACCGAAATTATCAAGATCTTCAAAAATTAGTGACAGACAAAAAATGGTATTGATTGAGTATATTAAATCTAATCCTCAATTGGCTAGTGGTAGATTCACCCAAAGCTTCACGCAAAGAAATGCA
Source organism: Zygogramma bicolorata (assembly GCA_032362365.1). Classification (NCBI taxonomy): domain Eukaryota; kingdom Metazoa; phylum Arthropoda; class Insecta; order Coleoptera; family Chrysomelidae; genus Zygogramma; species Zygogramma bicolorata. The sequence goes on from JAVJAQ010005007.1 coordinate 182,706, forward strand.
GAAGCGTTATGGACTGATCTATCCACAAATTTGAATAGTATGGGAGCTGCTAGTAAATCTTGGCAAAGGTAATTGGAGAAAGGTAATCTCAAAGAGACTTGTTAATAGGTTGTTAGTTTAAGTATTTTTTAGTGTTGGCATGAGATTCGTTCAAGAACGAAAACAAAAGTTGGTATGACAAAATCATATGCAAATAAAACCGGGGGTGGTCCTCCAATGCCAAAGGTGGATAGTTTAACACCCATCGAGGAAGATATTTGCACCATCATCTGTTGGAGTTTGTGTGGTTTGTTGAAACAACAGTTTTCGAAGAAACGAGAAAATGCCAAGATATTTTATTTAGTTTTAACAAAAACGTGTTCTACTCTTATAGCGGCAATTGAGACTTCTACTTTTTGTCAAATATCAAAAAGCATAACTACAACTTGACATCAGTGTTGCCACACTTAGATAATAAAATGTTCCAAATCAAAAACATAAAACACAATATATGATGCAAAATATAGCAAAACTATTTCATTTCAACACTCCCACATTTTGTATGTTTTGTTTATCTTCAGAGATCCCAAGCAAATTGAGTTGTTTTTGAAAAATAGGCCTTGAAAGGGCTTTTGTGAAGATGTCAGCTTGTTGTTCCGTAGTTCTCACATAAATTGGAACAATATCTCCATTTTCAAATTTTTCTCGTATAAAATGAAACCGGACGTCAATATGCTTAGTCCTATGATGGTATTCTGGGTTCCTTATTAATTTTATTGTGCTCTGATTATCAATGTAAATTGGAATTGGTTCGTCAGAGCACTCGTCAATATCCTGGAGTAACTGTTTGAGCCACATAGCCTCTTTTGTAGCTTCAGAAGCAGCAAGGTATTCTGCCTCTGTTGTAGAAAGTGTTACACTGTGCTGAATTTTGCTTGACCATGTTACTGGTCCATCCGCTATCTTAAAAACATATCCTGAGGTTGACCGTCTAGTTTCACAGTCGCTAGCATAGTCTGAATCGGAATAGCCTACTAAATGAGGATGATCAGATTGTTTATGGTATGTTATGCCATAACCCGTGGTTCCCAATAAGTATCTCATTATTCTTTTAACGAATAACCAATGTGATTGAGTATGTTTATTTAAATAACGACTGGCCACTCCCACAGCATGCATAATATCTGGTCTGCTCACTACGGCTGCAAACATTAGTGATCCCACTGCTTGTCTGTATGGCACTTTATTTTCAGGAAGGTAAATACCTGTTGTCTCTGTTGGATTTGTATGACAATCCTCCGGAGCACTAATGACATTCGCACTTTCGAGGTTAAATCGTCTGATAATGTTATTCACATAAGTCTGTTGGTTTATAAAAATCGAACCATCAGAATGTCTATCTATCTGGAGACCAACAAAATAGCTACCATCACCTGAATTCACTTCAAATGTTTGTTGTAGTCTCTCGAACACAATGTTTATAGCAACTTCATCATGTGAAAATATTAGTCCGTCATCAACATAAATCACAAGTAGCACTTTTGACTGTTTAATGTTGGTTAGGTATACACATTTATCAGCATGAGAGTTCTGGAAACCGAAACTTTTGAGAAATAAATCAAACTTTGAGTTCCAGCACCTTGGGCTTTGTTTAAGTCCATATAGCGACTTATTTAGTTTACACACTAAATTTCCTTCACAAACGAGTCCTTCTGGCACAGTCATAAACACATCTTCCTGTAACTCCCCATAAAGAAAGGCAGTTTTGATGTCGAACTGCTTCATTTTATAATTATTCTTTGCTGCTACTGCTAAAAGTACTCGTATTGTATCATATCTAGTAGTTGGAGCAAAAATCTCAGAATAATCTACCCCTTCCTTCTGGGCACAGCCTTTGGCACATAGGCGAGCTTTGTATCGTGTAATTGTCCCATCGGTAGCTCTTTTAACTCTAAATACCCATTTTGACCCGATTGGCTTTCTATTAGGTGGCATTTTAACTAGATCCCATGTTTTGTTTTTATTCAATGCAGCTACCTCTTCATCAATCGCTAATTTCCAATGCATTGATTCAGGGCTTTCGAGTGCATCTTTGTAAGTTTGTGGAATATCGACTTCCACAAAATTTAATTCAAAATCTTTGAAGTGCTCAGGTAATTTTATACTTCTTTGGGGTCGTAGTTCAGGAGTTATTTCATTTTCTTTTTCTTGTCTGTCACTGTCATCTGTAATGACAAGTTCTTCTTCTTCCCCCATTTCAACATTTCTTTGAATTTCTTCTTCATCTTGTAGTGAAAATTCTGTGATATCATCAATCATGACATTTAATGGAACTTCATTTGACTTTTTACTTCCTAGAAGTCCTAACCTACATTTTTCGTTGAAGGTTACATTTCTTGACACTGTTATTTTCTTTGTTTCTGGGTTAAACAATCTATAATTGGTTGAATTATTGTCATAACCCACAAAAATTAGCTTCTGACTCTTTGGATCTAGCTTGGTTCTTTTAATGTCTGGAACAAGAGAGTAAGCTTCACACCCAAATGTCCTTAGATGACTAAGTGTGGGTTTATTATTGCACCACTGTTCATAGGGTGTTGAATTTGGTGCTTGACATGTGGGTGTTCGGTTCAACAAATAAATGGCAGTATTAACTGCCTCAGCCCACAAATATTTCGGTGCACCAGCACAATATAACATGGAACGGGCACTCTCAACAATTGTTCTATTGTCCCTCTCTACACGACCATTCTGCTGTGGTGTGTACGGTGCAGTTGTTTCCAGCTCTATTCCTTCTTTGTCCAGATGCATTTTAAATTCACCATTGCAGTATTCTTTACCATTGTCAACATGTAATACTTTAATCGATCTCCCAAACTTATTTTTGATTTTTACATTGTAAACTTTAAAGTTTTCAAACACATCAGATTTATGTTTCAAAAAATAAGCCACTCGATAGCCAGTTGCCTCATCCTTGAAGACAAGTAAGTATCTGCAGCCTTGAATTGATGGTGTTGACATTGGGCCACACAGGTCACTATATATTCTTTCACCAGGTTTCATTTTTACATGAGAAATCAACCTGAAAGGCTGTTTGTGTTGCTTACCATACATGCAACTTTCACAAAAGAATGTATCTGCATCGGTTAGGTTGACACCTTTCACTAAACCCTTTTTAACCATTTCTTTAATACTGTTTGTGTTTATATGGCCTAGTCTTTCATGCCATATACGGAGTGAATTATCAGTAGCTGTATTTGCACTGTGAACAATCTGTCGAAATAACATCCTGTACAGGTTATTTTGCTCTTTGATTCCGCATGCAACCAATTTATTATCTTGGTATATGAGAGCATGTTTATTTTCTTTTATTATTTTCATTCCTTTTTCGGTCACCACTCCTTCGGAAAACAAGTTTTTACGAAGCTCTGGTATAAAAAGGACATCATTTATGGTAGCACTCAGCCATTCATTATTGACAAGTTTTTCAATTTTTACTGTACCCTTTCCTCTCACATTCAGTACTAGATTATTTCCAAGAGTAACAGTAGAGGAGTAACTGTCATCTAAACTCGAGAAATAGTCTCTTCTATAACTCATGTGTGCTGAAGCACCACTATCCATTATCCAGCAGTCATTTAACATATTGTCACTGGTAGTGATGTTGAAAGCAGTTTCGTTGGCTTCAGGTGTAGGATCATTACTGCTTGTTGCAAAAGCTGTCTTTCCTGATTTTTGCTTATTACCTCTTCTTGGGGCTTTGCAAACCCTTGCAATATGGCCCCGTTTACTGCAATTGTAGCATATTATTCCATCAGGCTTTCTAACAGGTTTCTGCTGCATACTTTCATCCTTTTTAAGTGAGATTGCTGCAAGTGCTGTTTCCATTTCTTCTTGACTTGTCAGACTAGCCTCTTCATCAATTAAACGGGATGTCAAGTTTGTTATTGTCTGCTTGCTCTCATCGAGGGATAGCCAGGCTTGTCTAATATTCCTATACTTGGAAGGTAATGTGCTCAAGATTTTTGTGATAATAGCTGTATCACTCAACTGTTCACCAGTTTCTCTTATATTCTTAGCAAGGCTTTCTATTTTAGCAATATGGTGTGCTATGGTATCATTATTTTCCATCTTGTATTGGTGAAAGCGCTCATGGACCAACATTTTGTTTGTTTCCGACTTTTGTTGATATATCGAGTCTAACTTATCTAGTATTTCTTTAGAGCTTTCACAATTCTCAACCAAAGTTATCTGACTGAGATCCATCGCCGCCGTTAGGGTGAACATAGCTATAGCGTCCTTCTTCACCCATGTCTCGAGCTCTGGACCGGTACTTGGTCTCACAGTTGTTCCATCAGCATGACTGTAAACTCCTTTGGCTTTCAAAGCGCACTTTATTTGGAACTTCCACTGCTGATAGTTCGACCCATCGAACTTTATTGCGCCGCTATATTCCATCAACTTATCCGCCATTTTCTGCTCTTAGATTTGATTAGACCGCGTCATACACGAGAAAACCTTTCGAATCAAAACTGCTGAACTCTAGTATAAATTAACTATTTATACTGACCACTGGGCCCATAACCTGTTGGAGTTTGTGTGGTTTGTTGAAACAACAGTTTTCGAAGAAACGAGAAAATGCCAAGATATTTTATTTAGTTTTAACAAAAACGTGTTCTACTCTTATAGCGGCAATTGAGACTTCTACTTTTTGTCAAATATCAAAAAGCATAACTACAACTTGACATCAGTGTTGCCACACTTAGATAATAAAATGTTCCAAATCAAAAACATAAAACACAATATATGATGCAAAATATAGCAAAACTATTTCATTTCAACATCATCAAACCAGTATCAATTGAAGGTCATGACGTTCCTGAGCCTATAGTAGAATTTGATTTTGATGGATATGCTAACACCATTTTACCATTGGACGCTAATTCTAGCGTTAGTTTTGATTGTGACCCCATCGTAACCTCCTCCCCTGAAGTTGCTGAACAAGTTGTTCAAGTGGACCGTTCGGGAACTGAAAGTTCACTCCAAACAGAAAGGACTTCATTTCCAGGCACAAACACCCAAAAGGTGACTGAAGGACGAAACAAAAAGAGAGTTCCTAAGAAATTGGAAAATTTTACTAATGCTGCTATGGCTGCAACATCCTATCAAAAATATTTAACTAAAAAAATTGAAATAAGAGAAAATTATTTTGAAAAGAAATTAGAATACATGAAACAAAATCTTGAGTTGAAACAGAAGAAACTTGACGTTCTTCAGTCTATATTTCAGAAATGTTCCGAAATATCTGAACAAATATTGTAGATATGTATATATTGTGAGATTATGTTCATTAGTTCTTACAAATTGATATGCCGTTGAATTGAATGAATGAATAGAAACATATTTTCCTAGCTTCATGGCTTTTAATGTGTCTTCAGTACAAACCATAATTAAAATTGATTTCAAAACTTTCATCAACGAAAACTTTGTATTATTTTGGCTCTTAGTCGTCTCCCCTTTGCTAAATCCGGATTTATTCTAGCAACATTGTCATCTTCAACATCAACTTGATTTTCATTTTGAAACATTCCATAATCAATTGGATTATCTTCAGGTTCTGATTCAACTTCGGGAATATTGTGTTCTATACACATATTGTGCAGAACCACACAGGCATTGATGATTTTGCAAGAGAATAGGGGGTCATAGTGCAAAACCCTATGTTTTAACAAGCATCTAAATCTTGACTTCAATACCCCATTACAACATTCGATTTTGACACGTGTTTGTTTGTGTATCATTATATCGTTTCTCTGGTGAATTTTCTGGTGGGTTGTAATCTAATGGGGTTAACAGCCATGGCCTTAGTGGATATCCCGAGTCTCCCAGTAGACAATAATCTGTGTGCCCTCTTTGATGCAAATTTTTCATTAACTCCTGTACAGTTGATCGACCCCATATATAGGAATCGTTTGTACTTCCTGGGTACTTTGCACACACATTGAGAATCCTCAAGTCTGCATCACATATCTGAAAGAATATGGGTGAACTATCTTAAAGATTTATAGTTAACAGAATTAATTCAGTTACCCAAACACCAAACTAGAAACTTTTGCAGTCAATGCATGTTTTGACAACAAAGTGGGCATATTCAGGAAAGTTTCTACTTTGTCTAGTGCAAGTGTGTCGAGTTTGGATTTTGGGTAATTGAAATCTGTTGAAACTGGTTTCACTGTCGCGCCAAAGATTCCAAGCATATCTAAGATTATCGATATTCAATTTTGAATGTTTTCGACCCCTTAAAAATAGTTATTATATGTAAGACAATGTGACCATTAACAAAGCAAGTAGAATTATAATTGGTTGTCAAATTGACACTGAACTTTTTTGAATTTAATTATAAATGTTAATGATTATTCTCAATTCAGACTGTAAATTAAAACTCTAAATGAGTTGAGATTCTCATAGAAGTATACAGTTGACCAGAAATACAACAGTTATTTCAGCACACTGTGTCTCTAGTTTCAAAAACTGTTAAGTGATACCATGAGGAATGTTTTCATAGTTTGCAATATTTTTGAAACATTCATTTTATCATGTCTCTCATCAGTACTTACTAGTTGGGTATTTATGGAGTGATAGTTTTTTCGATTCACATATAAGTTCTCCGGAAATTCAGGATCTGCTATTAGTGGGGAATGGATTGCAATATGTGTGCAATCAATGCAGCCTATTATGCCAGGAAAATTGTGTTCCTCATAAAATCTAAAATTGATATTACAAGTTGAATAAGTTATTATGAACATTTAGTAATGTAGTCTTACCTACGCCGGAGTTTATTTAAGGCATCAAAATTGTTTGGGAATGAAACCCATTCATTGAATATCACTGGGTTGTTGAGGGCATTGGTCACTTCTTTCAAACATGCGCTGACTGTTGATTGGCAAACATCTAAATACCTGTTCTGACCAACACTTGTTTGATAATTTCCATATGCATAAACGTGTAGGGCAATCAAAACCTATAACAATGATATTTCAGTGTGGTCAACAATGTTCAATAACGATTACTTTTTCCAACTTACTTTGGTGGAAATCTCCAAATCCTTGGTTCTTTTCGGGGCAGTTAACAGAGGTGTCAAGATTTCAATGAGATGTCTTGCCAAGTTTTTGGACAGCCGAAAAATTTTCCTGAACTTCTCATCATTTAATGAAAATGGATCATCCGGCTTACGTTGACGATTCATGATTTGCTGATTTTCCGCTACATCCAGATTCTCCACAAAAAACATGAAATAATTCATCCATAATAGAAAACGTGTTCCTCTAACAATGTCAACAATGAATGAATGAATGAGACACATAACCACACTTATCCGATAACGACTACCAAATGTCCGCTCGCTGCAACACGAATGAAACGATTCGTTATATTGCGAATTCGTTACATAGCGATGTGTTAAAAATAAGGTTGAAAGTATTTTCACTTCAAAGCGAATGATCCATATCGAAGCAAATGGTCAAAAATCGAGCCCCAAGCTTACGAAACGTCGTATACGCATTTTTTATTTTTTTTCATTCAATATCTCAATTGATACAAAAATATGATACATAACTGACAAAAAAGTCAGTCAATTTTGCTTTATTTTAATATTGCAGTTTGGTATCGGGGCAAATATACCAAATTGCCTTAGAAACAGATAATATGAGACTTCATATAAGATTTTTCATTTTAAAAGAAGATTAGAACAAAAAAATGGATTCCATGGCATGTCCACTTTTCCAAAAAACCTTATATTTAAAATAGTAGGGTTTTTGAATTGATTTTTTGGGCCCCTGACCTCCTAATTGCTTTGGAAAAATATTTTAAGATATATAATTTAGGTATATTTGGTAATATTAATAATCCATTGTTTCTACATTTTTGAAATACTTTATTTATAATAGTGATTAGTCATTTTTATTTCTGGAGAATACAATATAACCAAAATCTGAAACGGCCGACTTGTCTAAGAAGAAAATCGAGGACATCAGCTCTTCACAAATGCCAATTTATATTAACGAGATGAATATCAATTATAGATATTGATTCAAGTAACTGCACTTCATTCTGTGATGTTCACTGAGTCAGTTCACAAAACCGCTACACATGTTTAACTGCACAATAGCTTCTTCAGGCACCCTATAGTGCTATAAAATCACACAATAAATTGTCTTTTAATTACGTTATCATATATTTTCATTTAGTACCGGGCAATTCCATCAGAAATAATGATTATAATCATTACTTTTATTGTCCTCGAAATACAATCAAACACAATTAATCAAACATCTGGGGCAGATGTAAACCCAATTAAATTTGAAGGTTCTTTTTCTGGAGCGACCTTGACTGGAACGTTACTGACGCGGGACCTCACTGGGACCTCTATCGAGCTCGCTTACCTCGTCTCCTACTGCTGGACCCCTGAGAAAATCGAAACATCGGGGCACAAAATCCTTAATACCAACAGTTAAATTTCACATCATTCTGTCAAAGATCTGCTGCATTCACTCTGAATTGAACTAACACTAAACTACTAAACACGTTTCCCTCCTAAGTGTCCAAACAATTAGATCTTGAGTTGTAATTCTTGGTATATTATGAATAATTTGCATTTCCTCAAGGCAATGGGAGGACAACATGGTTACTGGGGCCTTTGGATAGATAGCGAGTATGGTAAAGGCGAAACAAGCCAATCATGCACCACTTACACTGGTTACCAACAGATGTCTCATTTGAAGGAGTTCACATTCAGGCACCTCGAAGTGTGGGGATTGGGCCAGCCGCCACCAACACCGCAAGAGAAAGGAGAAAGAGTTGGGATTCTCGATGGAAACATAGAAAGCAAGGCCATGTTAAAAATGACCGGTAAAACGTTGTACAGCGAATTTGTCAAGGAACCTCCTCCTCTTTAAAGGAAATTATGAGATGCTTTGATATTTCCCCAGTCTATCAACAAAAATTACGCAAGGTGAAACTTGTATCGAGCATTTAAAAAGAATTGAAAGAGGTTGTCTAATGTTGATGCATGGGGCATCATATTCGTACTGGAGGATGATTTGAACTATTTTGTTTTCTATCTGCTACCAAGTAATATTTGCATCCTGCATACTACTCATCTAGTCACAAATTAACTCTGAGAGAGTACTTATATTACATAACTAATTTATGAGTTTATCTGATGATTTATTGATAAGATATCGATTAATTTCCTAGTTTATTATCTGATGGTTATCAAATCAATTACTTTTACTATTACTAAAAATTCCATTACCTGGATACATTCTTTACTTTATGATTCTGACTTTGCTGTACTATATGTAGGAAACTGATATAATAGAAACAATGAATAATGCAGGCAATCACGTGCAATATACGGCACATATCTAGTTGTTTTTGAGATTCTCAGTATGAATCCTCAGGCTGTTGAGTGTGATATTTTTTAAAAAACATTCATCAAATGATTTGATACTCAGGAAACATAGTTATAAATTATAAATTTCAGAACCTCTCAATTATGAATTGACAAATCTCATCACTGCACCGAATGCATATTTTACAATCGTAAATGAATTTTTATTTTGAATGATCCATTATTTTAACTTGAAAAAAATTGCAAATTGTGTAGGCGTGAGAAAATTCAAGAATAGATATGCTGTTTTTATTAATTTGTGAATGATATCGAAAAGTAATGAGCTTTTCGTTCTCTCAATGTGTATTATTATTAATTTATGAAAAATGAATTAAACCCCCCCCACTCAAGCCTCAAGCCTCAACCCAACTCAACGCTTGAAATCCAGCAGGCTTGTATATGGATAATGTGATGACAATTTTCATGCTATCCCCTCGTTTAGTTTGGTATGTACCCGACGTTCCCAAATTATTTTTGGGATTTGGGCTATCATATGAAAGTTTGTGTTATCCGGCAACAGTATCGTTCTGTCCTATACTCATGCATCCGAGATTTGCCGGTTCCTTGCATATATTAATACATATATAATAAAATTTCAATGCATGAGTAGCATGAGTATCCGCCTTCACTCAAAATATCTGTTATATCAGTTTCTAAACTGGGAACACTATTCACTTGTATATTTACTTCACTAATATTCTAATAGGTACCCACATCATGATTGGGTATCGTTAATTCACTGGTATGAACAAATTATTATATATATATATATATATATAATAAAATATATAAAATTATATACTTATTGGGAATGCAGTCATGATCAGATGGCCACAATTGAAAGTGTTTTCTTCGGTAGGTCTAAGCTTTCAGAATACTTTATTTCAAAAATATAGGTATGTTGATGACATTTTGGTATGTTTCAAAGGTACAAACAGACAGCTAACCAAGTTTCTCGAATTCATGAATGGTCTTCACTCTTCCATTATTTTTACGATGGAGATGGAAGAAAATAGTGCAATTAACTATTTGGATTTGACTATCACAAGAATAAATCACAAACATGATTTTTCGGTTTACCGTAAACCGTCCCACACGGACATTGTTATTCATAATACTTCGTGTCATCCATATCAGCATAAGGTGGCCGCATTCAATAGTATGATTCATAGACTGTTGAATGTCCCTTTATCTGATGTGAATTATGTTAATGAACTTAATATAATAAAACAGATTGCGATTAACAATGGATATGAGGGTCAGTTAATAGACTCACTTGTGAGGAAGAAATTACATAGTCAAGCCCTCAAGTTTGTGTATCCAGTAGTCAATACCGAGCCGGATACTTACAGAACCATAACTTATTTAGGCCAACCAAGCGTAAATATTTCTAGATTCTTGAAAAATAATGATATTAATACAGCTTTTCGTACTAATAATAAATTGGGGATATATATCAAAAATAATAAAGACAAAAATGAATCGTCACAAAGATCAGGAGTTTATGAATTAACATGTGGGTCATGTCCGATGTACTACGTAGGCCAAACGGGAAGATCTTTCAACACTCGCCTAGGAGAACACAGAGCTAGTTTTTTGAATGGAAAAACAAATTCTACTTATGCAAGTCACCTCATTCTGGAAGGTCATGAGTTCAACCACGAGTTCAAAATAAGGCATTTTGAGCAGAAAGGTTGGAAACTTAACCTTCTAGAAAGCTTGGAAATCAATAGAGGGAAAAATTCAGAATATTTATTGAATGATCAGGTTGAATTAAATAACTCCCCATTGTTGAATATGTTCCCGGCCAATAATTCTATTTCTAGGAATAATCTTCGTATGTAACTAATTAGTATTTGGACAAATTATGGGTCGGATATCGGACCTAAGTCGGACCTTTATTGTAAGAGACGTTCGACCTACTTGTATATAAATAGCGTATTATAGAATAGTGATTTATTTATCTTGCTTGAAGAAGCTATTGTAATAGCGAAACACGTGTCGCGGTTTTGTAAACCCATTGTGAGTGAAAATCATACAGGAAACTGTAATATATTTTTGTTAATATGGATTTTCATCAAGTATCGGCCAGTTCAATTCAATACTTTATTTCATTATCAAAGACATGTGAAACATAAAAATATTTAGTAGAGACAATTTCCATATTTTATTTAAAACGTGAAATAGAAAAGTAAGGCTCGCATCAACAAAAAAAACAAGAAAATCGTAAGATAATAGAAAATAACCCAAAATGGAATTGACAGCAAATTATCAGTTTGACATCAATCAATCACGTTGTGATTACTACTGATCCTGATTGCATCCTCAATAAGTATATCATTTCTTATCTAGTTTCGAATTTTATATATATATATATATATATATATATATATATATATATATATATATATATATATATATATATATATATATATATATATATTACATTTATTATATACATACACACATACTATTACAAAGTAATTCACATTCAAATTTACTTGTGATTTATATTTTTGTAACAAGGGAATTTATTTATTCTTCGAGTGAATCTTATGAAACGCATTACTGTAAACAATTGTCATTCATTACCACATATTTGCATTTCACTGATATTGGATGAAATAAAATGCACAAAACTATCAACAAATGTCCAATTACCTCTATCGTTTTGTTTATAATACCAATGTGCCAAATCACGCACTATTTTGTGAAGTGTGTAGCTAGAGTATATACATGTATTTGAAATTATTTCAAATCTGAGTTCACCAACCAATTTCCTTCTCTTATTTATTATCTCTTGATTCATTGCCTATGAACTTTAAGCACTTCTTGATTTCGCATTTATTGAAAGACAGCGATGCCCGCGTATATTGCTGACGCCAGGTGGCGTTGGTGAAATTATGGGTCGATCCGCCGAATCCTGAGTTCTATTGACATATTACAAAAACAAGTTTACATATATATACTTGTAGTTACCACAACCTATTGCATTACATTCCTGTAGCAGTTGTTAGGCCCAACTAAACAAAGGATGGAAAACTAGAAAAACTACAAATGCAGAATTCCTCATTATCTACGAGTTGAGGGTAATTTTCCATAATCAAACCAATCTCTCCAACAGGATTACAACAAATCTGTATAAAAATATATGGCGTCGGATAGGTTTTCGCGGTCAGTTCTGTCATGGTAGAGCGCGGGTTGAACCACGTCTAGAGTGTAATTAAAGGCCTATTCTCACTACACGTGCCAGGCACGGTCCAGTCACAGTCAAGTCACGATCGCAATTTTTATAATGCATTCACACTGTCCGGTCAAAGACGATATTAGTACGGTCGAAATCTCCAGACAGTCATGTTTTCGCGAAATACAGTAATGAAAATAGCCATTGTTTTGGATGAGGAAGAACAAATCTCACTTCCCAAAGCTCGACGATATTGGGTGAATCCTATCCTAAGGCAGCGCAAGAGAAAAGGAGAGTTTTCTACTCTATATAAAGAGTTGATTGATGATGAAACAAAATTCCACAGATATTTTAGGATGTCCCCTAACGAATTTCACCAATAACATGAAATTTTAAAAAGTGATTTGACCAAGCAGAACACCACGTTTCGGGAGTCTATTTCCTCTTTGGAGAAACTTGCTGTTTGTCTAAGGTGAGTAAGTACATTAAGAAAATTTTCGTTCACTTTATTACCGGAGTATTTCTAAATTGAATAAATTCGGGGTTGTGTCAATTGAATAATGAAGTTTTAAAAGTGGTTGTGTAATTGAAAATAAATTTATTTTGGTATATTAATGTTTAACACCAGAAAACATATAGTGTTTGTCAAACTCAACACTCATCTTAACTTAAAAGTAATACCTAATACATGGAAATATGAAATATAATATTAAGGGGAAAAAGTTTCCAAGAATGAGGCGGCAGACGAAGCAACACTATCTGGTGGCGTTTCTTGTACTGATGATGCAGCAGAAGATGGTCGGGTTGAAATACTGGGGGATGTTGCAAAATATGATTGGTGTTGAATGGATGTAGTAGGTGGAATTGCAATACTATGTGTGAATTGTTGTTGAGTGAGCTGATGGTAGGTAGGTACTGATGACACCACAGAAGATGGTCGGGTTGTACTGTGGGATGGAGCAAAATCTGAATGGTGTTGAGTGGATCTGGAGGGTGGAATTGCAATACCATCTGTAAATTGTTGTTGTGGAGTGATCTGGTAGTTTGTAGGTTGATTCCAATATTGATCCATGTATTTGGCTTCAATTTCCGTGACAATTTGGAAAATTTTTTGTTTGGCCAAAAATTTATCATAGGGATTGAATTTATTCACAGTCATTCTGATGGAATCAAAAAACACGTCCATTTCAGATTTGGGTTCTTCCTTTTTCAATTTCTTCTCCTCCTCTAGGATGTGCTTCATTAGAGTACTGGAAGCAGTTTCTGTAGCAGCAACAGGGATTTTCCTTTTTCGTAACACCGAACTGGATGCTTTTGCTATTTGTGGCGTAGGTGGTGTAGGTGGCTCTGAGATTTGTGTAAGCGTATCATTTTCATCTTCTTCATCCGCAATAAATGAAGGATCTTCATTTTCGCCCGTTACTGAGGTTATTCTCACTTTGTCTTTCATGTAAGCTCTGAGAAACTCCATATGATCTTCGTATTTCCACTTCGTTTGGAAAGAGGCGGCCTGTCCGGTCTTTGTTTTTTGACCCCTGATGTGATTTCGAAATTGCGCACGAAGCGATTCCCATCTTTGTTTGCATTTTCGGGGATCTAAAAAAAATGTACATTGTTGAGACATATCTTATGCATGTCGTACCTATGAGATAATAGCAAATGCAAAATTGTACAATAATAACCTAAATATGGAGAAATAGTAATGAGTAGTACAAAATTTTTATTGTTCAGCTAATATTCGATTGCAACTTTTAATAGTATATGTCAGGTTGTTCTATTCACTCTTTTCTCTTTTTTTTTTGACTCAAACATAAGTGTTTGTAATGATTCATTATTGACATATGGTAAAATTATATTTGTTTTAGATTTCTTGCAACCGGTGATTCATTCCAGACCATCTCATTTAGTTACCGCCTTGGTCATTCCACTGTTCATGCAATTGTACAAGAAGTGTGCAATGCAGTAATCCGTAAATTATTGGCTGTATGCATACCAACACCGCGTAGAAAAGACTGGGAGAAGATTGCTGAACAATTTTGGACTACATGGAATTTCCCCAATTGTCTTGGGGCACTGGATGGCAAACATATAGAAATAACAGCTCCTTCTAACAGCGGCTCGAACTATTTCAATTATAAGAAAACCTTTTCGGTAGTACTACTAGCATTGGTCGATGCCGATTATAAATTCATAGCGGTAGATATTGGCTCTTATGGGAAAAACAGTGATGGTGGTATTTTTTCTAAATCGAGATTGGGGAAATCATTGAATAATGGCACTTTGGACATTCCGGACTGTAAAAACTTACCTGGAACGAATATTGAAGCACCGTACGTTATTGTAGGCGATTCAGCATTTCCCTTAAAAGCAAATTTATTGAGACCGTATCCAGAGTTACAAGTTCAAGGAGATGTGGAAAAACGAATTTTCAATTACCGTCTTTGTCGTGCTAGGCGTGTTGTTGAAAATGCATTTGGTATTTTAGCACAAAGATTTAGACTGTATTTTAGAAAAATTAACTCGAAACCCAATTATATAGAAAATATTATCCTAACCACATGTATTTTGCATAATTTTTTGCGCAACGGTACTTCAGTTTTGTCAGAAAGCTCGTCTTCAAGTGAACAGAATCAACCTATTTTTATGGCATTGCCTGGTATTGGTAACAATGCCCGACTAGAGGCATTTCAAGTCAGAGAAAAATTTACTGCCTTCTTCAACTCTGAAGTGGGTTCGGTGTCATGGCAAAATGATAAAATATAACATATAATGTGTAATATTGTACGTAGCTATTTAATAATAAATTCAAAAATTTGTTTATATGCTTACCTGTTTTTAATGTTTGCCCTATTTCATCCCACAATTTGTTTTTGTGGGGTGTATCCATATATTTTCTGTGGGACATATCGTATAATTCCTCATGTTCTCGAACCAATTCAATCATTTGCTCGTTCATTTTGCATGCGACTTGACCGGCGATCGCCGTTTCGTCATTCACACTGAACAGGCATGGTCAAGTCCGCCACGTGCGCGACGGTCTTTGATCGCCCCAGAAATGATCGTCACGATACTAGACCGCGGCTTGTCTTGACCGTCCCGTCCAATGTGAATTAAAGCATTGTTTTACATTGAATGTGATTCCAACGGTTTTGACTTGACCGTGACTGGATCGTGCCTGGCACGTGTAGTGAGAATCAGCCTTAATGTTCGATCGCATTGCTTGTCAGGTCGACGTCAAATTAAATTGACATCATCATAGATGTCTGCGTCTCAGTAACGGAATTAAATTATCGCTGCACCTTCGGTAGTTGTTGAATCGAAGCTTCCACATTTTGCTGTTACATTTCTATAGTTACGTGTTTCTCAGGCCGCAAAATGCTTTTTGCGTTCCGAGGCCGCGAAATGCTTTTTGCGTTCCGAGGCCGCTTCGACCGAGGCAAGATATTATCGAAGTCGCGAAAACATTTTGCGGCCATAGTATACACCAAGGCCGTACCCAGGGGGGGGTCAGAGGGGTTGAAACCCCCCACCTCCCCGAAATTTTCCAAAAAATAAGATTTTTCAAACGCATTACTCAAGTTATAATTGTTCTTTTTCTTCTTCATAGGTAAATAAGGAAGAGTTCAAACCAATTTCTAGTTAAAAATGTACCTAAATAATTTGTCAAATTTATTATTTTACTAACCAATTCACCTACGTGGAATTCGTGATCCGCCGCTAACGGCGTAGACCAAAGCGTTTCATTACGTAAGTTGCCGTAAAGCAATAGTATAGTATAGTTAGGCGCTATCACGATAGGTAGCAGCACGAAAAAAAGACCGCCATTCGCTTTCGCAAGTCTCTGACTACTTTCGGAAAAAAAATCGTTTTTATATGTTGGCAGTACAGTACTGGGGGCTTACTCGAGAACTAAACGAACGATCAACGAACGAGAAAATAGACGTCGAATCTTTGAAACTTTATGAAAAGATGGTTGATCTAGAACTAGTACCTAGTGAGTACTCACTGTGGAAATTGTTTTGGGAATGGAACTCGACAAGCCTCCTTGTGCCATTGAGGCATTAAGCCAATGTAATAGGGAACTTTTTCCTAACATATTCACCCTCCAGAAAATATTTGCTTCTTTGCCAGTGACCACTGCAACTGCTGAGAGGACCTTCTCCACACTCAAGCGGTTGAAGACGTACTTGAGAAATTCGTGTGGACAAGACAGACTGAGCGGACTGACTCTCATGTCGGTTCATAGAAGCCATAAAATTTCAACAGACAAAGTGATCGATGAATTCGTAAGAAAAAAGAAAGAAGAATGGATTTTGTTTTGTAATGTAACTGTTATTGTCTACAGACGTAATTTTGTACTGTATTGTACTAAACAGTATTGAGTCTATTTTGTATTGTCAATCTATTTATTTTCCTAGACACCAAATTAACAGGGAAAATTATTTTGTGGTTATTATTTATATATTTATTACTTTTGTTAATGAAGCTTAAAATGGCGTAAAAATGGGATATTTGACAATTAGTTTTAACGCTCTTTTGTGATGGCCTTCGGCCACGTTTGGTGCCAGAACCCCCCCCCCCGAAAACTTTTTCTGGGTACGGCCTTGGTATACACAATATTTTTCGTGCAACCGTGAAAATTATATAATTCCGATAAAAATTATGTCGTTTTAAAAAAAAACAGCGTGAATATAGAAAAGTAAACTGCTGGCGTTTCTATGAAAATGAAATATTTAACAATACAAACTTTCGATTTGCCGTCAATTACTCTGGGCAACGGCCGTAAAAATTTATGCCGGTCGTCATCCTGGGTAACGGCCGCAAAGTATTATTTTGCGGCCTCTGTTGCAGATGCGAAATGCGTGTTTCCCTTCGGTTGCACGAAAAATGTTCAAAAATGAACCAAAATGAACTGTGCATGATATTTATATACTTCATTTTGTTGGATTTGAAACAGAAAGAATAGAAAATATGGTTACTGAACCGTCAAAGCAATAATAACTCAAATAATAAATACAAGCTCTGTCAGTTCTTACTCGCGACATAAATGCTAATATTCGTTCAACTGCTGGCTAAATTGAAATTTGTATAGATATAATTGTTTTATAACTGCTTTATCATGAATATTTTTGAGACTTTCGAAGATTACCTGAATTTCAAATTGTAACTTGTTGATGTGGTAATTTTAATTTTAAATTTTAATCATTGATCAAATTGACCTTTTGAAATTTTTACTTTTGCTGTATCCGTTGATGATCGTGTTGCAATAAATACTATTATTATTATTAAGTTGATCACTTTCGTATGGAATAAATAGAAAAATAAGACAAAAGACGGCTGTCATAATTCCAACCTATCTGAAGCTATCTGCTTCGAGCTTTCTAGAATACATTCCATCGTCACAAAATACATTTTCCGATTGCATTCAACAAGTATCTTCAATGCTTTCGGATTCTTAATCAGTAATAGTTCACGACCATCTCGTTTGAAGTGAGCTCAGTTTGTGACAAATCTGTTTGATTTTCTTAGTTATACTGTTATAACTAACCATTGACGAATTTTACTATATCCAACAAGAATATGAGTTCATTATAGATATTGGTTACTTTCAAAAATCTCCTTATAAACTTTATTCTATTATAACGATGAATTTTGAGCTCTCCCCAGTTATTTATTGCCAAAGATTCTTTATCAGTAATGTTGTTTGAAGCCTAACTTCTTCATTTCATCAACTGTTTCTCAATAATTTCATCCGATATATACAATTGTTGTATAGGTTCATGCTGGATAAACTTTTGCATGAATCTTCTTTTATAATTCATATTTTGCGGAAATGTGAATTTGATTCTACATGTTTATGTGAACTTGTTTATGTACGATGTTATATTGTCTTTTTTTTTCAACTTTTTTCAGCACAAGTTTCGCTTCTCAAGGCTGTTTTTCAGTTTTTTGGAAATTCAATTAATATTGTATATTTATATCAGGAAATTTCATTAATAAACTCATATAAGGTAGGACCAGCTTCAGTCATTACTTGATCTGTATGGATGTTATTCAGCTGTATATTTTTTGTGATATATTTAGAATAAATGTCTATTGTTCAGCTTATCCAATCCATCTTGGCACAGAACTAATGACGTATATGTTCAGTGATCTCTGTGAAGATAGTAAGATGAAAAAAATACCTATTAATGTGTTGAAATTTATTTCTGGTAGGTGTTTTTTCTTCCGTCACGGTTTCCACTACCAGTGTGCAGCTGGAAAAGTAGCTAAGTTTGTGCCAGGATGGATTGGATAAGCTGTACTTGATCATACAGTGTGGTCCAACGAAAACTTAACACCTCTATGTTCCGGCTTTAACATGAAAATGTGGAAAATCGCTCGGACCCGTCAATTTTTAATACAAGGGGGAACAACTTTTCCGCTGTTTTCATCCCCGTAACTTCAACCCCCTAACGGGGGTGAGCACAACCCCTTGATTTTGAATAGGGATGAGGGGTGTTGAGATACCTCATTTTGACGATCTTATCGTGTACTATCTGACCGTAAAATTTCACTTCAAAATATCCATCGATAATGAAATAACAGCGAAAATAGTGAAAGAGGCAATATGGAATTTATCTCGAGAATATTATTCGTATCCGACGCATTTCAAAGGTATTGAGTGGTTAATTTTTTGTCCAAAAAAGTAGACGGACCTTGTTTTTGTACCTTAGTCTATCGTGAATTGTTAAGAACGGTACAAGTGTGTCCAAGCGATTGTAAATTTGTAGTGGAATTAAAATGGTGTATTCCGTAGAAGAAAGGGTGGAAATGATAAAATTATTTTTCCGAAATAACGACTCTGCGCGCACAACAGCGGCTTTATTTAACGAACGACATCCTGGAAAAAATGTATCCGCTGCTTACGTTGTGCAACTGGTTGCCAAATTTGACGCTACTGGGTCAGTTGGAAACAAAAAGAGGGTGCATGAAAGAGACGAAGCGAGGGACGTGGCTGTCTTAGGTCATATAGCAATGGATCCGACCGTTAGTACTAGGAAATTGTCCGAGGTATCTGGTGTTTCACGCACAACAATCATGAGAATCCTGAAACAACATAAATTCCATCCGTATAAGATACGATTGGTTCAGGAACTGAATGAGGATGATCCCGATCGCCAACTCCAGTTCTGTGAAGTGATCAGTGAAATAATTAACGGCAATCAAAACTACATGTTCGATATCTGTTTTTCGGACGAGTGTTCATTTTACCTTAACGGCATTGTAAACCGGCATAACTGTCGGTAATGGTCAGATGAAAATCCACGATTATTTCGTGAGGTGTATACACAGCGCCCCCAAAAATTAAATGTTTGGGCGGGTATTTATGGAAATCACATAATCGGCCCTTTTTTTCTACCCGGTAATCTCACAGGCCAAATGTATCTCGATCTATTGGAGAACGCTATTTATCCACCCCTCGTGCAAGTATTGGAGAATGCAGAAGACCATCAAACGATCATTTTCCAACAAGATGGCGCACCACCTCACTTTGTTCAACCGGTGCGTCAGTTTTTAGATGACAATTTTCCTCACGCCTGGATTGGAAGAAGGGGACATATTGAGTGGCCACCCAGATCACCTGATCTGGCTCCACTGGACTTTTTTCTATGGGGTCACCTGAAATCCAAGATTTACGCTACCCAGCCTGAGTCACTGGATGATTTGCGAACTCGGATCATTAATGAATGCCGTCAAATTACACCAGACATCTTGAGTAATGTACGTGAACGTTTTCAGCAAAACTTATATTACTGCATGGAAGTGGATGGTGCCCATTTCGAACATTTAATAAAGTAATCACAAAAGTACGTACTCTTCCACTATTTTACCTGTCATGTCGTTATCGATGGATATTTTGGAGCGAAATTTTACGGTCAGATAGTACACGATAAGATCTTCAAAATGAGGTATCTCAACACCCCTCATCCCTATTCAAAATCAAGGGGTTGTGCTCACCCCCGTTAGGGGGTTGAAGTCACGGGGATGAAAACAGCGGAAAAGTTGTTCCCCCTCGAATCAGCAATTGACGGGTTCGAGCGATTTTCCACATTTTCATGTTAACGCCGGAAAATCGAGGTGTTAAGTTTTCGTTGGACCACACTGTATATAGTTTACTCAATTTATTTCATGTATAATGATCCTATGCTTTTTAATGAATTGGGCCCTCGTGGATGGTGGGTGAGCCAATTAGAGATGTTTTCTCGCACTCATATGTTCCAAACTTGCTCGTCTGTAATTCAAATGAATTTATTCTGGCATCGAAAGATTACTCATTATAAACTATAATTTTAAACATATTCAAAATGATCCAACTGAAATGGTGTTATTTTGAAAACCTATTTATTCAGTTCAGTTGTTTTTTCTCGTTACCCTTTATTCTAAATAAATTGTTCAAATTGAAGTATTTACAAAGTTCATTGGTTGATTTGAATTATTTATCCTATATTTCACATTTGAAGCGGCCCTTCCGCTTTAACCGGTGGGCCATTTTTCCAGTCCTCTCTACTTGGTATGATGATTTTGAAAATATCTTTTTGAAAGTTGTACTGCGGAACTGTGTTATGCCCGTGCCGTGGATAACATTTACGAAATGGAAAAACAATTCTGCCCATATTATAACAGGTACTCCCTGGCATATATGTCGCAACGGACACTGAATCACATAGAGGTCGCTTTTTTCTTACTGATTTTTCATACCAAGGATACGAAACTTGAATATCCATTAGATATAATAATAAATATAATGAATCGAAAATAGAGAGTTGTAGAGAAATCTCACTTACCAGGATAGTATTTTATTCAAGCCCGGACAATATTTTGTTCATGGAACACTTTCGTGGTCCTCGGTAGTGTACAAGCCAAAGACCGGGGTTAAAAGGTAAGGCGCTTCATTAATCCATTGCGACTTTTGAGAGTTGGCATTGGTAAGGGGGTTTAAGCTGGTTAACAGCCCAGTAAACACATAACGTGTTTGAAACATTTCAAATGAATCACGTAAGGAAATATTTGAAACATTGAAAATTGATGTTTCAGAAATATACCAGAAACGTGTCATAAAGCATCAAAGCAATGTCTCTGACATATTTCAAAAATAAGCGATATATGTTATCAAATGACACATGCCAGAAATACTTCTATAGCGCATATAGTTGTCAGTTGTTTGCACGAACAAAAGGGCATGCGCACAAATACTCGATGCATATAGTTTGCCTTAGAGCTAGAGCGTCCATCCATCTTAATTGTCTCATCACTTTTTCATGTTGTCTTGTTTTTAATGCGGTAAAAGTCTATTCTGTGCTATTTATATATGAGCATTGTGAAAGAGGATGGTTTAGTAAGTTTAGAAATGAGTGATCAAAACAAAACTTCAAAATATTACTGGTCGGAGTGTATAGGTTATGTGCATGGAAAATGGAGTATTTTACAATCCCTTGAACGATCTTCAAGTAATTTCTACTTCAAGAGGTGAGTCAATTTCTTAACATCTTTCAATTAAAAACCTCATAATGCATTGTTACAGTGACGGGTAGCGATTTCAAGATGAAGAATGAATAAATATGAGCATATGTGGTTGTTCTAAGAACACTTCTGAGAAGGTATAGGTACCTATGTATTTTTAGAATGAGCAATGATGAAATGTATATTCTGTAGATTATGCCTGGAAACGATTTCCTCCGATGATAGAGACTTTGAAAGGTTCACGTCAACATGGTTTCACAATTAGCCTACATAAGAGGGAAACAAAATGATGAGCTGTCATTTCGTACATACATTTTAATCATATAATTAATAAAGAATGATAAAAACCTACCTGTTTTTTTGTATCCCACAAAACCTTCTCATCATACTAGAAATATCTTCTGAATTTCCCATGTTTCAAAAAAGTGTCAGACTATACACATCAAATGATAATTTCGATTCAAGAGATGTTTCAGATACGCGTTTTTATGTATTCATATGCAGTTATGTTATGTATCAGGAACGTTTCACATGAAACATTGCCTTGAAAAGTTTCATACCTAGGTCATTTCTGGTTTCTGCCATGTTTCAGGAACATGCCTGAGTCAAAAGGTGAAACGTTTCAAATGGAAAATGATCGGTCTCAGAAATATTTCAGACACATATTTTGGTTTACTGGGAGTAAACCTCATTATTCAACTCAATACAAGTTTTGTGATTCTTTTTTTTTTTCATTCGGAGAAGAAATTCAAAAAATAGTTCTTAAAATCAACATATTCTTGAATACGCCAGAAAGCAGCTCGAATATGATTTTTTCAGATCTTGTTATCTCTTTGATAGACGTAGTATCACTCTCAGCTTATAGTGGTTTTTATAATTGAAACAAAGTTCATCAGTTTCCTCAAAATATGGTTGTGTTCATGAAACTTAATCTAAAACAATTTCATTTTCGTATAGTTAATTTTTCTCAACGCTATAATTCACTTAGGTGCTCTGTTTTAAATATATAATTGAAATTAGTAAATTAGTGCTCGCCTCATAACTGAAATGTCCAGAGACCGATTCCCAAATGGGACAGAGATCTCTCCCTATTTTTCCGGAGCATTGAAAAATGGTCCTGGTTCATTTCAAGGTGGGATCGCAAATGAATATTCTGCTACCAAGAAAAAGCAAAGAGAGTTGGTACGAGGACTCTCGCCCTTCTCGAGTTATACGGAGAGTTGGTACGAGGACTCTCGCCCTTCTCGAGTTATACGGGAATACCGGAAATGCTGTTTTTTGTTTTTCTCGAATGAAATTATTATTTCGGAGAGTATCAAAAAATGGAAAAAATATTATATTCAAAGTTATGTAATAATAAATATTTTTTCCTGTCAACATTGTCATCAACTTTTTTTAATACGGACCTGTCTTTTTTATTACAGATATTTTTAAAGCGATTAATTCACAATCCAAGGGTATAACACATTTGATATTTTTTACAGCGTTTTATTTGAAATAACCACCATCATCAGTGACAACAACCAAACAGAAAAACAATTTATTTTGTCATGAACTTTTGGGAAAAATGAAACCAATACGGAAAAGCAAACCTACATAATAAAAGACGGCCTGTATAGTGAATTTTACAAGGTAGCATGTTATCAAACATCCATTCCCAAAGTTTACCTTTAAGAAAGGTTGAAGAAATTTCATTGCTAAGTGATCTCGTGTTCCTCGGGGGTACTGCTAGCCAGATTCTGGACAGTATATATGGACAATTCACCAGAGCATTTATATTGTTGAAATCAGTTTTATATTCTTCTGATCTATCCTAATTTTTATAGTTTGAACGAAACAAGAAATATATTTTGAAGGTGGTTGGTGGTTGTACTGGTGTATGTAATCTTCTTGGGCGCTATGTTTGCTTTGTAAGAAATTCATTTGAGGAACTTGTGTTATACTTGTATGTATATAACATGCATAATTATAACAGACGCTAGAAGCATAGGTAGGGAAAGGTCGGCAAAGTGGAATAGGCGGGCGAATTGAAATTATGATTTGGGATTGCCGCGTGCAAGTTTTTCTGCTACGAGAACTTGGCTGGCACTTCTGAATGTGATATGGCAGTTATAGGCGAAGTCACTTATGTGATCAATACAATTCAGTGTT
This sequence comes from Zygogramma bicolorata, assembly GCA_032362365.1. Classification (NCBI taxonomy): domain Eukaryota; kingdom Metazoa; phylum Arthropoda; class Insecta; order Coleoptera; family Chrysomelidae; genus Zygogramma; species Zygogramma bicolorata. The sequence goes on from JAVJAQ010005007.1 coordinate 206,975, forward strand.
TCTGATCAGATAATTGTTATTGTTTTGGAATGAATCATAAAAAAATGGTATGCCTTTATATGTCATTTATATTTTACATGTTCAGAAGCAGTTTAATGATTTTTCTGCAGGAGTACGGAAATAGGGCCTTATTTACAATAATAATAACTCAAGAGTGTTTCCGCTTCTCAAAAATTTAAAATCTATAGTGAAAATGAAGCAATGGAGGATATCACAACACTTTGCGGAAGTATTTTTGGAAAGGATGGTTACGTGAATTGTTCGTTTTCGTTAACCAGCTGACGAACGTCAACCCTCAAAAGTCGAAACTTGTGCGAGCAATGGATCAACGAGGCCTTACTTTTTAACGTGCGATATCTTCAAAATCTTATTGGCTGTTCGAAATGGACAAAGGATGACTCGAACCTAAAGGAAGAAGTTGTTGCAAACAATAACCAAATATTCCGAGGCCCCATGTGGTGCGAGTTGCAGATGTGAGAACAGGAAATACACAAAAGAACTGCTAGAAGAAATCATCGTCCGCATATTTATGTTGACGACCAAGGTAGGTATCAACACTGAGGAAGGATAGACTGTCGATAAAATCTAGTGTTGCTGACGTTGTTGAGGAAAAAGTTGTATTGTCAAAGCTGTAATTAGTAGTCACAATAAAAGTTTTGAGTTAGATCTTGAAATATTCAGTTCAATAAAGTTATAACAAATAGTTGAATATTCTTTTCATCATTACTGATCGGTACAACAAGGTCCATCGCACCACCGGTATGACGGATGTTACCTACCGCAAAGTTGGACATTTATTCGCAATCGAGGAAGTGACGAAAACGTCGGCAACAAACTACTAGACTAGATGTAAAAAAGTTAATTCAGAATTGGGAATATGTTCAGAATAGGCACATATAAAGGTGGATTCGACAAGGGCTATACTGCAAACTTTTTAACAGAATCCTTCAGAGTTGTGAAAATAAGCTGTACAGAATGTATGCACTTGAACATATGAATGGACAACCAATCAAGGGTGCCTTTTACGAAGTGGAATTCGAATAAAACGAAAGACCCACACACTCATTTAGTGGAGCGAGTTTTGAAGAGCCCGCCTCTTTAAATGGAATGGCTTGGATTATAACTCATGTATTGAAAAGAGTTCATTACTGTAACAACTTCTATTCAATGTCCTACTCTCGAACATTATTGAGTCATTCCACTAACTGGTTACTGGTTATAGACTGCTTTTTCAATTGAGCTCAATATGTTAACTGGTCTTAGGTCCGAGACTTTATTGGAGTTATTTTTTTTGGAAAAGGAATGAATGTGGAAATCTTCACGTACCTAACCTTTTAGCAATGAGGTTTAGACATTCTTCTGGAGAAGGTATTCTGTTAATTCAACTTCGAGTGAATTCAAGTTGGAGCTATCAAAACTGAATATCCTTTCATAAAATTCCCTCTTTTATATATACCATTGAGCAAGTGGTAGCAAGTTGCTATCGACCTGGCGTTGAGTAACATGTGAGTTGACAAGGTCACATTGAGGTCGGCTTCAATTCAGAAGTTTACTCAAAGTTGCTTTCAGGTGGGGGTTGCTACCGTAGCAATCACCATCATATGTAGGTCTACTTTGTAGATAAGATGTTATAATCCAGAAATTTAGAAAACCACCTGTAAAAGTGATCGATACCAATATTGCAACAAGAAATGGCAACTTTGATATGCTGCACTTGGAACTAGTGAGTAGTCGCTAACGGAGAAATATTGGATCATTTCAAAGTCGAAGACTCTGATGAGTGTATCGACTATGACGCCCTGGGGTGTGGTGATTTCAGGCTACTCTCATTATCAGCAACACTTTCGCTGATATGTAATTGTTCTGTCTAACAGAGTCCTATGTGGAGATTGGAAAAACTAACGAGGAAATCGATGAAATATGTTTTTGATTATGCTGCTCCCGTAATGATAACGGTATGATCATACGTATCGAACCATTTCACCTTACCATTTATTCAAGCGACGTAATCATGTAGGACTTACTACGTCAATTTCTATTGCCACAAACTAATATTTTGATTCCAATCGGACTATAATGACAAATTTCGTCGCCATCTTGGAGCCACCCTCTTGTTTTCTTGCATTGACAAACAAATCATAATTTCCGACCCTGAAAACCGCCAGATATCGATTTTGAATCGAATCGGAACATAATCGAAAAATCTTGTTAACCATTCTGGAGCCGCCATTTTTTTTACCCTCGTGAAAAATCCTTACTGCATCGTCACCGAACTTATGTTACATTGGCTTGCAAATGATGTATCATATTGTTGAGATATTACCGTGGGTTCGTTTATTAAAACTCCAAACAACACTAAACTACCTACTTTCATTACAACTATTTGTCACAGTACAATCACTCAAATTGCTCCTCTAACTTTCCAACGCTCGGTACTAAAACTCTCTGTAATAGAAATTCTCCACTTCGACTTCTGCACTTAGCAATACCAAAGCTCTCTCCACTACAAACTCTGTGAAACTCTCCGCTTCTCTACTAAGAAACTCTAATAACTATCTGAATAACTATCCGAATAACTGCTTAACTCTCTCTGCGAATAAACTGTCTCCTACGCGATGAAGTGTCTCCTTATATACCTGCGTACGCCTATGGAGAATCTTCGATAGAGGCCTCGATGATGTGTATCGAATTCTCCACGCGAGTTCCTGGAAAAATTACGTGCGCTCTTCGACCCCTTATATTATTCTGCATTTATGAGCGACAGAGCCGGCGCTAGGAAATTTCGTAACGATATTTTGGAATACCCAATAGTTTGAGGGGTGAGAATTTCAGTGGGTTGTTTCTGGCACCTAACTCAACATTTTTCACCAATAATTAGCTCCTTCCCCCCCAAAAATGCATGGACTTCCTAAAGGCCGCTTTACATTTAGTAAATTTTCTTCATACAATACGCAATTTTGCGCAAGTGCAAACGCAATGAGATGATCAGTTGATGCTATTTTCAGGTGATTGCGTGCAGATAGAACATGCTTTGATTTAATTGCATTGCATCTGCAAATTAGTAAATTTCTGGTCATTTTAAATCCCAACTTCATATTGTGAGGTGCAAAATTGTAAGTATTTGTGTTTGATAGCACATTGCCAATCAGGTTAAACTAAACACCTGTTCAACAATATTCACATTGTATATCTTTGCAAACTCAATTTTTAATATTGGAATTTCAATATCTGCCCCATATTGGTCGGGAGAACGGATAACAATATCGATTTATCAATATAGGTAGCATACATTGGCATAAAACTGCAATATAGATATCAATTCCGATATTGCTTGAATACTGTATTCACACCGAAGTAGGAATATTAAAATCGTGATAATCGTATCACAACCTACGAGTGATATCTTAATTTCAACAGTGATTATGTATCCTTTTCAAACTGACATATCAATTTTGGTAATACAGTATTGATCATGAATACATCAGCCAGACCAACCGACGAGTGTCCTGTAGAGCATATGAACACGATTGTAAGTCCAGCTAAAAACGATTCAATTTCACTAGTAATAGGAAACTTCACACACTACAGTGTTTCTTCGGAATCTCTCGAAAATCCCAATACAGTCTATATATGAAGTCAACTAATCTGAAGTTGTTTCAGGTGCTGAGAGGCCAAAATGGTTATTGAAAAAATTTCATATAGGAATCAAAATGCGAAGATTTTCATCAAAATGTAATAAAAAGGATAACAAATAAATGTATAACAACACCATCCATTTCTATAGTATTCAATTTCACAAACACATTTAATTATAGTGACCTGAAAAACAGCCATTCCAAAATTAAAGTCAGTTTCTTCTGAATGTTGATATAACATTAAATCAACGGTATAGGTTACCACATACAGTTCAAGTGTACTCTTTGAATCCTATTTTTGCAGAATTATGTTTCAGTGCAATATCTAGAAGCCTGTCATGAACAGGCAGCATATGCTTTGCCGGTGATTTGAAAGTTGTTTGGTGCGTTCTACATAAAATGAAACTAAAAACCAATAGTTACATTTTTTTTCTCAAAATGAAAGAATATTTTCAGTTGACAGCTGACAGTCAAAGGAACAGTTTGAAAATTTTTAACATTTTCAAGTCTGACGGATGATTGTTTTTGAGTTCACCATGTGAAAAACTAAAAAACATTAACGAAAGATATGGGCTAGGATTTTAAAATAAATGCAGGTTGCAAGTAATCATAAAATGTTACAAACTATTTTAGACGATAGGCCAAACACCCAGCCACCCCTACAGCAATAACTGCTCCTATCGTTGTCCACAAACGTACCTGAAAAAAATTGATTGGCGAACTTATGTAGATAAATAGAATTACTACCTTGCTTCTGACAGGATTTTTCTGTGTAGAATCTATATCAGCTTTTTTAGGTCCATTGAACATCCGTCTAGCTACTTCTCTTTCAGTTTCTTTTTGTTTTCCAAGTAACCTTGATACTACAGTTAGTTCCTTTAAAATTTCAGTATCACTCGGAGATAAATCTCTAGCTTTTTGAAGCCATTTCATAGCTGCTGGCAAGTCGTTTTTTCCTACATACACCTAAAATTCCAAAATATATCATTTAGTGATTGTTCTTAATGGTCAAAAAACATGATGATGGTAAGTCAATTCAGAAACTAAAAGTGCTGAAGTGGAGAATTTTCGTGTAATTTCGAGTGAAGAATGTTTTTCATCTGTAAGAATGTAGTAAACATCGTTTTCCCAAAAATGAATCCAATATCTTGTAAACCAGAATGGAGAAAATGAAACCATCAAATAATAATAATAATAAACACCTCCCTTGAACAATTTCCTTCAAGACCTCCAAGACCAGTATATCGTACTGAATTCTCGTTATCAATAGATCCATCAAACTCACAGATGACCATAACAGACCCAGTGACCTGAAAAAGCTCACATCTGCCCTTCTTCAAAATGATTATTCCAAACCCCAGATCCAAAGAACCATTCAACGCCAACACACCCGCTTCTCGCATCCCAAACCACCGGACGACCCGGCTGAACGCCCGAAAGCTTTCATTCGGGGTGTCACTGATAAAGTGAGCCGAATTCTGACAAATTACGACATCAAGACAGTTTCACAGCAAACAATCAAATATCCTCTTTCCTGCGCTCACCTAAAGATACAATATCCAACGAATCACAAGGAATATATGAAATTCCTTGCCAAGACTGCCCGAGAACATATATAGGACAGACGAACCGACGAGTATCAAACGAGCACGAACTAGCAGTACGTAATTCGGACATGACCTCGACTCTCTTCAAACACCACCACGAAACCGGACACAAAATTGACTTCAAAAACACGAAGACCATTCCACATCCATTAATTAATCCTTCTCAAACCAGACCTGTATACAGTCCGACAGTTTCAACAACGTCGGATTCTCATACAGCTATAAATACCATCCCTCTATCCACCAAACCACAATCTTCACTCTGTCAAGATGAGTGCTGGGGGTTAAGGAGACTTAGGCCTCGTCACCATGTAAAGAAGTCTTGAGAATGGCTCCAAAGTGGGAGCTGAAACGTCGAAAGAACGAAAGAAGAAAAATTCCAGACGCGGTTCAACCGGAAGTTCCAGAGAGCATATATATATATATATATATATATATATATATATATATATATATATATATATATATATTATATATATATAGCTAACGGAGATATGGGGGGTGTACCGTGATCCTGGGTCACCAGTGTATATATATATATATATACTGGTGACATAGGATCACGGTACACCCCCCATATCTCCGTTAGCTTTGAAGGTAATTGATTGCAATTTTGGGATAACCGATTCGCCGGAAGTGATACCAACTTCCGGTTCCTAAACACCCTGTATATTAATGTTGGATAATTTGGCTTTTATTTTTTCATTCGTTAGAATTCAAAATTTTGTTGATGTAGAAATACATATTCTACTTATTTCTATATCATTCTCTTATACCTAATATGATTATGTCACAAGCCTATAATGGTTGTACTGATCCCAACTGGATGCAGATAATAATTTCATGTTAAAATTCAGCAAGAGTAGCTATACCTTCGCTTTCCTGAAATGTGCTTTTATGTTATTGGGCTGACACCTCAGTACTATTTGAAGAGAGTTCAGTGCTGCATCATACATCTCCATTTTTATTTGTGCAGCTGCCATGTTGTTACAAACGCTCACTCTATCTTCAAGTAAACTTTGTAAATCAGCATCTGTCACTTCCTTTTTTTCTGATTTATCAGACAATGGTCCAGTAATACCTCCCTCCACTTCATCTAAATAATCCAAAGCTCTTCTATAACACTGAATGGCCAAATTATTTTCACCTCTTGTGTACCACCAATTGCCTCGTTCTCTTTTTTTATTCCTGGAATAATAAAGCAATTTCATTGCACTCCCATTATCTTTCGAATCATTGTTTGAACTGGGATTTTATGTGTATCAGGGACTACAACAGAAAGAAGCAATACAACAACTAGATTCTTAGGATTGTATATTGACAAAAAATTGTTGAAGAAATGAAGACAAAAAATTCGAAAAAACTATCCCTTCACACTCATTAGCTTCCCTCCTCTTAAAATTCAATAAATATTTATTTCATTCTTAATCATTCACAATTTACAAATTTACATGATCTCATTTCTGTTCGTGGAACAGCAAGTAAATCTATAATAAAATGTCTTAAAACTTTAGGAAACAATTAAGTGTATTTACAAATTATCTTATTCAGAACCAACATCAACTTATGAAAACCAAAAACAAATCATAACTTAAATTTTTTCCATGAACAATATAGTATAGACTATATACAAAGGTGATATAAGTAAGAATACATACATACATACATACATCATACATATATATATATATATATATATATATATATATATATATATATATGTATATTTCAAAATACCTAATAATTTCAGTATTTCGATGTTAAAATTTAATAAACACCATCATCATAGTTGGGTACACATCAAAGCTACTGCAAAGGTATTTGGCAGCAGTATAAAAGCATCCATCAACAAGAAGTTTTTTCATCCTAGACTCGAAAGTAAAAAAGCTAGTTTCATTTTTGATACCTGCAGATACGTATTTGTAAAACTGGATGCCTTTGTAAAATGGACTATTTTCGTAAAGTGTATTAGTGTGCCTCGGAATTTTAATCAGTACTTATAAGTAGTTATTCCCCATTTATAAACATGTAATGTTTTTTGGGTTAATGAAACCAATTATAATAATAAAGACCAAATTGAAAAATGTATCAATCAACAGTATCATTTTGGGAGGATTAATATACAAATTATACTGTAAAATATTTTTAATTGGAGCAATGTTTGAGAAAAAGTTCAATCTCTGCAGATAAAACCATAATTGACTCACCCTTTCAATTTTCTTTGCTCGATTGTCATTTCTTCGATATCTGCCTCTTGTTCAACAGCGATCAATTCAATATCATAAATTAGACTGGCCTCACCAGGAATCTTAGGAGGTAAACCCTTCTTACCAAAAGCCAGTCTTGGTTCGATTTTCAGTCTACATTTCTCAAACAAATTCATCAATCCTAATGATACATCCAAACCCTGTATCACCTAATAATAATGAATGATTTCAGAAAGTGGTAACTTATATACTATATTGTAAAGAATCATCTTACATCTGATTCTCCTAACTGTAGTTCGAAGTTATCGGCAGAGTCGACCACAGTTTCATCTTCTAGGCGACAGACATAATTAATTCTACAAATTTCGTTCCTTTCTGGTCTGGAGTCAGGTTGCCCTTCTTTGATAATCTTTTTCATTATTGCTCCACTACCAAGAATATCCACCCACTCATCTTTTATATCTTGTGAATTTTGTACTTGGGTTATTTCGTTTTCTTCATCGTTATTTTCACTAGTAGAATCGGATATTTCTAGGTTTCCATTGGTTAGACTTTCAATGTCTTTCTCTTTTTCGATAAAAGTGTCTGACATTATTGGTAAAAGAATTCTTCAATTAATAAACTATATTTTTCTACCGATTAGTCGATTCACTATCAAACCAATTTCAAAAAATGATCAAGTGTTGTTTTTAACAATACAATAACCTAAAAAATAATAATTGTGATGTGACGTTTGTATTATTGGGGTCAAAGATCATACTGTGAAATTTTGAGTTTAGCGGGAATGAGTTATGTTATGAATAATTATTATGGATTTCACTCTCTTCAGCAGTCATTTTCACAAGGAATTTGAAATTTCGTCAAAATGATTGACAAATTGAGTTCACCAGTTTCGCTTTTATATCACAGAATCATGGCACTCTCAATGGGTTCGTCTTTAAATTCAATTTGAATTCAACAGAATTTTCCGAAAATATAGAACACAGGTGTGCACACGCTGAACTTTATTTGTTAAGAGGAAAATTAGCAAATGAATACCTAGCTATTCATGTAATGATTCCAACAAAGTTTCAACTCGGTACCTACCTCGTTTAAGAAACGTGTTTCAAATACCTACCTTACAAGTATAGGTATTTTCATTATTATATGAAAGGGAATATCTAGGTAAGTAGATAACGGTTATAACATTAGTGACGTCTTTCATGCATTTTTAATTTCTTGTTCTCGGCCCTGGTGCCAACGGTTGTCTTTCTAGCTTTGCAAAAAAACTAATGTTTCTAATTGCAGATGAAAATTTCATTGTTATTTGAACTGTTCTGTTCGTTATATGCATGTGAAAATATGAAACTATTCAATGCAAAATCAGGCCTAAAGGCAAATGCATATGGTGAAATACAGGATGAAACCTATTTATTTGAAAAAGTGAACTCTTTCCATATTGTATAAATTAGAATTACCTGTTACTCAATTAATTCGATAAACATGCTTATTTTAATAAACTAGGTACTTGTTCTCTTCAATATCAAAGAGAGTGGTTTTCCTCAAAAAAATATATGGTAGTAAACATTTTTTGGCTGAACATTTCAATTCCCATTTACGCCCTGATTGGGGTATTAGTTTCTTCATGAAAACAATTTAATATAAACTTTATTTTATTTCATAAAAGGTAAAAAATCAATTCACAAAATTATCACTTGTATTATTGCATTACCTACATAATTATTAACTTATTCTGTAGCATCATTTTTAGTAACACCAAATGGTTCTGCAACGCTTTCTGTGCCACAATCAGCAATAATAACATCTTTCTCTGGTTTATCACGACTATCAGTTTTGGTACTTTCTATTTTTCTGATAACATCCATTCCAGAAAGGATTTTTCCAAATACTACATGGCGACCATCTAGCCAGGTTGTCTGCTTTGTAGTGATGAAAAATTGAGAACCGTTGGTATCCTTGCCAGCATTAGCCATTGATAGCCATCCAGCTCCATAATGTTTCAGTTTGAAGTTCTCATCTGCGAAACGTTCCCCATAAATGCTACGACCTGAAAGTCAGATTATATTATCACGCTTCTTTGTTTGTTTCTATCTAAACATGAATATAATGAAATAATTTATTTCTAGGTCTAACAACTCACCTCCAGTGCCATCTCCTTTTGTAAAGTCACCACCCTGGATCATGAAATCTTTAATGACTCTGTGAAATTTGCTGCCTTTGTAACCTTCTCCTACAGGTTTTTCAGCCAGCTCTTTGAAATTCTTCACAGTTTTTGGAACAGTTTTACCAAATAATCCAATAACAACCCGACCAGCTGCTTCATCACCAATTTTTATGTCAAACCAAACCTGAGAATATAAATTCCTGATAAAATATACATTTTGAATTATTTTTCATTACCATACCTTATCGGTAACTTTAGGTCCTTTCTTTGCAGCATCATCACTTTTAACGAATACCCATATGCCTACAAAGGCTAAGGATACTAATAAGAGTTTCATTATTCTTAGGAAGCCCAACTTCTTGAAAGACCAAAAGACGTGTGAAATTGAGATGACCATGAAGAAATTTGCTGCTTTCTTTTTGAGTGTTTCAAGCACCGGGGCTCTTAATTCTAGCTTCACTATTGGTGGAATTTGACACATGTCATTTTTTAACCAATGGTAAAGCTAAAATTAGCTGCCCCGGGGCTTGAAACTCCCAAAAAGAAAGCTGCAATTGAACTATAATCGAATGAAAACTACGATGTTGTCGTCCTATATTATTTCCCTAATCTTCAGATTTTTTCAATCTCTAGTACCTAGTCAAAAAAATTGGTATATTTTGAATTGTTATTTATTTTTAGGACTTAAATGTTTATCATATATTTTATATAATTTTGTGTAGACATAATCAATAAAATTCCAGAAATATATATTTCATCTTCATATAATCATCCTCAAAAAACGATATGGCAACACTGTCGACGAACGACAAGTATGAGGGAACGAGGGTTTGTACCCAAACCATACATGAAACCTTGAACCAATCAGTTTCAGCCACGGTATGAAAAATTCCGGAAGTGAGTGACATCTATAACTAACAATCTGAACCAATTTAATTAATGAAATGATAGTTTCTGTTTTGTGTGGAGATTGACGGATGGATACATAACGCATGTTTATAGAGTTACTCAACCATATGGAAAAATCATTTGAAGGGATGGATACTGCGGGTAGAGATTTCGTTTACAAGTCATGTCTTTTCTTTAATTTTTCTTACGGATGTCGTAGCCCCTATCACATCATTTTCTTGATAACTTATGTATGATAGCGAAAGATGGCAATCAATTCAAAAATAGAACTGGAATTTTTACTCGATTTCGTGGAGCATTCATGTTTTGAAGATTATTTAAATGCCAAAACTATCATTTCCTTGCTTTCAAGCAAACGTATCATTTCCTTGCTTTCAAGCAAACGTATCATTTCCTTTATGAACTTCTATCGTCAACTCTATTTTGAAGCTTCATCACCTTTCTCTCAACATATCAGTCGAACTTTTGTGTCAAACTGACACAGAATTCTGCACCTATTTTTCCCTTCAGAGTAGAAAACTTCGTCGTGTATTGTCAAGTAAACGGAAATATCGACATTTTACTGTAGATGGCGTAACAAAAACGCTTCAAATCCTTTTTAAACGCATTGACATTTGTCTGTGCATTGACTGTGATAATTTTAAATATTTCCCCCTAGAAATGCGTGGCGTAGCGCCCCTCACAGAAAGGCATATTTTATAAAATTTTATGGCATGCTACATCAGATAGGTATATCTGGTGCAAAATAATTATAAAATGGGGTATTATTATGGCCATGAGAGAAGAGACATATCAATAGGAACTGATACTGAATTGGTCGATACTTCATGAAAATTCATGATGACGTGCTTGAAAAAACACGTGATTGTGTGATTATTACCAAACAGTTCACAAACCCGAAACATGTGTTTCACTATACAATAGTTTATTTACGTTTACGATAACACTTGAAGAAGCGTTTGTATAGTACTATCAGCAGTATGAAGACTATTATTATTGTTTTCTAGGAAAGTATTTATATACCGTGTGTCACAGACTCATGGTACACCCCCGTTTTCTCCTTTGTTTTTCTAGCTATATTTTTGAGATTCGGAACATCGAATAAGCTCACTGAACAGCATTTCTCGACATATCTGAAAGAAAAAAACAACTTCCAATTTTTCCGGAAATGACATCAACTTTCGATTCTTGAATGGGACACCCTGTATATTGTTACATGATCGGCTAGGGATGATCATGAGGAATCCAACGATACCAGGTTTGATTATGTTATCTCCAATGACTGCGGAGATATCGCCATTTATATTATCCATAAGCTCATATATATAAGTATATATATATATATATATATACATATATATATATATATATATATATATATATATATATATATATATATATATATATATATATATATATGTATGTTAGCATGAAGATTCTCACGGACGAAGTATGATGAGTTGTTTTTTCGGGTTTCATTCCGTGTTCTGTGGTTTTGATCCCCTGAAGGATAATTGTCACAACGTTTCGGCAAAGTCTCATTTGCCATCTTCTAGGTGATGATTGAGTTTCGTCCTCCGAACTCGACTAATTATTTCGAGTTCTACTTCTCAATATATAGGGGTGTTCATTGATGGTATCTTTGACCTGGGCCCCTCCCACTTTCTTCGTTGGTCCGACTGCATTTTTCATTATGTCTGTATGGTAATTACTTGATAAGGTCCGACCTTTTTCCTCTGGTGTGATCGGCTTGTTTTTGTTTTGTGATAGGATGGATTTCCACGTTCTTGGTAATCTTTGGGCATCGTCTCTCTCATTCATACTACTCGGTCGTTTCTCAATTTCGATAGCCTCTCTGATTGTTCGAGAGTAGAAGTTTTCATCGCTCGCTAATGTTTTGGTGTTTTCGAAATTGATGTTATGCCCTGTCTCCAATACGTGTTGGAAGATGGAGGATGTGGTGACTTTCCCTTTCACTGATAGTTCATGTTCATCCTTGCGTACGTTGATCCGTCTGTTGGTCTGGCCGATGTAGGACTTGTTGCAGTCTCGACATGGTACTTCGTAAACTCCCTGGGACTCCAGTGGTATTTGGTCCTTCGGATTACGGAGTATCGATCTAATTGTACGTTCTGGTACGAACGAAGTAGCTATGTCGTGTTTGCGGAGAATTCTGCTGATTTTATCTGTGGTTCCTTTTATGTATGGTAGTCTGGTTGTTATGACCGGTGTTTCTGGGGTTTTCTGCTGTTTTGGTTTGTTCTTGGAAGCCGTTTTTATTATTCTCTCCGAGTAGTTATTCATTCGTAGAGTTTCCTCGATCGTGTTCCTCTCTTGTTTTTGATGTTCGTTGTCTGCCAACCTGATTGAACGTGTAATTAGTGTTTTTGCCACAGCGTGAATCTGTTTTGGATGGTGATGTGAATTTGCGTTCAGGTATCTGTTGGTATGTGTTGCTTTGCGATATACCGTGTGGCCTAGTGTACCGTCGGGCTTTTTTATGATTGAAACATCGAGAAACGCGAGCTTGTTATCTTCTTCGATTTCTTTGGTGAATTTGATCCGTGGGTGGAGTTCATTCAAGTGATTGAAAAACCTTTCGAGTTCTTGATGTCCGTGTGACCAAATCACGAAAATGTCATCAACATATCTTAGCCAGAGTTTTGGTTTCAAGTCTGACATTGCTATTGCTTTGGTTTCGATCTCTTCCATGAAGAGATTAGCAATAATGGGTGACAGTGGTGAGCCCATTGGTGCCCCCTCAATTTGTCTGTATCGTTGATCGTTATAGATGAAATACGTGTTTTTTATGCAATGTTCAGCCAAGTCAATGATATGTTCTTCTGGTTTATATTTCTTTTTGATTACTTCTAGTGCCTCTCTGATGGGTACCTGGGTGAATAAGGACGTTACATCGAAGATGACAAGGATATCGTTTGGACTAACCGTTTGTGTTTTCAGTACATCTATGAAATGGTCGTCATTGCGTACGTACGAATCGACCTGTTCCGCATGTGGTTGGAGAGCGTGGGCAATGTGTCTCGCTAATTGGTGAGTTGGTGACCCTATAGAGCTCACGATTGGTCTAAGTGGTGGGGGTCACCTATTTCGTCATAATGTACGAAATAGAAATCGTAAAACGAAGAAATTTACGCTATCATAACGCTACATAATAGAAATCGTAATTTATCATATAGTACAAAATAGAAACGTACAGTAACAGAACGCTACACTTTCATAACGTAATGTATCATAATGGACATATTCAGAACGTATTTCGTCATATCGTACCTTATCATGTCGCTACAATATCAGAACATCAAAATATCATAACCGTACTTCATAGAATTCGTAACTCATCATAATGGTACAAAATCAGAAACGTACTTTATCATAATCGTAAAAAATCAAAACGTATTGCGTCATAATCGTAAAGTATCAGAACGTACTCTATCATAATCTAATAGTACAAGGGCTTGCTTACAATATTAATAAAAATATATGGTGATGGGATATGCGCTATCCGCTGTCATTTAGGAATCCAGGAGAGATCTATGATCTTAAATATATTTGAAAAATTGAATAATAACATTATTTTTCACCTATTGTAGCTAATTTTTATATTTTGTATTCTTCAATATTCAAAAAAATGTTGCCTACCCTGATTCCTATATTGACATGACACTGTTGCAGTGTTGCCTTGCCAGTCAAGTGGGCACTGCACTGTTATGTGTCTGTTTGATTCATTGTTATTATTCATAATTGTTGAAAAAGTTTATGCACTAAAATAAGACGGCGATGTTAAATCAAGTGTTAAAAAGATTGAATGGCTGGTGATTACCTACTTCTCTACATGAATCTGTGCGAGGAAAAACTGATATTGCCAGAATTATCACCTTGACGATTCTTTGCTCCTGATGCGAACAATTGTTTACTTTCACTCCAGAGTCGCTAAATTAGGTATATGAACTATTATGATGACCTAAGATTCCATATGTATCCTGTTACAAGTTTTAGTTTGGTTTCTATAAGTATTTTTTTTTTCAGGTCCAAGTAATATAGAGAAAGACTCCGTATTTCAACAAAAACATGGACCTGGACTGTAAAAAGTTAACAATGGAGTGTATACTCAGTAAAAACAACCTAAACGAGAAATATACCAACTGGAATTTACGGAAACAGAAAATTGCAAACTTGGCAAATGATTGAAAATCGTAATATTTGATAATAATCATCAATTGTCATCAAAGGACAACTGTAGATGCTGGCAATGGAAACATCGTAAGACTTGTTTTCAATAAGAAGATATAAGGGACGACAAGTGTGAGGTGTGCATTAAATCGCTGCAAAAAACTTGTGGTATTAGATGTAATATCTGTACAATATGGTTTCACATTGCTTGTGTGGGCTTAATTCATGAAGATATCAAATTGTATGAAGATGAATTGAAAAAAAGCAGGTGGCAAAATATGAAATTGCAACTAGTGTTAAAGTGATGAGAGAGTTGGATGTGACTAATATCCCAACGACCGTCCAGATTCACACCGAAGATGTTTTGACAGAACTAGGAAATATCATGAAAAAAACTGGAACACATGGAAAATAATAACGAATAGACACATGATCAACAATTGAAAATCAATGAAGACTTACAACATGAAGTAGTAATTATTCGAAACTAGTTAAACGAGGTCAAAGAAGAGCTGAACAAGCAACAATAAAATCAAGGTATAGTGAACACAGTTTATCCTACAAGAAATAGGACAGCTCAATAGCAGGATAAATAACTGAATGATGTATAGTTTAGAAGAATCTTTATCAGTTAATCCAGAAGATACATATAAATTTGATCTATCCAAAAACAAGGAGATTCTCAATTTACTCTCAGTCAAGATAAATGACGAGAATATTGCAAGAATCACATTATGGGTTTCAATAGATCCAGTGCCAAAACATGTTCCACAAACGTCACATTTGATGGCTTAGAGAAAAAAAACAAGCATTGAGACTTTCGAACAAACTCAAATAAGCACCTTACCAGATAAGCACTGACAGAACAAAGATGCATATTGAACACTTCAAGAGGATGAAGGATGGACTGAAAACAAAAATCTCAAATGGTGAACCTAATCTAATACAATGGTCAACCGAGAAAAGTAAAGAAAAATGGTAAACAGGAAAACAGGAGTACACCCCACTCTAGATTTATGGTTACAATATTGGAGGTTTGGAAACTAAACTTGAGGAGTTATTCAAAGCAGAAGCTTATAGGTATATCTATGATATAATCATCCTGATATAAAGTTGTCTAGATTGTGACATTCCTGATGGTGGAATGAACTTAGACGCTTACAATATGTTTCTATGTGACCATAGTGATAAAACAAGTTTGAAAATCAGAGGAGACGAAGTTTCAATTACCACTTGTTCATACTTTTCATATATTTAATGAATAAAAATTGTTGACTTGTGAGTAGCTCTTTTGTTACTTCTGCCTTGACTTTGAAATTACATTGAGAAATTGTGTATCTACCCATTACCCACCTGAGGAACATATTTTTATAAATAAAAAAGACGTTTTTATGTTTGTTAATTTTTTTATTGAAACCTAGTCCTCTCTATAACCACAGTTCATATGAACTGTAGCAGAAAATGAATGTTAGCAAAAAAATATTCCACACTAACAACTACCTTATTTAATTCTTATAGACCTATACACTAATACAAAAATTCACCTGACTAAATGTTGACTAAGAAATCAAATAATAACTACTATCAGTAAAATCAAGAAATTATTAATGTAGGTCATCCTCCTAAAAGCTCCTTATTCTTCCCCACAGTAAAAACCCCATCATATGCTACTTGGTTAATTTCATCCATAGAATTGGTACTTTCTTCAATACCTTGTGATTTTTCTTCGTTTTCTATCAGTCTTATCTTTTTGATTTAACTTGAGGTGTGTGTAACTGTGTTTTAGTATACAATCACGAAAGAAACTATCCCTTCCTGGGTATGTGAAGGAATAGTCAGATTTGAACATTACATTATAAATTATATCCAAAATCTCAGTCATCCTGTTGAATGTGTTTTTCTCCAGACTCCTACTCATACCTGTCCATGAGTATTTAGTAAGAAGTTGTTTTGTGAAAATGATACCTGCCAACTTGTAACAAGCTGTTTTATATGGCATTGCAGATCCAATACATCTGGTCAGGTAAAAACATTCTGTTTATAGGACTCTCCAGCTCTTTCTCCAATTTTTCTAAGGCAGATACCATGTCAATTGGGAATATGTGCAACTCATTCTCAGTAACAGTCAAAGATGACTCCGTTTTCTTCAATATACTGTCAAGATTGTCAAGACGCTCAGAAATATCAGCGCACTTTTCCACGATTTTTTCTTTACCTGAAACAGGAAATCATATAGTACTTGATGCCTTTTTTTAGATAGATTGTTCAAATTAAAAACTAGTGTGGTAGTTTAGTCATCATCGTTTAAATACTTACATTCCTTCAAGTCTTTGGATATCTCATCCACTTTGAATTCCAGTATGGATAATTTTTCCATCAGTATCATTAACAAGCATATTTTCATCTCTTTCACTGATTCCAGCATCAGAGCTTGCTGATCTAGTGGTGGAGGTTGGCGTTTCAGGATCTTGGAGTACCTATACATAGACATTCTATTTGTTTTTCTACTGCCTTCTGTTTATTTGAGCTAAATTCATAAGCAGGCAATCCAGATATTTCATTTTTCAGAGCACTTGCTCTTTTGCTAAAAGTAGGCAAAGATTTTGAGGGTACTTATATTTTTCCTTTTTCATCATCCCTAGTGCAGTCAGGTAATGAATTGTCTTCAATTGCACATATTTGGTCTGTCTGGGCCAAAGCATGCATAAAGAGGAGTAGTTAAAGGTGTAGAATGCATTGTCCAAACCGATTTTGAATTTTCAGGGTGATTAAAAACGCCATAAAACGAGTATTGACATTGAAAATTTTCCGCGGAAACGATGGAAAAAAGTTTTTTTTTTATAAAATACACATTCGAGATTAAAGAATAAAAACAAGAAAGTAGAATATTGAACGCTGTCAAATATTGATGTTTAAAATATTTGCAATATTGTCACATTGCAAATTAATATCTTAGATTATAAGATATTGAAAAATTGAGATCGAAATCATCATAGATTATATTATTTGGTGGCCCTAAAAAGGTATTTTGTGTATCTCAGCAAATATAAGGCAAATTATACCTTCTTCTCATTCGGGAAATTAAATTCCCTTCAAAAGATAGGAATAATTTGTCCTTTTCTGCACTATAGATCTATCAAAGACACATGATATTTCCAATACGTTTTTTCTGAAAGATTCCAGCTGTTTGAATCATGCTGTTCCAGGTTCAATTTTTTTTTCTATTATACGATTAAAAAAATTACAAAAAATTTATTGAGAATATTTTGCTATAGTTCAAATTGCTAGTAATATCTTCAAATGATCTTCAATAGAAATTTGTTCTAGATAAGGAGCAAGGATTCTTGAAATTATTATTAAATTAATTTAAAATCTGAAAAAATGAAAGGTCGCGTTATTCCTCGATCGTACTTGTTTTTTTTAACAAGTTTAACATATTGCATCCTGGATTTTTTTTTTGTTTTCTGTCCCCTGGAAAAGAAAGTTTCAAATTCTTATACTTAATATAAGCATATATGTTACGTACGTATCGTATTTTTTATAAATTTGGAAATTAAACAAAAAAATATATCAAAAAATGCATATATACTTCCCCTAAGGCGACGTTTCGGGTTATTAGAACCCTTTGGTGGATTAATAGCATATGTATGTAGCATAAAATGTATGTTAGTTGATGCAATAGTTATGCAGCCGCCTACATGACTTTATTTAAACAAATATAAGTATATTAAGGTCAGAAATGAATATATGGCTGTCACAAAAAACTGGATGTGATTGAAAAAATTATTATATATTTATGACACCAACAAAAAACTTCACAAGGTTTATGTGACAAAAACAATGTTGACCAGTGTTATCTGTTTGGTGTTCTGAGACTTAGAAGTTTTGTTTGAAGTCTTTAAACAAACAGCACAACTATAAGTTATTTCAGTCGTCTCATTTTTTACTGAGGCTGAATGGAAATATACTAATCATAATTGTACAAGATATATAGTGAAATGTAGTTACCTATTACCAACAAAATTCATTAGTAGAAATATATTTATGTAATCTCTATCTCTCTACTTTGGGTGGTCATATAGGTTCCTGCTTCGGTAAGGCGCATTCGACCAATATTTATTGTTATGGTTTACTTCTTATATTTTATTTACACCCTGTATTTTTTGTTGACAATTGTAATGAAAATCTAGGTTGATATGTTAAAAAAAATGATTGTTGTTGATGAATAAAAAAAAATTTTTGAAATAGACATCTTATTAGACTTTTCCTAAAAGAACAAAAATTCGTTCTTCGACTCGGATTAAAGCATAATTTGCAGGTATTCAAATAACATTTATTTAATCAAAAAGACAGATTGGGATGTGTCTTTTAGCTAAATTAGTGTTTCTGATAAGAATGGATTTTTATTCACCTCAATAATTACAGAATGTTTATGAAACAGTTTCAAAAAAGTCTATGTATAGGAACGGCATATACATTCAAGAGCTTGAATGAACATTCAGATACACAACATACCTGTGAGTTAGATATTTTCGATACTACAGTGTGCAGAATTTGATAAATCACATTCTGTTAATCATTCTGGAAAATATTATGTTGATAAAAAAACAAATATTCACAAAGAGGCCTAGTCCAGTGTAACTTCACAACTTGACCATTAACAAAAAAAATTGTTGCCAGAAAAAATAACATTTGAAAAAAAAAGGACCTCAATTGGAATACCAATATCTAAATCACAGAAATCCAGGAGATCTGTGAGCTGAGTATGTTCATTTAATTTGAAAATGTCTGAAATATTTTGAGTACAAAAAAAGTCACCATACAAAATGTCAATTTGTCTGGCTCTGATATTTTTGATAATATGAATATCTGGTATACTATATAGAAAAGTGCTTATATTTCAACAGCACACATTTTTTGAAACAATTTTAAAAAATGGAATACTATACCTATAGAGTGTGGAAGAGCACGTTGAATCCGTTTTTTTGGCGACTCAGAATTTTAGAAGAGTCAAGTCATTGAGCTATTTTATAGATCTACAACTCAAATAATTCTGCCAAAAGCCATTTTTCCATATGATTGGTGCAAGATCCTGTCATGAATATATTTTATGCTACTTACTGTACCTCTAGATGAAAATGCTTTTACCTTGGTTTGTACTGGAATGTAAAAAGTTCTAACAAGAATATCGAAAGGTGTTTTTTGTGATCGGTGGAATGGGACATTAAAAAGACAGTCTATCTCCAGCCGTCGTTTTATTTAAAAGATACATACACAACAGATCCTATTAGTGAATAAGTTCAATGCAATACTCCTTGAAACAAAATCTGTCATGAAGCATTGAAATCTTGAGTTTTTCTTTCTTCATGTGCCGTTTATTAAAATTAGTAAGCAAATATCAGTCAAAAACTGAACATTTGTACAGACACTTTGAGTACATTTTTTATGAAAGTGTTTTTATTGAGAAAAAGAAGTAATACAAATTATGAAACAACAACAAAAATTAATTGGCGATCCGGGGCGACTTGATTGATTCTAGTGGCACATTTTCTTTTTCAGCTGCAGGAAAACCCAGAAAAACCTGCAGCACCACATCACCTGAAAATCTTGATCTGCCAATGTCCTCTCATTCATAGAATAATATGTAGGGTGTCTCCTGGGGCTTCAATAAATCCAAGATATCGCCAGAATATTTAGTGACACAACTATCGTTAAACTTAAACCAGTCCGTTTCGTTTTCGACCAATTAGTAATAATGGCCAGATTCAATGCCAGAACCACAGCGAACAATGACTGCATGAATATTATAATAGTGGTCTGCTAGATTGAAGTGTTCATCTATTTTGAATCTTAGTCAGAGTTTGGTGCTTCCTCCAGAGGTTGAATCATGTTTGAAGGGCATCAGTGTTATTATTAGATTGACTGGTGCCTCAGCTATACTTGTTGTCTTATAATGGTAAGTCAGTTTGGCACATATTTGGCAATACAGTTGATGATCACCTGTTAAAAGTTCTTTCTTGAGATGTTTCAACAGTAAGCTTTGCAAGGATTGGTTATCAGTCTTATTGGGAAACGCCACTTGAAGTTGCAGAAAGTCACAAACGTTTTTGCCACCTCCTGTACATGTACTACAACGTAAAAAAGTGGGGATTTTTCCAACAAAAGTTCTAGAAACACAAGACAAGATGGACTGTACGGAATCATTCAATCCAGAGCGGTCAGGAGTATTGATTTTGCTATTTTCCTGCTCACGAAGAGTATTCAACAAGAACTTGGAGCAATCCTCTTGTTGTCCTAAAGAGTATGTAGTGGACTTCAAAGACTCCAGGAAATCAGTTGGTGAGAAAGATGATACATTCTTTCGAAACTGCAGCTGTATGAACAGGTCTTTGAGTTTGGTGAATAAGTAGGAAACGTTCTCGTTCATCGTTAAAAACTTGTTCTCGAAAGTCTTCGTTATGAACAACACTTGTGAAATGTCACCTCTTTTTGTCATTGTTTCACTTGGTGCTCGCCACTTTCATTTCATTTCAATATTGGAATTGTATCTTCAGGATTCAGGAAAAGAACACCATCCGATTTCAGACGTGGATTCTTGTTGATTATCATTGTCATTAACCTGCAAAAAATATATTTTGAATTATTTTAAACTCTTGTATTGAAAGGTAAAAGGAATCAGAGAAACTCATGTTAAATATAACATGCTATGGTGCTAATTGATTAACACAATCAACATACTTGAATTTATTTTTGAAGAATCCTTTGACACGTTCAACTCAAATGAATTTTTATTTGTCAACCTCGTGCAGATACTTACGAATCATGTGTTTCTTGAAGAATTACGTCCCACCGATATTTTTTATTAATAATTAATTATTAAATTTGTTAGCATTCTAGCATTACTTTTTTATATCTTTATAGAGATTCGGTTCATAAATGATGACATAAAAAGTATCAAGTTTTTGACAGCGGTGCGGTATTTCTTTCTGGTGTGAATAAAACAGAGAAAGCAATAACCGCTTGAGTGATTCCAAAATGAATCGAGAACGGCTTAGCCCCTTCGAATTAGACTATTTTCATTGCACGTTGCCAAAATTATTAAGATTCTAACGTCAGCCCATATATTAAATTTTGAATGCGCGCGCATCCAAATTATGATAGATTACGATTCTGATAGAATCCGTTATGATATTTTACGAATTCTATGGTGTACGATTTCTATCCTGTACGATTCTGATGGTGTCCCGTTATGATATATTACGAATATGATTTTGTCACGTTTCTATCGAATACGTTATGATAAAATACGTTATGATAAAATACGTTATGACGAAGTACGTTCTGATAATGTACGTAATGATAGTATACGTTTCTATAAAATACGATTTCTATAAAGTACGATTCTGATATTATACCATTATGACGCATTACGATTTCTACCATGTAGCGTTATGATATGGTATATTATGATGCAATATATGGACCCAAGTGGTGCACCTTCTTTATGGACTTTCGGGAGACCATACAGTTTGGGGCACTTAGATGATTTTTCCCTTGGGATTAGGTGTTTTTTGATATCCTCGTTAATGGGAGATTTGTTGATGATCGTTTTGGTGGTTTTTTCTAGATAGGTCGTTGGGTCTCTAGTTATTTTCTTGTAGGCTGGGTCCTCTAGTAGTTTCATCATTTTGGTTTCGTAGTCTACGGTGTTCAACACTACTGTTGCATTGCCTTTATCCGCTGGTAGAATGATGATGTCCTCATTATCTCGTAGGGTTTTCAGTGCCTGGTATTCATTACGAGGTATATTTCTGGTCGGTGGTTTCGCGTTTTTAAGTACATGAACGATGTCCTGTCTGATTGACTCCTGCGTATCCTTGTCTTCTAGTCTGTTGAGGGCAGATTCTACATTACTTATTATGTTTTCAAACGGTATTCGACCTGGTGTGACGGCAAAGTAACATAATTCACCCTCTGATATGGGATAAGATTGATACATTAGCGGATTTCCGAGATTCTGGGATCACAACAGAGAAACAGAAGAACAAGTTCAACCATCTTAGTCTGAAACAGAACACAACAAGGAGCACACCGAAGATTGAGCCTACCAGAGTGGTCTATAATTATTCAGACTATCATCTGGATGAGGCCTCCACTGGGGCGCTCACCAAAGGTTTCAACTTTGCCGTCACACCAGGTCGCATACCGTTTGAAAACATAATAAGTAATGTAGAATCTGCCCTCAATAGACTAGAAGACAAGGATACGCAGGAGTCAATCAGACAGGACATCGTTCATGTACTTAAAAACGCGAAACCACCGACCAGAAATATCCCTCGTAATGAATACCAGGCACTGAAAACCCTACGAGATAATGAGGACATCATCATTCTACCAGCGGATAAAGGCAATGCAACAGTAGTGTTGAACACCGTAGACTACGAAACCAAAATGATGAAACTACTAGAGGACCCAGCCTACAAGAAAATAACTAGAGACCCAACGACCTATCTAGAAAAAACCACCAAAACGATCATCAACAAATCTCCCATTAACGAGGATATCAAAAAACACCTAATCCCAAGGGAAAAATCATCTAAGTGCCCCAAACTGTATGGTCTCCCGAAAGTCCATAAAGAAGGTGCACCACTTAGACCAATCGTGAGCTCTATAGGGTCACCAACTCACCAATTAGCGAGACACATTGCCCACGCTCTCCAACCACATGCGGAACAGGTCGATTCGTACGTACGCAATGCCGACCATTTCATAGATGTACTGAAAACACAAACGGTTAGTCCAAACGATATCCTTGTCAGCTTCGATGTAACGTCCTTATTCACCCAGGTACCCATCAGAGAGGCACTAGAAGTAATCAAAAAGAAATATAAACCAGAAGAACATATCATTGACTTGGCTGAACATTGCATAAAAAACACGTATTTCATCTATAACGATCAACGATACAGACAAATTGAGGGGGCACCAATGGGCTCACCACTGTCACCCATTATTGCTAATCTCTTCATGGAAGAGATCGAAACCAAAGCAATAGCAATGTCAGACTTGAAACCAAAACTCTGGCTAAGATATGTTGATGACATTTTCGTGATTTGGTCACACGGACATCAAGAACTCGAAAGGTTTTTCAATCACTTGAATGAACTCCACCCACGGATCAAATTCACCAAAGAAATCGAAGAAGATAACAAGCTCGCGTTTCTCGATGTTTTAATCATAAAAAAGCCCGACGGTACACTAGGCCACACGGTATATCGCAAAGCAACACATACCAACAGATACCTGAACGCAAATTCACATCACCATCCAAAACAGATTCACGCTGTGGCAAAAACACTAATTACACGTTCAATCAGGTTGGCAGACAACGAACATCAAAAACAAGAGAGGAACACGATCGAGGAAACTCTACGAATGAATAACTACTCGGAGAGAATTATAAAAACGGCTTCCAAGAACAAACCAAAACAGCAGAAAACCCCAGAAACACCGGTCATAACAACCAGACTACCATACATAAAAGGAACCACAGATAAAATCAGCAGAATTCTCCGCAAACACGACATAGCTACTTCGTTCGTACCAGAACGTACAATTAGATCGATACTCCGTAATCCGAAGGACCAAATACCACTGGAGTCCCAGGGAGTTTACGAAGTACCATGTCGAGACTGCAACAAGTCCTACATCGGCCAGACCAACAGACGGATCAACGTACGCAAGGATGAACATGAACTATCAGTGAAAGGGAAAGTCACCACATCCTCCATCTTCCAACACGTATTGGAGACAGGGCATAACATCAATTTCGAAAACACCAAAACATTAGCGAGCGATGAAAACTTCTACTCTCGAACAATCAGAGAGGCTATCGAAATTGAGAAACGACCGAGTAGTATGAATAAGAGAGATGATGCCCAAAGATTACCAAGAACGTGGAAATCCATCCTATCACAAAACAAAAACAAGCCGATCACACCAGAGGAAAAAGGTCGGACCTTATCAAGTAATTACCATACAGACATAATGAAAAATGCAGTCGGACCAACGAAGAAAGTGGGAGGGGCCCAGGTCAAAGATACCATCAATGAACACCCCTATATATTGAGAAGTAGAACTCGAAATAATTAGTCGAGTTCGGAGGACGAAACTCAATCATCACCTAGAAGATGGCAAATGAGACTTTGCCGAAACGTTGTGACAATTATCCTTCAGGGGATCAAAACCACAGAACACGGAATGAAACCCGAAAAAACAACTCATCATATATATGTATATATATATATATATATATATATATATATATATATATATATATATATATATATATATATATATATATATATATATATATATATACCACCGACGAAGTCAGACCGAAATCGTCGCTCGGACCCGGCTGCTACGGGTCTGAGAAGATTCACATGCATTTTTGACATCCTCGACCGTTTTTATGTACTCTCAGCATAGAAGGAAAAATGAAAAATGTAAGAACATGATTTTATATAAAGATTTAGTTCTAGGATTTGAAATAAGATCGCTCCCGGCCCCAAAATATTCTATCAACGTTGTTATTCCCAAGATTTAGCAACACTGTGAAAAAAAGATTCACTCGTGGAGTGACTCCACTACTCCACTGTATTTCTTGTTTAGAGGTCTATTACTAAATACCAGATGAAGGTACCATTTCATCATTGCATTACACAGGTTGATTTGTCAGATTGGTCGATATTTTTAGAACTGAAGATTTTTATAGAGTTTCGATAAACTCCATTCGTGAATCAGAATGAAAAATATTAAAACTTGATGAGTAGTTACTGAGGTGCTCAATGCAAAATGGGGACTGGTGATCACGAATGAATCAACAAAAATATTCTGGTTGAAATTCATTCAAAGCAAACCTAGTGAAATAAAGAAAAACTATCAGATCTCTTATAATAAATGTTTAATTCTAATCGAGGAATATGAAGTTATAATCAAAATCGAAGTTGAGAGTTTTTCCAGAGACCAATTACCCTAACACCAAACTGATATTGCTTGCACTCGACGCGCGTTTCGCTAACAAGATAAGCATCAGAAAAAAAATGATATTTCTTCTCTTCTCAAGACGCTGAATATATCTCTTAGACGAGATAACAATCAAAAGCAATACCGAATTTGCCCAATTCCACGTATATTGACAGTTACTTTTTCGAATAGAAGGTGAGCACACTTGAAGACTGGCTATAAATCAAATCATCTGAAGAAACAGTTCGTTCGGAACAGTCTCAACTCACCTACACAGTAGATCAATGTACCTACTAACACCTTCAAGGAAACAACTTTTTCTAAAGAATGAAGGGCGTTGAATAATATCCGACCAAAGGGATGTGATTTTTAATTGTAGGAGACCATTGACTTCGAGTTGATGGTGGGTACCTACTAAGATGTCTATATACTAGTGTTTCTAATGTTGCGATATTGTTTCAGAAAAAACCTGTGGACAAGGCGTGGTAGTTCATTAGTGGCCATGAGGGAGCGCTGGTTATCAAAAATTTCTATTAATTTTCGTGATCACTCGATCCATGGAACACGCTGTTGCCAATTCTGATGTTTTTGTAAAAGGATAGAGAAATTATCGGGACTGGATATGGGAGGTTATTGAAAACACCAAAACGCGCCAAATTTGTGTTTAACTTTATGCGTTATTTATTCCATGTAGTTTGAAAATAATTTCTCAGTTGGAATAAATTTGCATTGTGTTTCTACTGATCTGGACCAGAATTCGCAACGACATGGCCACTTGGCAACACAGGACTGTCATCTCCACTGCAAGAGTGCCGGTACCTGGCGGATTTTTTGCAGTACTACTACGCCTACATCATCAAATTTTTCATCAAGTTGGCCATATCGGTCGTCTGATTTGCTGACAACCTCTTATATGGAGTAAACACACCAGTATATAGCCACTACCTATATACCTTGTGTTGTGTAGACGAAAGGCCTAATAGCCCGAAACCAGTACAAGTACTTACGCTTCTCCCAATATGCAGGAATTTCTTCTGTGAATAATCCTGCACCTGCACTAACACCTGTCAGATTCGTGGTATAAGCTAAGGAAGAAGGAGGTAGGAGTTAGTCCATGATCGAACGGTTCCGAGCAAAATGAGCACTCAGAGCTTAATACTCAAAACGAACTTAGCTTATGTAAACAATGGCTATGCATGCTAAAATGAAAAATAATCGTTTCCCTGTCTGGCTAAAGCTGGATTCAGACAGATCCGAAATCCAATGGTACGAGTGGTACGATAATCCGACAGCTTTCTGGTCTAAATTTAAATATAGACCAATCATAAAGCTGTCGGATCGTCGTACCACCGGATTTCGGATCTATCTGAAACGGGTGTGCTGCGTTGCACCCACATTTCGTAACACCCACAATGCGTAATACCCACATTTTGATACACCTACATTCGGTTATCCCCACACTTCCTAACACCTACACTCTCCGAACTTTCCTGAATGATGCACTGTTGCGAAATTTACCGGATATTCTGCAATTTTCTGTTAACCCAATCTAACTTAACCTAACCTGAAAGAAAGATGAATTTGGCAACAGCGCATCATTCGGGTATGTTCGGAGAGTGTGGGTGTTACGAAATGTGGGGATAACGGAATGTAGGTGTATCGAAATGTGGGTATAACGTATTGTGGGTGTTACGAAATGTGGGTGCAATGAGATGCTCCCGTCTGAAACTAGCCTAAACAGACCGGTTCTCTCTCTCTCTCTCTCTTGAATGGACCTGGCCAATATGATAGAGAGAAAGAGAGAGAGAACCAGTCTGGTTTACCAGACAACGGAATACAGCTATGGCGTCACTGTTTTGTGGCTTCTTTCCCTTTGACGATTGACACATGTCAAATGTCAGCGCTCTCTAACGGATGGGTGAATATTAAAAAAAATGCCAAGTTGTTTTATTTCGGCTATTTAGGTTCATATCTATATATGTCTATGAAAATGGACGATGCACGCAGGGTTACCATGCCTCCGAATGGTGGCTGGACCTCCGATATAGGGACGGAAACATGGTTCCTTTTGTTTTGTGCTGTAGTCAGTCAGTACGGAACACCTGCACTGCACAGAGATTCTTATTCCTCGATTCAATTGTCGAGTGGCTTAGAATATGCGTATATTGTCGGCACAGTGCATTGTACAGCCACAGTCTAAGGTACTCGACGATCGAATCGAGGAATAAGAATCCCTGTGCTGTACTACCCCTACCTCTAGTAATATAGATGACGAGCCGCTGAAATATAATTAGCAGTGACAGTGGTTAACCATCTTTCAGGAAACCACATTCCAGAAGCAGTCCAGAAGTCACCATTCTTTTGTTTTGGCATATGATAGCAGTGTTTCGTTTTAGCACATGTCGTTTTCGTGATCGGTATAATCGAATGATTTTTCATAGTCGTGTGATTACCTCTCGAATTATTGAAATAATCGAGTACCAATTATCGAGAATACCTATAAGGCTAAATATTCATGTCGGGTGAGCGATGGCGATGTATGACTCCAATGAAAATAACGATTTTGCCTTATCGCTGCGCTCAGTTCAAATATAGTGTTTGAAAATAATAAAAATGTCAAAGCATCAACCAGAGTTCGTGTTGTTACGAAATTTGCAAAATTTGTCGGAATAAAAAATGATCTAACTAAAAAATGGCCAATGATATTCCAGTGTTCGATCTCTATCTCGTTTCAATTGCAATTTCTTTCCGAAAATCGTACCTATATGAACTATGCCTTTTCCAAGGACATGAAAGGTTAACTGCTGTTGGTCATTTTGCATAATTGCTGAAAAATGATAATGAGTGCCGGAATATCAATTGCATAAGATCACTTCTATGAAATTGAAGACTCCAATGCCGAATATGCAAAAAAATTTTGAAATTTTTTGGTGATACTACACTACCAATCTAAATCAACATTTAAAACCAACCCACCCAACAATTTAAGCAGTTATAATCATATTTCGATGTCTTATTGGAATTCTTGTTTTATTTATATTTTTAAATCCGTTATTATTCTGAGAATATCATTATTATTATAAATTGTTCATTCTATTTTTCCTTCGAATCCAAGTCAATTTTATTTCATATAGAATCTGATTCTGAGGGTTCTAGCCTAGTCAACCTACAAGTGCCTACAATATTTCAATTTCAATAACATATAACAGACATTTATTGTCATTCGAATTATTTCATCACCGGCGTCGGTGATTGGCCTTGGTAGCGGAAATAGACCGACATTAAATAAAGAAATAGAAGAAGAAGTATCACTCATAGTGAATATTGGAGAACGTATCCGAATTAGGCTGGATTCAGCCAGATCCGAAATCTGATCGTACGACGATTTGATAGCTCTCTGATTGATCTAAATTTCAATTTAGACCAATCAGAAAGCTATCGGATCATCGTACGGTCGTATTTCGGATCTATCTGAATCCAGCCTTAAACGCAAACCGAGAACCGAACAAATTAATTCGAATACATGAGCTGTGTATTTATTCGAGAGCTGAATCATTCGGAATACGTGTTTCATGTTCCATGTTCATTTCACTCGGTAAAGTATCCGAGTGTTCCATCATCCGAATGATTCTGTGCTAGTTCTCGAGATATCTCAAGACATTTCAATAATCGAATTATCGATTATTTTTCATTCGAATTAACCCATCACTAGTTAGTTTTGGGCCGCAAAACCAAGATATCAGTTACTTTCGGTTCAAAGCCAAAAATTAACTCCAAAACGGCAAGTGAAATATGAAAATATGAGTCGATCTTATTTGTTGAGGACGGGTTTTTCAATGCAAGATAAGAATAACCAACAGTTATCACTGCCAATTGTTTCTCACGCGCACCCTCTCATTTCCTCTATCTATCTGAGAGATAACTCATCGCAACTCATTTATTATTTATCATTGTTTTCAAAAACTGACCCTCAGGGCTATTCACTAAGTAAAGTGGTTATCGCAGTTGCTAACCGTCGTAGCAACTCTGATAGGCGAAAATCGACAACCGATAGATGGCGTTGCTAAATCCAAGATGGCTTCACTTTACGGTGAATAACAAATTTTGGCCATTTGAAGTAATGGTACTATTAGTTCATGTTTTGCATTCTTCAGGCCTTGTTGAGTGAAAATTACTGTTTAAACGTCTTCAGTTGGTTTGTGTGCTGAGGTAGTTACATGTTTGACTAGTATTACAGCCTTATTTTACTCGTGAGTGTTATAATTTGAACTACTTCACCAACCTACATTCCAGATCAAAATGTCTTATAGACTTATAGAATTGGAGCTATGTAATATTCTGGATTACGTGAAAAGCCGAACTAGACCGTTGAAAGAGGGTGAAGCTGTGTTCAAAGCAGGGCATATCATTGCTAGGGAGTGGAATTGTTCGTTGTTCTGAAATTGTTCGTTTCCGTTAACCAGCTGACGAACGTCAACACTTAGAAGTCGAAACTTGTGCGAGAAATGGATCAACGAGGCCTTACCTTTTAACGTGAGCACGGTGGCCCGGCGAGGATTCGAACCCCGGCCTTCCGCTTGATAGGCAGATATGCTAACCACTACACTACCGAGACCACTATAAGAAGTATAAGAAAGTAATTATAAAAATAAGGAGCTTTTGTTTGCGAACATTAGCTTTAGTAGAGCATCCACATGAAATCAATATATTGCTGGCTGATGAGGAATGGAAATGCCAATGTTTCTGCAGAGCGGGTTTATCTGGGCTTTGCAAACATATTGCAACCCTTATATTATTTTGTTATTGAGTAGGTAATGTCATTTCGTAAATATATAGAAGTAAAAGTTGATTATCAAGAAATTTTTGCATGTAATTAGCTTTTTGTGATAAATAAAGGATCAATATATCAAATTTAATAAAACATGTCACCGAATAGTGTTTCAACAAATGTTTTATTTTTACTATTCAAATAAATCATGAGAAAAACCTGATTTTTGTTTTGCTACAAAACCTTTTTCTGTACTTTTACATTGTATAATTCAGTACTGAGTATTTTGAAGAAAACTTACAGAACATAAAGGTTTCTTCAAAAGAAAAAGCTGAAGAAATAGGTCGGGTACTCCACTTCTAACGTGGAGATCAACAACCCTAACGCTGAACTGATATCACTCGACTAACTATTCAATTCTTTAACAAGTTTATCATTTCCAGAAGAAAATTAATGATATCAAGTGTTAGAGTAACTGATCTCACACCAAAGGTTCCAATCTTACCAATCATGAATGAATCATGGTTTAAAAAAAAATATGTCTAACCAAGGAGATACAATTGGCTGTTATGCTACTGACTAATTGGGGGATAGTGTGAAAGGTTAAAAAACAGACTAGGGGCTATGATTTATTTACATAAATGTAATCATACTTTGCTTTAACTATATATTAATAAATATTATATTATAGTCTTGATAATGGCTTCAAAGTGGGAACTGAAACGTCCACTTAACTTCATTTTCAGACGCCCTAGAAAGTAGAGGCTACTTACAAACTTAGTTATTGGTTCACTAATTTTCAATATATTTTTTTTCCTGAGAAAGCTTTTTGTCGTTAATGGGGAATTTATGTAGTGAAATAGTACTAGTATTATAAATAATGAGCACTGTGACACCGAGCACATTTTTCTCGATTTTGTAGGAATACTTCGATGAATTCGCTGCATTTTGGATTGTAAACCATAACAACACTTCATAATCATTTCACTATTCGCACTTCTGTACTGGATTAAGTAATAAACATTTTCAAAATAATAATTTTAAATCCAACACTCATAAGACTCCATTGAAATAATATTTGTTGTTCACCGTCCGGTTAGTTCAAAAAAAAATATATAGATGGCGATCACTTCGAAGTTTTAGCAAATAATAACTTGCCATAATGACGGTGGTAAGCTGTTTTTCCTTAACAAGATATCTAAAGCAGTTGCCTGTGAACCACTACTCACAGCAACTGGTCATTAAAGTAGCAACTTAACTTGAAAAGTGAATACCAATTTCGCGCTTAGCAACTGACCTTGAACATAACGACAATTTTTAGTCGCTATCCATAACAACTCTGCTTAGTGAATAGCCCTGCCTGAGTGGTTCATAAATGGTTTACACAAAATTGACCCAATTTTTGACATCGGTATATCGTTCTGGTTTTCTAGTAAGAAAAGGGATGAATTCAGATAGATCCGAAATCCGATCGTACGACGATCCGATAGCTTTCTGATTGGTCAAAATTGAAATTTAAACCAATTTAGACCAATCAGAAAGCTGTCGGATCGTCGTGCCATCGTATTTCGGATCTGTCTGAATCCAGCATAAAACGGAGAAAGCAATATACCTCTTGGGTGAGAATCGAGAACGTTCCAGAGTACTTCTATTTCTAATATGAGTTTTGTGTTTTGTGATATTTTCACCGTTTAGATAAAAAAATATACCGGATGGTTGGAAGGACCAAAGGACCAAAGTGAATCATCAAAATCATCAAAGTTGACTCATGAACTGTGACTGTGACCTGTGACTGTGGAGTAGAGTGTGCAGTCAGTGTTGTGTGTTTTCGCGATTGGTGAACGCCCGTCATAGGCGAAATACATTTTTTCATCGTGTTCAGTGTAAATTCAGACTTCATTTAGACTCGGTTTGATTGCACTGGTGTCAGAAAATTGTGGATTATCGGGGCCCATGGATGTAAACAAAGACAACAGTGAGGGCAACGTTATCATTGAAAAATATAAGTTTTCAAGATTCGAATTCGTGACGACAATACTTTCAAACTTTGCAACTGTGAAAATATACACTTGTTTTAACTGGAAAAAGTAATATGCAAGAGGCTCGCCCATAATAATGAGTTTGAATTGAGATTTGCCAGTGAACTCCTGAAACATTTTTGAATTTTTTGATAAAATGGAATCTGAAGATCAGGATCTTTTGAAACTCCAAGAGAAGCTCTCCGAGTCTTTCATGTCCCTTTCTTACATATGTCACAAGTTGCAGAAAAAATCAGATAAATATGTGACCAAACTAAAAAATAATGATAATGCTGATGTAAATATGGTACAAAGCGCTGGAATTGGCTTGATTCATATGATGAAAATGTTAAAAGGGAATATGTCAGTTCTTTTGACTTCCTTAGAAAATGATGTGAAAGAAGTCAACCAAAAAAGAAGTCCTGTGGTACTCCAGGACATATTTAAGGAACTTTGGAATTTCAAAACTTCCGTAGTAACTTCAGAAAAGGATACTGGATATATTTATTCAAGGCTGTGTGACAAAGAAACCTTAACTGAAGAAAATATTGGGAGTTCCAACAGTTTGTATTCATCCACCTCTTCGGGTTGTTCCGTAGCAGACTTGATGAATAATTTGTTGAATCAATCCTCTTCACAGAAAAAAGTTACAAATGAATTACCAAAAGATGCAATATTAGTTAGTGGTGAAACTGATGCTGAAGGGGGCTGCCTTATAGATGAAAATAATTCTACAACGTCACAAAATAACCTAGGTACTGATAGGGAAAGAGGTGGACCTGAAGTGGTTTCAGTCTGTGAAGAAAGTAATATTAAAGAAGGCTGTCCTACAGAAGATGATAGTTCCACAAAATCAGGTAAGGGGTATAAGAGCATTCGAGGTGAAACTGGAGTTGGTGCACAGGATGTGATTTCAATCAGTAGTGAAAGTAGTGCCAGAACGAGCTGCCCAAAAGAAGAAAATAGTTCAACAAATGCAGGAAAGAAGTACAATCTGAGCCTTATAGTTGTTGAGGGAAGTGATGAACAAGATACTGATGATTCTTGGCCAGATTATCTTAAATTTCATAATAGAGTAGAAGGTGATGATTTGTTCCCAAAAAGTTGTTTGAGTGTTTTTCTTTATTTTGAATATATAATCAAATATAAATGCTATAGACTGATACAGAACACAGTAAAAAAATTCTCGTGCATTCAAAATATCAATTTTTTGTGGATTTCTGTCTTCATGATTGAAATTCTGAGTATTGAAATCCTGTGGCGGAATTTTCTACCATTTGCTAATTAACAAGCAATCATTTAATTGAATTCACACTTTAATAGCATGTCAAAGCAGTACATTAGATGTTACAAAGTACATACCCAAATGAAAATGATACTACTTCACAAGACTAATATAACCTGAAATCGCTCGAGCTTGAAAAGTTACGTTGATGCTCGCAGCTGGTCGTGTTAATCAACTAGATCCTCAAATTTGTCAGTATTTGTGTTGTTTATTGAAGATATTCAGCTATTGATATACTTTATATCAAAACTTTATAAAGCAAGTGTGTTTTTAACAAAAATAAAACTGTTATCTGATAATTTAACCTGAGAACGCTCGCGTCTGAAAAGTTGCCTTGAGCTAGTCAGAAATCCTAAGTTCTTCAAAATAAATACTTATCTTTACCAAGTAATATGCTATTATTCATTGGAATTTGCCACATTTATTTCATTATTACCCCTAATTCCCTTGTAAACAATTTATAATTTGGTACAAACCTCATATTTAGCAAGTAATATGCTTTTATTCATTGGACTTGGCAACATTTATTTTATTATTACCCCTAATTCCCTTTGGAACAAACCTCAAAATGCTTGTGTCAGTGATTTGACAATAAACAAAGGGAGACAGGCCCGCGGTTTCGACTTAGGATGATTCCAAAACGCGTTGTGAAACGGCGGCCCAAATAAACGTGGAAGGGGCAAAAATACATTTTTGGCGTCAAATCGACGGGGATGCGAGGTTCTCAGGTTGAACTAGGTTTGAAAAAATATGCTGGTGTAAGCACAAGAAATCAAAATTGCTAATTTTGCAAAACAATATATATATATATATATATATATTTATATATAGGTAGAATGTAGATGCATGAGGATCCAGATAGACAATATTCATTTGCAAATTGTAAGGCTGTCTGAACTTTGGCAAACGCGATTTGCTGTCATTCGTAAATATGCAAAATAGAAAATCTCAAAGGCTTGTGAGAATGAAAAAGGAGCAGTTTAAAAGTAATCAATTTTCAATTATTCAATTCAAGTATTTTTAACCGCTGAACACTAATCCTAAATCAAAACGCGGCGCTCTCCTTTCGTTCGGCGCTTCAAAGCTCAGAAAAAATATCATTGACTGGCACTGTTCAATATGTTATACTTACACCTGGAGAGAAACTTTGATCCATTCTTCTTACAGTGATAAATATCACAATTTCTTATCATTTTTAATCTGCAATCGTAGTTGGCAGTTATCATCAAGTCATTCAAGTACCTTTGAAATTCCTATTCTTACGTCAGCAATTTTGATGTGCCCAACAGGCTGTAGTGCCTATCTCTTATACACATAAGTCTATAATTATATTACTGTATCAAACTTGAGGAGCTGAAGCTTGAAATTTTAAATTCATACCTCTTTATCTAACACCTATATGCAGTATCCTAGCCCACTCTTCTACAGTATGATATCCCCATTATTTAATTCATATGATTCATATAATTGAAAGAGTTCACTTGTGCTTGGAAATTAAACTTCCTAACTCTTCGCTGATGGAACTAAGATTGGAATCAAACTCTTGAGGACTCCTGAGTTAGCTGACTTGATCTTCATTCATACTTAATTTGCTCAACCTTCATATTGACTGCCCTCATTTATTGAGTTCAATTAACTTTAGGCGTAACAATTGAATTCTTAGAGATATCTTATTTCCAACTGAACTTCATGAAACTTTGGTAAATTTTGTCCAATCAGCAGAATGTAGGCATTGGGAGCTAGGATCTGATCCATACTAGTATTGTTAGATTTAAGCAGTGTATAGATGATTTTATTTTAAATAGAATTTAATATTCACACAGAAGCGATTGTTAGGCTGAAATGATTCTTCAAGCTGTCAAATAGCCTACATGTTTCCAGTTATTGTTAGGAAATTGAGTTTCAAAATGCGATCATCCCGTAAATAATTAAACGATGCTGAAAAAGAGCGATGTTAATATTCTTACAGCCTATTACACCGACTTTTTCTTATGAGACCATCAACGAAGGGACTCTTTAAGTTAGGTGAGGGTTCATAAATGGTTGTTTAATAATGTCATAAACTATAGCGCAATCGCTGCAGTGCGTTGAATGACCTCTAATGGCCCATTAGCTTAATGCAATCGGCTGTTTTACATTCAATATTGAGCAATTTGTATACAGTGGGAAAGAGCAAGCAACCAAAATGTGTAATTGTTTTGAAATATATCTCCGGAAATACTCAAGAATACTCAGAATTTCAAAAATTTCTAGGCGGTGTTCCATTGACGGGTGTGAAGTTATCCACAGCAACAAGATCCAGTGAGAAAAAATTACTCGATTATTTCTAACCGTGTTATTAAGTTGTTTTAGGCATAATCTGATGCAGATTTCAATCCCATTAATCAGAGGACTATCTATCGCCTGTCGCCTCGTCGAGGGGGGAAAATGAGGGGATATAGTGATGTAAAAAAAATTGAGGAAATTCATGACATTTTCAAAAGATTCTGCCGAGTAATTTGAAATGCACATTCGAACTTGGGTGAAAAATAACATATGAAATGAGATAAGTATGTGATCATTTGTCGGTGCGTCAGTGAGGGTGGAGTGGGGTTGAAAGCTCAAAAATTATCATAACATTTCCCGAAAGACTCTATCGAGGAATTTTGAATGCATATTCAGATTGAGGATAACCAATTACATACATAATGAAATGAGTGATCATTTTTCTCTCCGTCGGTGAGAGTGCAGTGGAGATATTATACCGAAGGTACCCCCAATGAAAATTCCGATGGAATTGAAGGACTGTTTTTTTGACAGTTCAATAACAGGCAATGTCATAAAAGGGTCTCTTACCTGATTCGATTGTAATGCAGACAAATTTCACAACACTCAAAAAAGACAACGCTGCAAATACTGATCGGACAGTAAATTCTGCAGAGATTGAAACCGTTCTCACTGTTGTATCGAGCTCTATTTTTATTGCTCCTCAGTCAAATGCCCTCAATTGCTGTACCATAAAGAAGGATTCTACAGATTCCCAGATTTTTGATACGACGTTTCGGTCTTCGGGGGCCACTCACAACTCTATTTTTTCAAATACGGGCCTGTACTTTTTTCTTGAATTTAGGTAGTTCTTATCTCACCACGTTCAGATATGTATCTTACCTGGTATTTATTCCTACATTTCTGCCCATAAATTCCATCATCAAGGTTAATTTTCATCATTCATACATCATTAAAAAGGTTCCATTCCATAAGGAATTCATCCACGTTACCTAACTTTCCATTTTGACGCCCTCTCGCAGGCAAAAAACTGTTTCCTATTATGAATTTTGTCAGCCATTTTGTTCTTTCCTTAAGAAAAATTCCATAATGCTTCGTTACCGAATTCATGTCAAATTATTTTGCAAATGAAGTATCATAATTTGGAATACGAAACAGTTGTTTTTCCTGCAAGGAGACGCCAGAATAAAAAGTTAGGTGGCGAAAATTATATGGATAAATTCCTCATCATGAAATTACCTTTTTGATGATGTCACACTTACTACTTTTCCTAATCATATTGTTTGGGTGATAGTGACCAAGGGGTGGGGGAAGATGTATGTCAGTTGAGGTTATGGTAGGAAGATATGTTTTCCATGGAATAAAAATCGACGTGTTTTTGCATTTGAAGATTTTCGATCTATTTGGTTGTCGGTGTCACACCCTGTATATTATACACCCCAACTTTTCGATTAGCCCTTGTAGGTGGGATATGAAAATATACGGAAAAACTCAGGGTGTCGTTTCAGATACATTTCAGACCTCGTTTCAGACATTGTGAATATTTTTTTTGGTAATAAAGTAGTAAAGAGAGTAATTAAACTGGACTTGCTGAGGTGAAGTAATATACGAAATTGAAATTTTTCCTCGTCAAGATTGAGTTCTTATAATTACAGCTCAGTTATACTACCTGATTATAACTGAGCCTTATAATTCCTAATCAGCTTAATTTCGACTTAAAAGTCGAAATTAGTGTTAATTTCGAGTTACAACTCGAAATTAGTGTTAATTTCGAGTTACAACTCGAAATTAGTGTTAATTTCGAGTTACAACTCGAAATTAGCTTAATTTCGAGTTAAAAGTCGAAATTAGTGCTAATTTCGAGTTAAAAGTCGAAATTAGTTAATTTCGACTTTAAAGTCGAAATTAGTTAATTTCGACTTTAAAGTCGAAATTAAGGAAAAAAATATTGCATGTCCGCTCTACGCTTTCGTAGACGATGTATCTATGTAGTAGTTCGTAAAATAATTTTTTGCAGCGAACTGGTTTATTTTGGACAAAAAACCCAAGAGACATTTGTTGTTCAGAATGAAACAGGCTATCGGAAATAAATTTTTAAATGGTAAACAAATAATAAAACAAAAAGTTACATTGGAAATAAATTTTAGGGGTTGCGTTTTCCACCCCTTACAACCATAAGGTAAACCAAATAAATTACTCGCTAAGGGTCTTTTCGGTAGTACAAAACATCAGGTTAATTTCAATATTTTAATTTAATATTTTTCAGTGCTCGTGAAGAAAATTGATATACAAATTTTATGTACCCCCTTTCAGGGGCTGTATCTTAACAGGGGATGCTCCAATGAAGTTTCTTTATATGAAAGATCCTATCTTTTTTTCGATGAGGAATCACCTCCTTGAATGTTTTACACTTATTCAGTTACACCCTGTATATATATATATATATATATATATATATATACATATATATATATATATATATAATTTAATTATATGTATTTCGTAAACAAAGAAAGCATGCATTATCTGTAAGGCTTACACACCTATGATGAATCAATCCCTTACAACACTGTCATCTCTTTTCTGATCTCACTTCACTTCCGCAAATCATGCATATTCGTCTAATATCATCAGAACCTTTAAGTAGTAGAGTTTTAATATATTTTCTGTAACTAGTGACATTAAGACTGCATCAATGACTCATGACCCAAGTACTGTTGAGCAAAGTGAATAAGGAAAACGCCGTAATTGAATGTATCTGCTTGTTTTATATGATTTTTCATCTCCACATTCTACGAGTCAGTACTTTGGCAATATATTCCAGAGAATTATACATGATAAATTTCAAAAATATATTCTTGTAGTGAGTTCCCTGTTTGCTGGAATGGCTTCCTCTGGCATCGAGCTAAATTAAATTTTCATTTTCCATCTCTACAGTCATCAGGCAAAATGGTTTCTGTTGATGTTCAGTGGCATAAACAAAATAACTTTTCTCGACAGTAATCTAGAATCTAAATAAAATGAATTTTCCAGGCCATCAGCCATGTTGAATATCCAAATGTTTCTTCCACAGAAATGAGTTTATATGACTCCACACCAATAATGAGCGCCAACAGACTGCAGTTATTCACGGAGTCTGTTAGCCGAGGTA
Organism: Zygogramma bicolorata; assembly: GCA_032362365.1. Taxonomy (NCBI): domain Eukaryota; kingdom Metazoa; phylum Arthropoda; class Insecta; order Coleoptera; family Chrysomelidae; genus Zygogramma; species Zygogramma bicolorata. The sequence continues at coordinate 246,203 of JAVJAQ010005007.1, forward strand.
TTCCTTCCAAACTCACGAAATCCTCTAATTTTAACTCCGAACATAGTTTTTTATCGATTTTTTCAGTTTTACCAACATCTAGAATTTTCAATTAGGTCACAAATCTAAAATATTCGTTGATTTCTTTGAAAATATATCCTTTTGCAAGAATTTTCAAAAAAGATAACTCGTTTAGTTGGGGTAGCGATTGCACTAACGAAAAATCAGTAAGTTATCTGAAGATCTATGGCCGTTCCAAGCCCGCACAGGCTTTACCTTCTGGGAACACTAGCGAAAATGTTCAATGAGGAAAACATAAAGAATATGTTTTCAACAGAAGATAAATGAAAGTGTGGGTTTGTTCCATTTTCAACAATTTCTCTATCAATAACAATATCACAGTAATTCAATGACAACTAACAAAAATATATTGGAACACACTTAGTGAAAAGTTCTGATGGAATCAGGCGAATATGTATGATGTGTTCAAAAATGACAATGACAATTGTTTCGTAATAGTTGTGGAAGCACTACAATTAATTCATGCGATATTTGTTTCCAAACTCAGATACTGGAATACATATACATAGGAGTTTGATATGAATATTTTTTCGTCTGAATTGAAACACATGAGGTGCTATAGAAGACTCGACTCAGCCTAAGTACTGGGCCTCTTTCTGGGGTTCCTGAGAGTGAAACTATAAAAAACAAGAAATTGCATTCGAAATCATTTTAGAAAATGTTTCAATGGAGAAAGGCTTATCAATAGTCAATTGTTTTCGCGCCTTCAAAGATGCATTGTAGAATCCTTCTTTATGGTACAGCAATTGAGGGCATTTGACTGAGGAGCAATAAAAATAGAGCTCGATACAACAGTGAGAACGGTTTCAAGATAATGCATGCTTTCTTTGTTTATGAAATACATATAATTGAATTATATATATAATTTTCAAATCAGTTGAAAATTGTTTTTTTCCAAAAAAAATCGAATTGGGTGCGACTAAGGATTCAGTTCACGTCTGGCAGCTCCGTTTTTACTATGAATAAACATTACTTATCAAGCTGCGCTCAAAAACAATTTTTTGAAAAATATTTTATTTGAGTTGTAAAATTTGGCGCCTATTGCTAATAGATTATTATCCTTTTTATCCTATGGAAATGTATCTCATTTTCTATTGGACCCACCTTACCAGTGTAACAGGTCAGTTCACTCAGTATTTTTCGGAATTCCTCTATATAATCGTATGGAACTGTTGGTGATATCTCATTTCTTATGTTATTCGTCACCCTCATTCCGAATCTGCATTGGAAATTTCTCGACAGTCTTTCGAAATTGTCATGAATTTTTTTGTTCTTTCATCCCCACTCCACCCCCACTGACTCAACGACAAATGATCACATATCTCATTTCTTATGTTATTTGTCACCCTAAATCCGAGTTAGCATTTGAAATTTCTTGACAGAGTCTTTCAAAATTGTTATGAATTTTTTTGTTCTTTCATTCCCACTCCACCCCACTGACTCACCGACAAATGATCACATATCTCATTTCATAAGTTGTTTGTCACCCTCAAACCGAATCTGCATTTAAAATTCCTCGACAGAGTCTTTCAAAATTGTTTTGAATTTTTTTGTTCTTTCATTCCCACTCCACCCCACTGACTCACCGACAAATGATCACATATCTCATTTCATAAGTTGTTTGTCACCCTCAAACCGAATCTGCATTTAAAATTCCTCGACAGAGTCTTTTGAAAACGTTATGAATTTTTTTTATTATTCAACCTCACTCCACCCCCATTAACTATGATAGGTTCTATCAGAATTGTATCGGAATTGACTGGGAGAGCACTCTGACCAAAGATGATCCTTTCTTTTCATTTCACAGTGTGTTATTGGATGTGTTTGATAAGTCTTTTCCTAAACAGAAAATCAAATGGAAGCTCAGAAAGTCGTGGGTGACGAAAGGACTGAAAAAGTTTTCAAAAAACTTACGCTCACTGCAATATATTAGGAAATTTACGAATGACCAATTTTTCTGTATGTACTTCACGAGTTACCGTAAAATTTATGAATCCACTATCAGGTTAGCGAAGAATATGTATTACAGAAAAAGAATTGGAGAATGAAATAACAAAATTAAAGAGACTTGGTCCATAATCAATGACATCAAAGAAAACGAAGGTTGATATCCCACTAAATCCTAACAAAATCAACGAATTCTATTGCACCATTTCCCGAAAGCTAAGCAACACTATACGCGTGCCCTATGATCCTTTAATCAATCTGGAAAATATTAATATCGATGATAGCCTTATTTTGAATAACAGATATTCATGAATTGATTGAAACCTTTAACGACATTAGAAATAAAAATGCCGCTGGGTATGATGAGATTTCGGTAAAAATACTTTTGAATCTACCAGGCAATGCATTGGACACATGAGTTAATCTCATTAATGCTTCTTTCGAAACCGACTCAATTGTTATTCCCCTACATAAAGGTGGTGGTTCGGATGATCCCTCCAATCTGCGACCCATTTCTCTTATTCCAACCTTGGCGAAAATTATTGAAGAATTAGTGAGGAAACGATTGAATGATTTCTTGAATTTGCATTTGGGTTCCAGACGGAAAAAGATACAAGTGATGCAATATTCTCTTCCCTTCATAAAATGTATTCAGAAATAAATGCTGGTGAAGTATCCGCCGCAATTTTCTGTGGCCTTTCGAAGGCTCTCGAGTGCGTTAATCATTAATTATTACTCAAAAACTTCACCGGTATGACTGCACAGGGGTTTAAATCGTACCTCTCAGGGCGAAGTCAAATGGTAAGAACATGGGAGCTCTCAGAAAGCAGGGCAATTAATTACATCTGGTGTGCCACAAGGTTCTGTGTTGGGTCCAGTTCTGTTTTAGTTTTATATTAATGATTTGACTATGATAGATATATCTGGCGGCTTTACTATCTTCACAGATGATACAACAATGTTGTGGAAGGAAAAGAACTCAGCAGAGCTACATAAAAACATACCTATTATCTGATTTAGAAAAGGTAAAAAATTGGTGTGATGCTAATTCATTATCATTGAATATCTCCAAAACAAATACCTATAATAAAATTTAAATGTCATCTAAATGAACTCTCAGAAAATGATATCTTGGAAAATAAATTGAACACAAAACTTCTTGGTATGTTTATTGATAATAAGCTCAAATTTGATGAACACGTCAAACAACTTAAGAGTAAAATTTTCGATTTTTTTTTTGTAGTTTCAACCCCACTCCACCCCCACTGACGCACCGACAAATGATCACATATCTCTTTTCATATGTTATTTGTAACCCTCAATCCGATTCTGCTTTCAAAATTCCTCGACAGAGTCTTTTGAAATTATTATTCTTTTTGTTCTTTTAACCCCATTCCTGACGCACCGACAAATGATCAGACATTTCATTTCATATGTTATTTGTCACCTTCAATCCGAATCTGCATTTGAAATTCCTCTACAGAGTCTTTTGAAAATGTTATTGATTTTCTCAATTTTTTCACATCACTATATCCCCTCGTTTCCCCTCCACGATGAGGCGACAGATAATTACATACTCTATTCTCAATATCCTCTAATTATGGAATTGAAATCTGCATCAAATTATGCATAAAACTCAATGACACGGTAAGAAATAATAGAGTAGATTTTTCTCATTATATCTTGTGGTTATTGCTAATTTCACACCCGTGTTCCATTGGTTACCTAAATGTGCAACAACCCAATTTGAAACGACATGAAATCAAGAACATTTTTGAGAAAATTGCGGACTTCAAATACTACTATCATTACAGTTTGTACTAGGTATTTTGAATCTTGAAAGTGGTGTGAGACGTATTATCCCATTTTTTCTAGTCGGACAGTCTTGTAAACTAGAATTTAAAGTCTCGGAGATGAATTTGGTGGCACTTTGAATTTCTTTGATAATTTTTTGTTTATTGCAGTACCTGCACCTGGTATACCGATTGTCATATTTTTGAGGCATTGAATACAATGGATGTATACAATTTGCAATTTTTTTGTTTCAAAAGTTTATTTTTGAGAGCACATTATTTTCATTCATGCAGACGTCAATTTCGCAGCAAACCAACATGTTTCCGAAATACATGGAAATAAAATCGCCAATACAGTACAGCTGCCCACCATTATTGTATTCGTATGGTGAAATATGTATGATAAATTGAAACATTTTCGCCAACCATTTCAGGCGGCAACGTAGGGGTGCATTTAGAGTTTCCACGCGGCACGTTCAGGCGTTTGATATAATCGTTTGAAAACTCACAAAATAATGCATTCAGAATGATATACCCTTATGTTATTTATATTCGAAAATGAAGAGGAAACTGCAGTCTCATTATGATTTTTGAAGCCGACTACAAATTGTTGCTTCTGGTGATGTGTAAACTTTTGAATTATTTTTCTGACTGAAGCACTTTCACTATCAATTTTTGTAGGCTTTGGTTGAATTTTTGCTTTTCACTATAGTATTATTACTCGTTATTGTAATTCTATTTTTAAGTTTTGTGTCGGACTTTCTTATAAGCTGTAATGGAAGTGTAGAAAGAGAAATGATACTAGTCGATTCACAAGTATCTAATTTTAATTGAAAAAATCAGGCTTTGAGTTCCAGAAAGTCATTGAAATCTCGTTAAAATATCATATTCAGGAGCAGAGAAACTCTTCCACGCTATCTTACATTAAAAGCTTCAAACCCTGTTTTTGAATTATTAACCAATTAACACTTGATACTAGTATAAAACGTAGCAATTAAATTAACTTTTGGTGTTCCTTAACGTTAATAATAGACAAAGAAAAATAGTGCAAGCTTTTAGCCATGAAAAAGAAAGAAAAATACCACAGTTATAAACACATATACAGCTTCTCAGCAGAAAAACCCCACAGAAAACCATAGAATTGTAATTTCATTTACTATCAGGAGAGTGAATTCAGGATTATAAGCTGTTTTTTTTCATCATTTTCAATTTATTCTTCACCTTCGCTGATCATACTAACTGAATGAGAATGTGTTGTACATCATTTGAATGAACTTGTTTCAAAAACCTTCATAAAATTTACTGTGTATGAATTGAATGAGTTCTTGTACTTGATATTTTTTCAATTTATCTCGTATGAGAAATGAAATCGACAGGCTTTTTGAAGAATCTGGGATTGCTAATACATTGCTTGAAAAGAGAAAAGAGTAGCTATTAGAATAAATAAATTAATATTATCTTTGCTTCGCCTTGTTAGCCTGTTCAAAATGTTTTGAATCTGTTTTTTCAGTTAAAACTGAACTATCGGCAAAACAGGAAAGAGAGGATACTGAGGAAGATGCTTATGACATGGAAACTGTGGTGGACTTGAACTACGAAACAGAACATACATCTGATGACATTTTTGAAGGTTGGTATCTGAAAATTCTTGAGTTTGAAATCATTCACTACCATGTGATCCAGTATGCAGAAAATAGGTTTCTCCCCTCAGGAATTATTTATCGAAATTTACTGATTTATTAGAACAGATCTTGGTTTCAATTAAAGTCATGTTTGTTTTCAGATGGTCAAAGCACGCCAAAATCAGAAAACATCAAAATTGAAACAGGTATGTAACGCTTCACCAACATAGCCCCACCTCTAACCCTAGATGTGCAGTGAAATCTGTTGAATATTTCAAATGACTGTTAGTTGCGCACTGTGCATTATTTCTTTGCCATAAAGCTATGTCGGTAGAGGGGGGGTTGAAGATGAGTTCCGTATACAGCTTTTTGCGCTTGTGATGGATCACTGCTTGTGCATCAATCGAATAGTGCCTCGTGAAACGCTGTATTCGGAACATACTTCAAGTAGAATGCTTATTGAGTTGACACTAGATTTGTTTTCAGATGTGGTCATAAGTCAAGAATCAATATATGTGAAGGAAGAGGAAAAAAGTGGTAAGTAATTTATTTTATTTATTGTAAACTAACTGTTACCAGACACACGTTGCAGTGCTTTCCAACAAAAATAAAGTGGTTTATAGTGGTTCCTGTTGCTCGTCTGATTCAGGAGAACGACCTTCAATAGTTCGTACGTGCCTCAACTTTCATGTTCCTTCCCTTTGCTCGTTTTTTTTTTTCAGATAAACTGGGTACAATAATTTTCCTCTTGCTTCCCATTTCACATTTGTTTGAGACAAATGTGGTTCAATGGTCCGTACCTGAACGACTTCCCTCCTGTCTTGCTTCCCATTTCTCGTAATTTCAGACGAACGTGCTCCAATGGTCGGTAGATGAATAATTTCCATACCCACCTAAGGTCTGATCATGGATAGTTTCTGACATATAGCATTCCAAAGTTGAGACTTGTCATATTATATTGTACTGCAATGCGAGCGGATGCAGTCCATTTATGTATGATTATTGCTAACAGTCATTTATATAACTTCATCTCTAAGATGTATTTTTCTTCAGACAATAAGGTATATTTGATTGATTCATTGAAAATCCATTAGTACGATTAAAGTGAGCTTCACCTGAGCTTCACCCACCAACAACTCTGAAATGCTGTATCTGAAAAACCTATCCTTAATCATACCTTAGGACCAAGGACACTTGTTCTATGTGTTTAAAACTACGATATATTGACGTAGGTAATTTAAAAAACACTTAATTGTATGATTTTCCCTAGAGAGTTCAGGAAACCACTACACTTTTCTCACTCTACAATAGCTTCTCCAAAATATTGAGTTAAAAATAATACTGGAACCCATTTTGCCTGAGGAGTCTTTCATAAATGCCTCAAAAACGGTTGACCTCAGTCTGAACACGTATATATTTTCCATCCCGCAGGGGAGGTGCTTATCCAGCTCCTCTTCATAATTTTTTCTGATCATATATAGATGAAAAATAAAGACCTTTTATCATTAGTTGTGGCGAAAAAAATAATTTTACCTAGTTCCAGTAACATCAAAAACAATCATCAATTCCATCCGCTCTGTCACTGTATATGCAGGAAAGATTCGATATTATTTCAAAAGACAGGAATCAAAACTTTGAGAAATTATTACAAAAACTGGATTACACGTCAGTGTCTAAACACCATATGTCTGAAACGTGGGATCTTCTGATTGCTGATCAATTGAGTACTATTTTGTTGTTGATCTGTATCCAGAAGTTGATTTTTTCAGCGGATATATATGTTTGAATTTCGTTGACCGTATTTGTTTTTTTTTTAGAATCCCAAGAGGAATCCTCTATCCCCCCAAAGTCCGAAGAAGTGAACTTCTCTGTCGGTAAGTAGCCTTTTTCATAATAGACAACTTGCAAGATATTGTATTTTTCATGATTTTGACTCCTTTATGCATTCTGGTTCCCCAAGATTTCGTAGGTTTGTGTTCCACATTGAAAACAAAACCTATCTGAACAAACACACATAGGTACATAAATACATATATAGGTATATGAGCTGTGAATAGGTCAAAATCGAAACTAAAATGGCAGGTAGGACAAAACTGATGTTGTTAAGAAAGGCTTTTCAACAAGATATGTCAAAGCCCAAAATAGAAAGTTTTGAGTTTCCAGCCTGTAAATCAAGATTATTGCTTTTTGCTTGTATAAAAAAATGCAATTTCAATGTCGTAGATCTAGGTTCTATCGATGGAGTTGCTGCATGAAGACCTACCGATTAGTAACGTGATATAATTTCGGATCAAATTAAGAAATAAGGTGCTTTGCAAATTTGCGATAATTCATCGCAAAATGCATCCCTGGATTTGACACTCGTCCATAGGGAGAGCAAAAGGAGAAGCATTTCGAAATGGCGTATCACTGTGTAAATTATTTTCTTTCACAAGGCATGCATTGAATTATTTGAAATTAGATGTTATCTGGCGCGCAAAAAAAAAGACCACCGCTGCTCGTCAGTTTCAAACAAACTGCCTTCGAGAGTATTTAGCAGAATGGCTTCCTGTCTCTGCGTAGCTCGGCTTTGCTCATTTGTTTCATATGAACAGGCTTGGTAATTCATACTCGAGCCATTTCTTGTTCTCATCTGTTGGTCGCTTTTATCATCAATCTCGATATATAGAGTTGAACTAATATTCCGAACAACTTTTTTCAGTTGTTTTATTTTGACATTTCCAAACAAAATATCGATATTAGATCCTGTTTGTAAATTCGTACTGAGCTGTGTTTGAAGTTCAACATTTCATTTGAGAATCTCAACAAATGTGCCACATCTACACAGTGGTAAAGTCACATTATTTTTTTCTTTTGAGATTTTCATGCAGCTAGGTCTATCGTTAGTTAGATCTGAAACTACCTACAATTTACAATGAATCTTTTTTTCTCAATATGACCAATAACTTCTTACTGCGGAAATTATCTTTATTTTGGGCATTTCTTGATTTTCTTGTATATTTGGTTTCAAAAGAGCGATACCCAGAATTGTTCATTATAGTTTTGAACGCTTTTTTTCTACTGAATCCATTCTTTCCAACGGATAGCTTTTTTGTTTGATCTGACTATTGTCGCAACAAAGTATTCAAAAGTGTCCAAATAATGTGAAAGTCATCAAGTTATTGTATTAATTCTATAAACTATTGAAATAAAACACAGTTCATGTACTTCATAAATTGCCTCTTGCAAGTTGTGAATGTATCTACGTTCTTTCTCTGGGTTGGGCAAGGTGTATGTTCAAGAAATCAGTTGACATATTTCCAGTTACTATATTGAAAAATACGAAATGGAAAATTTAAAAAATCATCATTATAATATTTCATAATAGCATATAGACATATCGAACTTTCAGATTTTAAGGAAGAACCGAGTGTTTCCATAATATCAGAAGAAACCGACATGATTTTCTCTGAAGGTAAAGTATTTCATTCATTCATTTTTGGTCTAACAACCCATTTCGTTAACTCACAAGGAGTTACTTTGAAAAGTCTACGACTGATAGGGGATATTGAGAGATTATATACAGACAGACTTTGTGGGAATAAGGTTAATATATTTTTATGTAGTAGTGGAACCTTTGGGGAGTGAACGTCAATGTATCTCGAACCCCAAATTTTTTTTTTCGGTTTAGAAAGCATTCAAGGTAACATCATCAGGAAATGAGGAATTATTGTCATCAACTCAGTATTTGAAAATCATTTTGCCAATATATAGTAAAATAAATATTCATAGGTCACCATCTTTTATTAACTCTTTCAACATTCACAAATTGATTGAATGAGTATAATTTTTCAAGTTCAACTACTACTACTACTGAATGTAATGAACTTATGAAGTCCCTTGAGGATATTTTGGTAATCGGCATAGGATTGTTTTGGAGGACAAATCATATGTTCATTTTTGTCGGAGCCAGCATAGCTCAAATTTTATCAAAATAATATTTACTTATTTTTAGTAGAAGAAAATCGAATTTAATGATCATCCTCGTATAGAAACCTTGAGGATTCAATATAAACGAATTATCAGATGAAGCTATATTACATCGCAAAGAAATAATCTGGTTACATCCAGCTTGTATTAAATAATGTCTTCGGTTCGAGCGAGTTTCTTAGTTCGTCAACTACACAAGAATGGCAGACTTTTTGAAATTATCGAAATCTTTTTGATAGACTGTTCCAACCAATGGAATGTTATGGAAATTTCAAATACACAATAAACCGGTTGAAAACTTTCCCATAACATGGGTATTCCCAGATAGGAGAAACTTGAATTTTCAAGTGATTACCCCATGTTATAACAATGTTATGAACAATGATAGAACATATACTTTAACGCTTTCTCGTCTAAGAAATAGGGGAGCAAGTAGGAAAAGGTCACTTTTTCAACATACTCCCTGCCAGTTTAAATTCTGGTAGGTATGATTTCTACAATGCAATATTCCAATTTTTAAACTCTACGTAGGCATATGATATTGACAAGTAATGACAAATACCATTGTGGTAACAATGGTATTTGGCAATGGTAACAAGTTCGAATCCAAAAAAACTTTGAGAATTAACTTTGCTGTGCTTATTTGTTGTTCATTATATATTATATGTTATTTCTAATGATCGTTGTTGAAAAAAAAGCAAAAGATAAATTTTTCTCTTTTTAGTTTCAACAGCTTTGCTGATTAATATTATTTCCTGAAGTAAAATTAAACACTCTACGCCTCGGTATGTAATATATTAGTTCTTGAATTTTTTTTGATTGGCAAATTTGAGATATACGAGAAGTTGCTAACTAATAGAACGTGTTTCATTCATAAAGAACTGTTTTTTAATTAACGCAGCAACTTATCGGGGTAGATTGAAAATCTACCCTTCTACACTTGTATAGATTCCAATATTAATTCTCATTTTTTCAAGTTGTGGTTGGTTAAGAACCCAGAAAAACTAGAAGAAAGAATTCATCCACCACAAAATAATAATAATAATTATCAAATTTCTCTACCTGTCGTCTTCTTTCATCTGTTTTGTTCGACAATTCAAGGAATGACGGATTGTGTATATTAAAATCACCCGATATGGTGACTTCAGCAGTTGGATGGTTTCCTTCAATGAAGCCGATCTTTTCTGATGAAAACCACCTTTGAAACGAAAGCAAGAATAGAATTCATAACGTTGGCAAAGCATATGTACTTTATTCGTATATGAATTGGCCTGAGTTCCAGTTAGAATAAGAATGTCAGGATTATCGGTTTGCACATAATCGATATTTTTATTCATTACACGAATGTTACAATATTCGATTATCAATAGTTTCGATGAAGGATCCCTCCGAGTACCTCCCACCCGGAAATCATATTGATGAGGTATTTTACTTACAGAGTTTTTTACTCTGGGAGTCATCATCATTTTTCCAAATCAATAATTGGAAAAAAACGGAAGTATCAACCACATACTGAAACGTAAACTGTCACTTCATGGCACATATAATTGACATGGTGGTATTTCACCAGGCGATGGTAGAGACCATCTTCCTCCTAAGTTTATTCTTTCATTCGCCTTTTACGACAGTCAGATTTTACCTCAGAGTTATTCTTATTCGAATGGGATACAAATTCCAGCACAAATCTAATTGAATTAGGTGAAATGGTTGTACCTAGCTTGATTTTGTCTCCGAATATGCTTCAATGCCTGCAATTTGGAACCAGGAACATTCTTATGAGTAAATGGCGCCAAATGTCAAATTCGGAAATATTTCTTTGATTTTCTTATTTCCAGATTCTATTTATGTTCTCCATTATATGTCTGGATCACTCGTTTAACCGTGAATAACAGTTTCAGATGAACAAAGAAAACCAAAGAAATCTTATAAAAATAATAATCTTTGAAAATTATCCAGATCTTTCCTGATGATGCGCCAAGGAGTGAAACATGCCTCTCGAATACGGTTATGGAAAAAGTTTTTTTTTTGTCGGAATAATATGGATAACAAAGGACTTATTTCAATATCCCTGCTGAATGGTTGTGGTGCAAATTTCCATCGTCCAGATTAGTCAACCATTAAAATATGTCGAAAAATTCAAGTTATCATTAGAACAGGCTTGTGGATACTAGCTCTAGAAATGTGAACGTTATCAATACATTCAACTTGAATTTTCATTTGATTTTTTTGTGATTTTTTTATTCTTCATTTTTAGAGCTTATTTTTTTATTTCACTTCGATTTATGATATCCGTTTCTATTTTCAAGTTTCTTTGTGATTCACCATACCTCATCTTTTTTATCCATTGAGTTTTCTGAAAGGTTTCAAGACTTCAAAGATCATACAATGGAAATTTGTACACTACCAAAAAGAAGGGTATGAACCGATATTTGTGAATGTTTGGAAATTGTAGACGTTGAGAAAAATTGTATGCTACAATTGGTTTTCGAAATTACCCACTATGGAACAAATATCGCCATGTTCATTCAATATAATAATAGTAATTATGCAACAATCATGTAATGATGGTTATTAATACACAAGTATTAACCGGGATTCGAAACGAGCCGAAGATGCATTTCGTATAGTTTATGCGAGTGTATTAATAACCATCACATGAGAGTTGCGTACGCCTTTTTTTCTACACCCAATAAATGATGAAGAACTATTATATTTATATTTGTATTGTGGGTTCCACTGATTTGGGATTGGAAGGAATATTAACATTTTTTTCATTATTGATGGTCTTAATAGAGTTCAATTTTGTATAGGAAATGTAGCTATATCATAATCAGCTCATTATGACACAGATTATGGGCATATATAAGTATATTCTTATGGTACGGGTCTAGAAAAAAGTATATTTGATATCTGTCACTGAAATTTGTAGACGCACATTTGTCATAACGAAGGCAAAATTGAAAAGATAAACAATTCATTTAAATATCTGCACTTTCCATGATATTGTTCGTAACTTTTCTAATATATTCCAGATCTTATTTTGCGTATTTGTAGACGCACATTTGTCATAACGAAGGCAAAATTGAAAAGATAAACAATTCATTTAAATATCTGCACTTTCCATGATATTGTTCGTAACTTTTCTAATATATTCCAGATCTTATTTTGCGTGTTTTTACTCTACTTGTGCATACGGGTTGCATAATGTGTAATTATTGACAAAACGTCAAGACATTCCGGATAAAACACAGTAATAAATTCCAGTGTGTTACTAAATGTATATGTCATGCAAGTTGTCTATTAGTTATAACATATGTAGTATTTTCTCGCGCTCATGTATCCAAAACGTATTCGTCTGTGATTCCAATAAAATTATTCTGGAGTAGAATTGATGCATTCATATCAACTAATTATTTTTAAGAAGAGAAAGTGAACAAATCCTACTTGACCTTTTCAACTGTGATTCAGAAAATGACCTTTTCAACTGTGATTCAGAAAATATAAATTGTGGATTAAATTGTATCGATTCTTATTCAAAAAATATCAACTTATTCAGATTATATGAATATCAATGGAGACACACAACATATCGAAAAAATGTTCGTATAAGATCCCAATCATTGGGGATGGGGGTACATTTTTTTGTCAAAAAAGTATTGATACTCGACTTTCATTTCGAAAATGCACCAGCTTGTTAGGGTATGTAGATCTGTTAGATTTTTCTCTGATAAATTTTTAAATGAAATGAGGTTTTGTAATTTTTGCAGCTGTTTCGCTTCTAGTTAGGAATTTTTATTGAAAAATATTGTGACGTTTTTCCTGTGAGTTCGGTTATAGATGATACGAAAACAAAACGAATAAAGCCATGAAACACTAAACGACATAGAACTAAATATTTCTCAAAACAATTAGGAACATGGGTAATTTTTTGGTGAGAATGAAATTTGATGAAGTATTTTTTGTCTCCGATTCAAAAAATAGAAATTACGACTTCTATATGAAAGGAATAAAATAAAAATTATTGCAAACACTCTCTGTTGAAGATAAAGTCCATCTAAAACAGCTACTCCCCTGGCAACGACGGGAACTGGGTTACATTGAAATTACTTCTTCTTGGTCAGTTTACATACCAAGTATATGAAAATTGAATCAATCAGATAGCAATCATAGGAATATTTTCACAAAGCCTAATAAAGAGCTATTTGTAGAAAAAATCTGGCTCATCAGGATAATATTACATTTCAACCCATACAAGATCTCGAACCTAATATTCACCAAAAATGTTGATCTCTATTAGTTCTACAGAAAAGTTCGTGGTACTATATAGCTAGCTTTCATATTTGAAACACTACAAAGGTTTTTTTGTTAATATGTACATATAAAATGCTCCTGAATAACTGACTGACAGATCAACGAACAGCCTAAACCGCTGATCGTAGAGACCTGAACCTGAGGGGGTAATCCGGTCAATCTTGCCTAAAAATGAGAGCGAAGGTACATAAATTCCCATCAAGCTGAAAATCAGTAAGATTTTTGAAAATAAAATTTGAAAGTTTCCCATCTGTCCCCTGTATGGAAAAAAAATATTCTAGATCAAAGGTCAAAAAAATATTGAGTTTTTCGCGATTTCCAGCGAAACGGTATGTTTTATCATAAAAATATCTCGGACAAAAATTGTGGATCATAAAATAATCTACAGAAAATGTATCAATGCTTTTTCCTCCGAGCCACCGTTTTTAAGATATAACGTATTTAAAAAGTTGTTCAAGTTGTTATCGTCTTGATATGCATGAGTGCGCCACGTATGTACATCTCTTATCTAGAGTTGTTATATATGTTGAAATATTTTTCTTTCATCATAAGTTATAACTATAAGAATATCAGGTCAAATAAAACCCAGTCCCTTACTTCATACGCCAGTGTAACTTCGGGACAATATCTGTCTCTTGTTCTATTGTGTGCGTGGCTAGGGTCTTATACCTGTTATATCACAAAAACGGTGGCTCGTAGGAATTGTAGATTATTTTATTATCTACAATTTTTGTCTGAGATATTTTTATGATAAAACTTACCGTTTCGCTGAACATCGTGAAAAACTGATTTTTTTGACCTTTGACCTTGAATCAAAAATTTTCCATACATGGGAAGGATGGGGAACTTTCAAATTTTATTTTTAATCATATTTTTAACAACCTTACTGATTTTCAGCTTGATGGGAATTTATGTAGCTTCGAATGTTTGAATTGACCGGAGTAGGGTGTGTCTTTTGTATGATGTAGGCATCCGATAGGAAACAGTTTTCCGAAATTCCACCACTAAGAGGGTGGAAAACGGGGGCAAAGTTTGTATAGGACAACGTGATGCCTTGGTCCAATCTGCTTCAAATTTTGCTCAAACATTCTTAAACAGAATTGATGGAAGACGTGTTTCGTATTTTGATGAAATTCGTCGACCAATGTGGTTAAAAAGGGGTAGAAAGTTATTTTGGGGGGAATCAACGCACAGCCTGAACCGCTGATCGTAGATTGATTGGGGTCAAAATTTGTATCGTCACGCGTCCAAATTATAGGTGATTTATCATCTGCGGGAATAAAATCTAGAACATGACCATGATTTATAAGGAGCGATCCGGGGTCTACCTAGAAATTTCAAGGCTGTTTTCCTTTTCTAGAATTCACTAGCATGTGGAAAGTTCGTGAACCAGGTGGGTTTATTCACTTGATATAAGTCCTCGTAACAATATACATGAAGTAGTCCGAGAGTTATATGGAACTTGCCTGTAGACCGTAAGAGCATGACAGATGGAAGTGTATGATTTTATTCCGCTTGCCTTTTTGATGGTCGATAGTTGGCCTACAATTGACCCAGGAATAGTGGGTCCGAATCTCCGGACGCTTGACGGCCATATTTGAAAACGCGTTTTTATTCGTACAATATTTTTGAGTTTTTGCATGATCTTATACCGCTTGCCATTGTAACACACGCTCATTTACACTTAATGGAGCTTGAATAATGAAAGGCAAGCGATTACAAGTGACCGGCCTAGTTTGAAATGTCACGAAAAACCGAAAAAAAAAATTTATAAATTGCATGTTTTCAAACTACTTGCTAATAAGAAAAATGAAAGTTCATATCAAAATATGACGCTACAAAAATTGGCAAGCGCCGGTCGTTAGCTTAACGGTACGAAATTTTCGGAACATCTTGAAAAATTTTGCACATAATTTGTATGATCCTGAATTTCTTGCCATTCGAACAGAATGTCATTGGAGTCATTAAGGGACAGTGAAACAAATGGCATGCATGTAAGGATGTCCGAAAATAGAGGCAAGCGAAAATAATGTTGCAAAAAATTTTTTTACTTTTTGTTCGATTTTAAACTGCTTGCCATTCTGCATGTATTTGAAGGGCGATGAGATGGGTATGTTATAAAAAAGGCAAGCATCGGAGTGCAGTACAACATAAGAAAAAATCGATTTTAAAAAATTAATTAATGTTTAGAGATGATAGTAAACAATTCACAAGTTTCGTACGATTTGAAACTGCTTGCCATTTTGCATTTAATTAAAGGGCGATAGGATAACTATCTGATGAAAAAGGCAAGCATTGAAGTGTAGCAGAACATAAAAAAAAACGATTTTTAAAAATAACTAATTTGTTGCTTTGCCAAAAAAATCGCTAATACGGGACAATTTGACAACTGCTGGTCATTTTTATTTCAATTATATATTATAAAAAAAGCAGTCACGTAACTGCAGGCCAACTGACAAATTTTTACAAATATTAAGAAAAATAACTGACTTATTATTGAGTTAAGGTCGTGTTTTAGCTTTAGCAGGTTTTGTTTTTTCAGTATGTTTCACTATAATTTTTTTTTGCTCAAGTATGTTCGCTTTATAAAAAGTGTTTCATTGCAAAAAAAAAATTTAATCAGTAAAGCACAATCTAATTTCATTATATTGACTTTTGTTCTTATCCATTGTTCATATCGATCAACTCGTGATCAGAATCGGAATCACAATCATCTTCTTCCTCCTCGTCATCCTGGAAATCTATAACTTGTTCGTCATCCTCATTGTCACTGGCGGATTCATCTATTGAAACATAAGTTTTTTCCTAATGCAAATGTTCAATGAAAATAGTAAAAAAAAATTCACCTGCAATTATGTCTTCGAAATTTGGAGGTACTTCATCCCCTGTGAACCATACGAAACTGTATTTGTTTTCTTCAATTTTCCACCCAAAGTTTTCTGGTCTCAGACCATCATTCGGAATTGGTTCCGATGCATTTTTCCATAAATGACTTATGTATGACGTTCTCAAAAGCTGCTGCAGAAGTTCACGCTTGCAAGAGGGCAGAGTGCAAGCGTCAAAGTGAAATTCAACATCTTGAGTTGACGTACATTGGGCGATCGTACTGGCACTTTTATAAAATAAATCGTCGTTGGCAATAGATATAAATTGATTTTCTGAATTTCGTATCAACTGCATATCCTCACTTATACATAAGGTAGGCATGTCTGTACCAATTTCCATAATTATTATTTATTTTCATTCAACTTTTCGTCGAGGACTTTTCAATCAATATTTATTTTAGAAATCTTAAAACCTGACATCACACTACTGGGATAATACAATATCAAATGATAACATATACTGTAAGTTAGGAAAGTAAATACCATTTAACGTACCAACTAATACGACACAACAGTCTGTTTATCACTATTATCGATTTTTAATGTTGGGAAGCTGCATACACTTCTTGGTAAATGAATCGAAGGTTTTTTTTATAACGTGTATAATGGAGGATGTTTTCGAACGCAATCCTGTATGTGTATTGAACACCAGTCATATACGCGGGAATCAAATTTTGTGCTACACTTCAATGCTTGCCATTTTTATTATATATTTATCTTATCGCCCTTTAATTAAATGCAAAATGGCAAGCAGTTTGAAATCGTACAAAATTTGGGAATGTTTTCTATCATCTCTACGAAATAATCAATTTTTTAACATCGATTTTTCTTATGTTGTACTACACTCCGATGCTTGCCCTTTTTATTACGTACTTATCTGACCGCCCTTTAATTACATGCGAAATGGCAAGCAGTTTCAAATTGTACAAAGTTTGCGATTTTTTTTTACAACTCTATTTATTGTTTATAATAAGATGATTTTATTATACATGCTTGCCTTTCGGGTTGTGACATTGTTTTATTACGAAATTAATGTTTCTCTTTGTTTGAAGCAATTCGGGATCATGCAAATTATGTGCAAAAATTTTACAAGATGTTCCGGAAATTTCGTACCGTTGAGCTAACGACCGGCGCTTGCCAATTTTTGTAGCGTCATATTTTGATATGAACTTTCAATTTTCTTATTAGCAAGTAGTTTGAAAACATGCAATTTATAATTTTTTTTTTCGGTTGTTCGTGACATTTCAAACTACGCCGGTCACTTGTAATCGCTTGCCTTTCATTATTCAAGCTCCATTAAGTGTAAATGAGCGTGTGTTACAATGGCAAGCGGTATAAGATCATGCAAAAACTTAAAAATATTGTACGAATAAAAACGCGTTTTCAAATATGGCCGTCAAGCGTCCGGAGATTCGGACCCACTATTCCTGGGTCTACTGTGGGCCAACTATCGACCATCAAAAAGGCAAGCGGAATAAAATCATACACTTCCATCTGTCATGCTCTTACGGTCTACTGGTTCGCACACCGAAAGACGAGTCATTGAATTCACGAATCACTCTAGAACAAATTGAAATCCCGTTGAATGAATACATCCCACCTCAGTGATTTTTCTGTATTATTTTCGATTCGATAATATTTTCTGGATAAGTTCATATTCTCTGAAAATATGGTCTGAATAACGACTGTAAAAGGTGTAGTTCTCCATTAATTCCGAATAAATATTATATTTTTAATGGTTTATTATAAATTCCATTGATTATTTGACAAACTTTATATTCTACATTCTACTCCAGTCTATGACGGTGAAAAAAGTGTAAACTGTGTATTTATCCCATACAGCACCGTTTCGTATGAAAATTTGGATACAGGTTCTACTTACCCTCTATTCCAAAATCTACCCCGTGCCGAGGGTTGCTTTCTTCCTGGGGGTGGATACCACCCCTTCTTGGGGGTGGATGCCAGCCCTTCTTGGGGGTGAAAGAATTTTTATTGGAAATAAGTGCGGAAATCAATAGATTGACTAATTCTAAGCACTTTCTGTTCAATGAAGTTTTTTCTGAAAAGCAATACTTTTCGACTTATTCGCGAGTGAAATTGTCGGTTTTCAGTCAAAGAAAACACGTTTTCAGATCATTTTTCGCGAATAACTGGAAAATAATCCATCTAATCGAAAAACTTGCAGAGAGCAAAATTATAGCTTTTGAAAAAACAAAGGCAATTTTTTTATTTGTGATGTATGCAAACCCACTACAAACTGAATAATTGCTTGTTGAAAGTTGATTGGTATTTTCAAATGACCAAATGTAAAGTTTCTACGTACAATAACCAAAAACCAATGCATTTTTCGAAAAAACCAATCGGACCTTTTCTGAAGTCCTTCAAAAATCCTTCATTTTTGTTATTTCTAAACGTTTCTAGCATCAAAACTGACCAAGGTATGAAGGAAATAATGTTGAATCCTATTTTTTTCGTTGAAAAAAAAATTGTGAATAACTCATTCTCTCTTCTCCCCCCTTTGAAATAAATCGTTGTTACCCCCTAATTCACTTCATTCATGTTCCTTTAATAAGTTCTGAGTTTTTCATCAATTCAAAGTACCTAGTTTCGGAAAAAATTGAGATTGAAGAGAAAAAATCATATACGTGATTCAGCGAAAAATTACCATTTCTTCGAAATAACTCGAAAAGTATTGATCACATGCAAAATTGAAGGCTATTCTTCTCTGAAAATTTCGGTGTTTCATTTTTTTCTGCAGGATGAAAATAGAGTAAGAAATGGCCAGTTAAATATTGTGAGGGTTCGCGCAAAGTACCTTTTTTGAGCCGTTTCAGCATGAACCTTTTCAAAAATATAATCTGAAACAAAAAATAATGTGAATGAGCTCATAGCTCTTGAAAAAAGGCACAAAATACTTTTTTGGTGGATTTGATTGCTTGAAGACTAAGCGAGTTATGGGAAAAAACCAAAACATGGAAAAAATAGGATTCAACATTATTTCCTTCATACCTCGGTCAGTTTTGATGGTAGAAACTTTTATAAATAACAAAAATAAAGGATTTTTGAAGGACTTCAAAAAAGGTTCAGTTAGTTTTTCCCTAAAAATGCATTGGTTTTTGATTATTGTACGTAGAAACTTTCCATTTTGGCGTTTGAGAATACAAATCAACTTTCAACAAGCAATAATTCAGTTTGTAGTGGGTTTGCATACATCACAAATAAACAGTCGCCTTTGTTTTTTCGAAAGCTATAATTTTGCTCTCTGCAAGTTTTTCGATTAGATGCATTATTTTCCAGTTATTCGGGAAAAAAGATCTGAAAACGTATTTTTTTTTGCCTGAAAACCGACAATTTCACTCGCGAATAAGTCGAAAAGTATTGCTCTTCAGAAAAAACTTCATCGAACAAAAAGTGCTTAGAATTAACCAATCTATTGATTTCCGCACTTATTTCCAATAAAAAAAATTTCACCTCCAAGGAGGGGTGACATCCACCCCCAGGGAGAAAGCAACCCTCGACACAGGGTAGATTTTGAAAAAGAGTGTATGTAGATCCTGAATCCAAATTTTCATGCGAATCGGTGCTGTATGGGATGAATACACGGGAAAATGGTCATAGACTGGACTATTCGACATTTCAATTGACACGACTGACTCAGTTGTTATATTTTGGATACTCTTTGTAATTTACGACGAATTGTTTTTGGATACATTTTTGAATACTATTTGACGCCAGAATACACCTATAGTTGGGAGTACCTATTATGTCGAAATGTAAGAATTTGTATTGAAACAATATAAACTGAAACTGGTAGTCAAATTCTGTCCGATTATTTGAACATTTTCGTTAGCCGTACATCTTTATGTAGATTTAGGTTACAGAAAATATAAATGTATTTAAAACAATTTTAGGCGTCTCAACGAACGCCACTAATCCAGGACCCTCTGAAAATCAAGCGAATGGATTGAAGTCCTCGGAATCTGCGACTAATCTTACAGCTGAAAATCCCGCTATCGCATCGGAGAATGTTGAAGACAAAAGCAAATACGCATCCAAAACAAATTGTCACGATGATAAAAAAGAATGTGGGGAATTGTGCGAACAGTCTCCACAGTCAGATTCTGAAAAAAATGAATCAATGAATAGTCATTTATCTTCTAGATGTAACGAAGATGAGAGTAATGATGGATTCGAAACTATGAAGTGTTCCAATAATGATTTACAATCTCCTATCAAAAGCGTCGAGACTGAAACAAGAGAATTGGAAATTCCTGTTGAAACAGACGAATCTGTTAACGACTCAAAAAATTCATCTTCATCAAGTTACACTATTGATAGTACGATACAAAATAAAAAAAATAGTAGATCTAAATTACCCAAACATATGCCATCATTACAAGACATAGAAACTCCTAAGGATTCTCAAGAATCAGAATCAAGGTCTGGTCGCATCTTGAATAGTCAGTCTTCGGTATCTCGTGATAAGTCAGGCACCTCGTTTTGTCCGTCTAGTGAAAGTAGTAAACTTTATTCACCTTCGGCTAAACTCGCAAGTTCCCTCGAGCAAATGGAAAACTCAAATTCTAAGGAGAAAGAATGTAAAACTAGAATCAATAAAAAAGAAAAAGATTTGGACCAATTTAGTTTGCAAGCAGGAATCCAGAAATCGGATGATACAGAACTACTGGATAGTAGGAATGAAGAAGTCATAGAGACTGCCATGGCTAACCTGGCTGATATTTATGAACAAACAGAAAACTTGGGTTCTATGAAATTTCGGGATGGAAAAAATGAAGACGAAAAAGTTTCGAAAAATACCAGGTTGCCAAATTCTAATGAATCTACAGAAAGTCCAAATTTTAAAAATGTAGAAGACTTGAATAGGATAAGTAAAGATAGGCAAGCAGAAAGCTCCTATTTGGATGATTCAGAAAGTATGGATAGTAGAAATGAAGACGAGGCTAACCTGGCAGATATTCATCAACAATGTGGAGATTTAAATTCGAAGGAATGTCAAGATGGTAGAAATAAAGAAGAAGTGTCAACAAATTGTAATCTAGTAAGTTTTGATGAGCCTACAGAGAGCCCAAATATGGGAAGTTTAAACCATATTAATATAAATAAAAATGATATGGAGTCTGTGATGACGAATCGGTCATATGAGAAAACAGAAAATTTGAATTATAAGAAGAAAAAGCCAAATAGAATAATCGAGAAGGACAAAGAGTTATTCAATAGTAACCCGATCAATGTTAATGATCCTGCGAGAAATGTTAACGACGAAATAGAAAAATTAAACTCTGCGAAGAAAGGACGTCTGGACGAAAGGAGTAATAATGATGGATTATCAACCAATACTAATCCGAGTAATTCTAAAGAGCCTGCAGTAAGCAAGAATTTGAAAAATCTAGTAAATCATGATAATGAAA
The DNA here is from genome assembly GCA_032362365.1 of Zygogramma bicolorata. Lineage (NCBI taxonomy): Eukaryota > Metazoa > Arthropoda > Insecta > Coleoptera > Chrysomelidae > Zygogramma > Zygogramma bicolorata. The sequence goes on from JAVJAQ010005007.1 coordinate 268,219, forward strand.
GAGGGGATGAGACGGACTCGGCCATGGCTAACCTTGTAAATTCTCATGAGAAAACAGGAAATTTAAATTATGAAAAAGTAGCGCGTGATAAAAAAAGTAAGGAGGGTGAAGAAATATTCAATGCCAATCGGATGAATTCTGATGATGCAGAAAATCGAAACTGTGGTATCATCGAAAGTCAACAGAGTAACAAGAAAGATGGCATTGTCTCCACCATGGCCCATCTTGACAATAGTTGTAGTCAACCAGAAAATCTCAAGTATCAGAAGCGAAAATATCAAGATAGAAGTGAAGACGATTATCAAGGGGTCAATAACACTAACCCGATACATTCTGATGAACAAGAAGATGATACAAACTCCGATAACATAGTAAGTGAAAATGAAGGGTACGTCGATGCTACTATAAATAACTTGGAAAAATCTATTGCGACAAGAGAATTCTCAAACTGCGAAGCCATTAAATGCCGTACTGACAATAATGACGGTGAAGAGCGCACATTTGATAATCTGGAAAATTCTGAGAGAGTCAAAAACTTACACTTTCGTGATAATGAAAATGAAGATCCCAATTATTCTTACAAAAACAATTCTGATAAGCGGAATAGTATAGATTCTGATGCGACAGTGATCATTGATAATGAAACTACAGTAGATGAGGAAAGTGTTGTTATAGGTAAGGACTTGTTCGAAGAATCTGTTAACTCGTCTCAAACCGATAATCATGAAAAAGGTGGTGAAGAATCTGCATCATCGGACAATGAAATTTACCTGCAGCCCACCCAAAAAATATATGAAACATCGAAGATTCAGTTTGACTTAAGGAAAGCCGAGGCCGGTGATGTAAGTGTGGCCTCTCAATTTACATCTGATAGTAAGACAATGGAACCAAGGAATGCTGATGGATCTTGTTTCATGTCCGATGCAGTAAATGAAAATCTCGGTTTAGCTGTTGGAAACGGAGATAGTGGTATGGCAACATCACTTTGTTGTTCAGATGATGGTAAAGTTCAACCGATCTCGGGTGATGTTCCAATGGAAATAGATTTGAATCAAAGAGAAGAGGTGATCCCTGAGGAAATTGAAAACCCTTATTCAATAGAAACGGTGAAATTGGATACTGATGAAGATGTGGATGTCTCATACAGTCAATCGACTAAAGTATGGGAACCGGAACGGTCTAGCGATTTTCTGAATGAACATAATTATAGTTGTACTTCTGTTTCTGATATTGAAGACTCTACAAATAATGGGAGGGTCGATCTCAACCCTGAAATAGAAGAATACTCGGATAACGAAGTATCTAAGGGTGACAAAGATAAAACAGGTTCAGAGGTTGATATAGAGGATAGTGAATCTGACTCGAATCTGAATGCCGAAGCTGAAAGAGACGATTTAGCTTCCCATGGACACAGAGATTCAAATTCTGATTCGATTGACGTAGTTGACAAAAGTTACATTTACAGTGAACATAACTATAGCTCCGGTGGATCTCCGGGTCCTCAAATTTTTTCGTCTGATACAGAATGCGAACCTGTAAAAACTGGAAATGCCAATGAGTCTGACGGACAAAGAAATAATGATGTCGATAGTGATGAAACTGATATAGACAGGGATATGAATAGAGACTTTGTCAACGAAACTGAGGATGTGAAATCAATACAGGAAAAAAACTTGGCTGATATCGACGTAATACCCGACAGTCAGGAAGATGTTGCTCTTTCGCAGCAGAGTACCGTATCATATGAATTTGACATTAGCGAACGTGTCAAATGCTTAGGTAATGTTTCCTTTATTGAATGATTAGATTAACAATATGTTTTGTGGTCGGTGGTATGAGCACGCTTCTTCACATTCATTGTTTGCTTTTCAGCATTGTAGAATGAACCTTTAAGCATGAATGTTGGAGAACGATTGTGAGTAGAAGGATATTCGAATACTTTCTGACATGCTCCTTTCATAACGGAAAAGGAACATGATGAAAATTAAGATGACTTTATACTGGTGTTATTACGGATGCATTTTTATGTCACACTTCCTTGAAAACGAGCATGTTGAGAAGTTATTCATTATATGTTGAAGTTTTTTGCCAGTAGGGACTGTTGTTTGTTGTTGCTCTGAAAGTTACTGCCATCAGAAGTTCAGGAAGGAAATGTATTCCAACTTTTTTGCAACAATAAAATGATCGGGACGTTTTTTGTTGACAGGTAACTTTTGCACCTTATTTCATATAGAACTTCTGAACCTAATCTGACAATACCTACCATTTTTCAATAAGTTAAAAAGGAGATAAAAACTTTCGTATTTTGTCATTTGTCGCGTTTAAACTTCGTGCTTTTGTTCTACGGTCGAATAAGTAAGGCCATTTTTTTTTCTACACCAAACTTTTTTTCTCTCTTTACCAAACTAACTCGTGTGAGGTTGGCGCAAACTCCAAGTAATTTATGTTTAACTTGGAATGCTTTTTGTCATGTAGTTCTGAAAATTCAGTGTTATCGACTGTGCATATCCGAATGTTTTTATGTCAGTATCATCAAGTCGTCATGTGTTAGAATCCTTCAGAGTTTAATGTCATCATCTAACATAGTGATGGTATCTTTCTGATCTTTGAAGGAAGCATAACGTCTAAAATGGAATCAACTTGGCCGAATGCATCGTCCGATCTCTTGAAATTCGGGTAAACGTATATTGCACCAGTATATAGTGATTTTACCGAAAAATCCTTTCTGACAACAGGGTACAAAATCTGTCATTATTAGCATTGTTCAACTGTTACATCGATGTGGTACGTATTAACAGATTGTTTTGATTGGATAATTATAGCATGAGCCGCGGATTTTTGTCGACACGGATAGTCACTGCATGGAGTTGAGGTGTCGCATAGGCGTTGCCTCGAGTCGAATCGTGGAACGAGAGCCTTTCACTTTTTTTGAGAATATAAAGTTGATTCATATTCTGAGACACTCACTGTCGCTTTATTTATTGGAGAACATAAATCGTACCTAGAAAATTTGTATAATTTTCTTCTTCATAGAATTGTAAAAGTTTCGAGTATTTTCTAACCTTCAGCTAATACTGTTATGATCTCTGCTTGAGTTATATGTTTGTTCGTTGAAGTAATACCAAATAATGTGCCATTGCAAAGTCCTCTCAAAGAGTCGAGAACAATCCTCCTCTCAGACTGTCGAGTCGACAATTCGTGCGTCAGCTCATTGCTTAAAATTAGTCAGATTCACTACCTCAAAATTTAGGCCCATTAAAAAGTTATTTCCGCCTTCTTGCCGACAGTTCAGGATACACCAGACAAAGATATGAACCTTTATACATATAACGAGCTAGTCTTTGATATACAGGCCGTTTCTTTTATCATGTGGTAACATTGCTATATTCTGAACCGTAACAGATATGAAGACGATTAAATGGGAAAAAAGGTAACTGTCATCGAGAACAATACAATGGAAGAAAATTTACGGGGACTCTCGCCCTTCTCGGGTTATTCGGGAAAAACCAAAAAAACTATACAACAATCGAATTTTGACCAAAAACTGATATTTTAGTTACTTCCTGGGTTGAGAATTATAAAAAAATTTACGAATTAAAATTGATTGGGGAGAAATAAGCCCTGAAAGAAGGATTGCGGCAATACAAAAATGTCCAAAACGAAAAAGTACGAATTTTCATTGTGTTAGGGTTCGGGTACCTACCTGTCGAATTTATTGAATTATAATTCGAAACAATTCACAAGAGAAGTAAGGACAGGACCGTAATTTAGAATTGTTGCCACTGAGGATGGTGGGTATTTCAAATGACACGCTATGAAAATATCAAATGTGACATACCCTTGGATTGTAAATTTATCGCTATATCAATATATCTGTTATAAAAAAGACAGGTCCGTATTTAAAAAAATAAAGTTGATGGTGGCCATGTTGACACGTTTCATCGAATATTTATTATTATATCGTCATAGTACACTTCGAATACAATAATATTTTCCTTTTCCATTTTTTGATATTCTCCGAAATAACAATTCCATTTAAAAAAAAACAAAAACAGCATTTTTGGTTCTCCCCGTATAACTCGAGAAGGGCGAGATTCCCCGTAAATTTTTTTCGACCATTGTATTGTTCTCGATGACAGTTACCTTTTTTCCCATTTAATCGTCTTCGTATCTGTTACGGTTTAGAATATAGCAATGTTACAACATGATAAAAAGAAACGGCCTGTATATGATATGTATCTAATATGTAGTCTAATTGGTCAGAAGACCGGACCACTCCATGATCGTCTGAAAGAAGGCGGATCTAATTTTGAAAAATTATTCGAGGGTTGAATCGAGAGCTTGCCAACGCCTTAGAGACTCAGCCGTCTGATTACCTATATTTCTCAATTTAAGTCGAAATGGCAATAATAGGTGATGGGTGCACAAAGTTTGGGCCGTGCTAGCTTGGGAAATATAACGTTTTTGTCTTGTAGAATCGATTGCCACAAATATTTCATTGTAGTTTAATTCTCAGTTTTCCATCTCAATTTAACCATTCTTGTCATTCTCCATGTGGACTTTTTCAGGGGATTTAAGCGATGTGGAATCTATAACCGCAAATGACAGTACAGGTAAGTAAGTTGACAAATTCTGAAATATCCAATGATTCTGGTTATTTAGTTATAGATATTGGTCAGGAAGATGAGAATGGAGCAGAACATATTACCAAAGAATTGGAATGTCTATTGTCAGATGGTATCAGCGACAGTAAATCCGAAGGTAAATTTAATTTTATTCGTTTGATTAACATTAATGCAATCTGCTATAATTGTTCAATTTCAATTGGGAAACGTTGAAACAGGAGGAAATTATAGGAATTATTTTGAGTTTATGAAAGAAAAATTTGGTCTCAACCATGTGGAATTGAATTCCGAATTGGAAGTACTGAAGACGATTTTTTCCGTACCGCCCATTGTGTAGTAAAATCTCAGGCTATTTCTACGGCACTGAGAATAGTTTTTAATGCTTCCACTGGACGGCCGCATGAATTGTCACTAGAGCCGGAATTTAACAAAAATGATAAATGATTTCCAATTCCGAGTGACTTTCAAGAAGTATCTCGAAAGTTTCAGTGTGATATTGATTTTTGCGTACATAATATATTATGCGCAAACGTCAAAAAATTTCTTGAATGATTCTGTTATAGCCAGACCATCGCGAATTTCAACATATAATTTGACTCTTCTCGCGCTCTGAATCTTTGAATTATCTAAATCGGATTAACAAAAATTGTCTTTGAATTATCGTTTACGCACCCTCATTTTTGGAGTTTCATAATGCCCCTCTTTGACGTTAAAAACAGTCCACCACATTTCAAGAAGCGTTTTGTCTTCAGAATGATTTGATAGCCTCTGTTGAAAGCCAAGTTGAGAAAACAGTTGAGGAATGAGTCTTCGTTATTGCCGAATTTGCCAAAATCGCAAACATACTAATTTATAGTTCGAAAACGGAAATGGAGAGACCATCATCTCATAAAATTTAGGGTTTCCTCTGGGTCTGTGTAATTCTTACAAATTTTCTGTTTACATGTTAGATCGATCTTGTGTACTACGACTTCTCAAGATACTATCAGTGTTTCCGTGACGTTTTGCAAAAATTTACAACCACGCAGTGTGTCACATCGAACTTCCGTTAGAACTTTGAGGTCATAGTGTTAGATATTCTAAAAATGTTTTTCGTGAAAGTAAAACTAGTTCAACCGATATTCAGGGTACTGATAGAGTACGTAACATATCAAAGTTTCTGTTTCATCAAATGGAACCACATATATTGCTCTCCATATTCGTATTCCTCTTGAATAGAACGTTAAAGAATATAGTTTTGTTTTGATAACGATCATTCATTCCCTTATAATACACCCATCCAAATGAAGTTTGGCTCAATACAGGTTTGTTTCAAAATCTGTTTATTAACTTGTCACAATCAAAGGCAAATTATCATACCTTATAATAATCTTTGATGAGCCTTTTTCAAGGATTTGACTCTATTATCTATATATGGTAATTTATAGATTGTAAGTAATATTTTAAATCAATGTTGTTGTAGTTCTAACATGACCGTGACTGAAGACTTCGAACTGAATATATTTAAACTGCAGCGGATTATTGATCAATCGGCGTTATAGTTGATGCTTCGTCTTAAAGTGCATAAATATCCTTAACGGCACCTGATTATCTTCGTCAGAAAAACCACAAAACTATTATACTGATGAATAAAATTAGGCCAATCAATATGATTTTCGACAAACACTGGCAGTTCTTTCGGTAGAGACTGTCGACTCTGAATCTTTGTGATTTGAGGAAGATCCACTTGCTCGGGAAAGAAGTGTGAAAACTATTCCACAGTTTTGGTAGGATATGGTCCAAACTACGTACCACTATCACGTTTTTCCCCAAGTCTTTCCAGTTTAGGGCTAATTATAGATCTAACTAATCTTCTTCAATCCTTATCCCATTTCTTTTTTTTTGTCGTATTTTTATCCCCGCTCTTCGAATCATCTATGCTTGACTGATTCCATTGTCATGTTCCGATATTCCTGAACAGTACTGTCCAGCTAATTCAGTCGTTCCGATTTTACTGACAATCACTGGCAATTATTTCGCGCCAATTTTTGAGGTACCCTGTTAGAGACTAAAAAGTTACCGGTGCTACTGCTGCTGAAGTGGTCCTGTAGTCCCAGTATTCCTCAAATTGAGTTAGGTTAGGTTGTGTTCGAGTAAACGTCAACGGATAACAGATTAAATTTGTTGTCAGATTATTGCAATTGCAAAATTATCAAAAAGTTTCGAGTTGTACTGGAAGATATATGCGTACAAGATAATGCTGGATTGAAATGAATCCAGCAGATCAATAAAATCTGCGGAAACCCCATTTTTCGAGATTGCAAGCCTTACTCGCACTTACCTGAAATGTTGTTTGAAAATCTTAGGGGTGTAAAAACCTACTGCATTTTGAATGTACCCTTCTATTCTTGGTGTTTTTTCTATGCGACCTCTAATTTTGTCGAGGATTATAATAATTTCAGTCATTATATTCTCTAAAGACTCTAAAGATTATGAGAGCTTGACCTCTCTGAATTTTCTATTTCCGTATCGCTAGTGCTCAATATTTAATTTAGTTTGGAATAAGATAGGGTACGTCACACCTGTCACCGCTGACAGTTCCTTTGACGGATGTCCGATGGCGATCCGTTCCGATATCATCAGCAGTAGATTACTATCACTGTAAAAAGCGTTCCGAAAATGCTTACTGTGGCCAGTAATACCAGCAATATCGGAACATGACATATGACTCCAGTCCCAGTTCCATTTTCGGTATCCATGTCAACCATAACATTATCTTCAGAACGGGCCATCTGGCTGCGTCTGACATAATTGAATTTCGGTTTTACATTCATTCTTATCACAATTACTAAATATCGACAGTGCTAGTCCTCGATGACGAGAAGGGCCATATGTTGTACTTTACCTAGAATAATAATATTTATTATTTACCCTCGAAGAATTAAAAAGAAAAATTTGATCAAAGTTATTAACATTTCTGGCAGCTTTTAAAAATATTTTTTCACAACAATAACTGAGATATGTAATCGAACATAAAGAAATGTTCTACAGAATGTTTACATAGAAATATGTGGAACGAAGTGAAAAATAAATACTTATTCCAGGCACTAAATGTCATGTATCGTGAATTTTTGTCAAATAATTTCGGATTCAGGTGCTTGTTGTCAAGTTAAGTCTGATGGATGGCGCTTTTGCTCCTTTCCAGCTTTGATTTTATTAGAGATTTCAGGAAATACTGTACAAGTATTTTTTATCGTCCACTTCCTACGAACATTTCTCAGAAATTTTTCGAGAATTATGCTAGCTAATGAATTAAATAAATAAATAATGTTTATTAAACAATTCAAAAACAGGTATACAATATTAAAAATCAAATTATTAATAAACTAAATGCATAATCCCACGAAGTAAAACTTGTTGTGGGATATTCGTATTACTCATGTAAGAAATGCGAAAAAATTATTAGGATCGAAACATAGGTATAATTAGTTTGTTTTCAATATATCATGAAATAGTTTTCTATTAGAAATAAGTATCCATTCCTTCAGATTTTTTTTGTATGATATAAATAATTTTGTGTTTTTGATTTCCTCTGGTACAATGTCATATAGATATGAACAAGTGATAATTACTTTCCAAGGGATAATTGCACCGGTCTATTCAATGAAACTAAACTAGGTTTGATCACTAAGGAACAAAGATTCTGATTAGCAATTCCATAACAACAAAACCTAGTTAGATAAACCACAATGAAAGCCAAACGGTGCAATTGACTCTAAAATATGTTATTTTATACTAGAGGGAGAAAGGCGAACAATACTTTTTCCCATTTTGAGATAATAGAGAATACTAGTTTTCAATAATTATATTCTTTGTAGATGATCCTACCGATATAACACCATCTGACTCGGATCCATCTAATGCAGATACTACAAACCTTGATACATCGTCTGGCACGCATTCACCTACCTCAGGTAACTTTAGATTTAGGATTTCATTTAGTGGACGAATTATTTTCGAAAATGAATGAGATCCACTGTGGATTTATCGAAAACGCTATAGTTTAGATCAAAAGTTGAAAAGCAATGACGGTATGAGGGTGATGTTGGTGAAAACTCAAATCTGCGGTTCATTAGAATCGATCATCTACCCGTGAACAGATCAAATTGTTAAAAAATTATCATTGAAACCCCACCTCTAGTATTAATAATTTCAATTTTGTATTGAGAATGAAGCACTGCGAAGGTTCGAAACGCTTTCTGAACAGTTACAACACTGATCGTAACACGTAAAATAATTCTTTTCAATAAGCAAATTTTGATTTGAGAATAAAGCGCCGTGGGAAAAAAATTCGATTTTTCACAAAATAAGTTTGTTGCAAATGAACATATGAAGTTTCCACTACCATCAAGGTTATTTCGCTTCGTGGATACCTATACCTATATAATATCTATTGCTGATGAATGCTGATAGAGAAATGAAAACGACTTTTTACCAGAACTAAAAGAAAATTCAGCACTACAAGGAAGAAGTGCTCGACTGTGCTGTGGGCCATAGAAAAGTTCAGACCTTATATAGAAGCCACGAAGTCACTGTCATAACGGTTAATTTTGCCTTGCTTTTGTTAAGCAATTTGGAAGATCCTACGGAAAGGTTAGAACGCTGGAGCGTTCCTCTACAACAATACGATCTCAATACCGAACATAGACGTGGAAAGGAAAATGTAGTCCCTGATACCTTATCCAGATCTGTAGAAGACGAAGTCACCGATCAGAACATCTTTTCCGGCTACTAGGAGCATGGTATTCCAAAATGATCAAGGACATAAATTCACGTCCACTCAACTTTCCTAGTTGGAGAGTCTCTAATGGAATAATCTATATCAATATACGAAATTCATACCCTGGTTTTGATAGCGACGCATATTATTAGAAGATGGTTGTTCCAGAGTCCCACCATAAAAAAATGTTAGAAGATCATCATGACAGTGTGACTTCTGGTGTTCATAAAACGTTCAATAATATAAGCCTCAAGTTTTATTGGCCAAAGTTGAGGTCAGACGTGATATTTTAACGTCTCGGTGTTTGTATATCTCATAGCCTATTATCTATTGTTGATGAATGCTAACAGACAAAAAGAAAAATTAACAGTTTCCATTACAGTATTCAAAAATACTAAAGTTCATTCAGAAGGAACTTTTTCAATTAACGCAGCAACTTTTCGGGGTAGAAATGTGCCCTTCTGCAAATTCTTGATTTTTTCAGATTGTGGTGGTTACTACCCCAAGAAACTACAATAAAAACATTCATCCACCTCAAAATAATGACTTTCAAGCAGTAATTTCTCAAGTTATTAAGAGCTTTATCCCCTAATGTAATCCTATAATCATTCAGGACCTTTTTTGGAGGATTGTATGCTCTTCAAAACGAGTATACGCACAAATCTATTACTATACTTATTCATTAGTTATATGCATTTATTTTTTGAAAATTTCGAAAATACCCTTATCTCCTGATATTTCATGACTTATAACTGTGGAAATACTGTAGATATTGTGAGTGACCTAGGCTCAGTTTTATTCTTTGGATAATTCAACAACAATCAACCATATAAGTTTCAGAGAATATCCTTGTAAAAACGTGAGATGCCAAATTATATTTCTTGCTTGTACCGTATAATACTTGTTGCGGAATCTGATGAGTTTGAATGTATCCCCAGTTGTCAGATAAAACATCGTCGAAGTTTTTCTCCATACCTGCTCTGATTCTGCAGCTTCTGGTTGAAGGGGATGCTTCGGACCGGCAATACCGGACTGTATATGGCTGATTGAGGTGTCGTTATGAGTTAGCACACAAAGACGGTACTTAATAAATTTTTCACTCAGCACGACCGGCCCGTACGATTTCTTCTGTGATGCACATCTGACAGCAATGCTTCGAGTAGAGCAATTTTCGGCTATTCCCTTTGACGATATGTGCGAAAAACAGGGGTATAAGTGGTGATGCAAAAATGCAAAGTATATTTTCACATATGTAAACAAAATAAATAGGAAGGGGAATATCCGAGAACTTAATTTTTCCCCCCACCAAAATATAACTTTATTTTTTTTATTGAGACGAAGATTGTGAAGGTACGGGACATAACTTCAGAAGTGGTTTTCGTAAAAGACAGTGCGCGGTACGAACACATCCCACTCTGACCACGCCATCTACTCATTCTCCAATTCAACGGAAGGACATTTTCATTCTTTATTATGACGAGATCGCCTGGACTGAGAGCGTTTGTTTTATTCAACCACCTTTCTTCAACAACGCAATTGATTCAGCTTGTAGAGACCTGGCATTTTCCAGAGAATCTAAACCTGTTATTACATCGTCCACATAAATGTCTTGCGTGAGTAGAGTACGAGCATTAGGAAAATCGTTTCTTTCGTCCTCACACAGTTGGGATAGTGTTCTTATGGCAAGAAAAGGAGATAAGCAAACACCGAGGGTTGCAGTTTTCGATTTGAAATCTTGAATCGAATTATGAGGAGAAAACCTCCAGAGAATTAGATGATAATCCCGTTGATATTCTTGAATTAAAATTGGCAGAAACATATGTTTCACGTCGCTTGTTAATGCCCAAGTGTGCAATCAAAAATTCATCAGAATTGCACCATATCTTTCTGGAGCTTTTTGACAATGAGAAGTGTATCATTGGGAAAGGGTCCTGCCAAAGATTTCACCGAGGCATTGAATACTACACGTAACTTAGTGCTTGAACTATCATGTTTGAAAACAATGATATGGAATATAGAATATTTTTCCAAATGAGTTTGGAAAGTCAACCGTTTCCATATAATTATTCATCAAGTAGTCTTTCATGAATCCGTTGTATTGAGATTACAATGAAGGATTCCCCAACATTTTTTTCCAAGGAGTTGAAACGTGAATGCGTGAACGCGTATCTCCAAAATAAGAATCGAAGAGGCAAAGGCACAACATATCTACCAGAAGAACTTTAGAGTAGTTTTGCTTGAATGAAGCTTCACATTTCTCATCATCTGGTGAAATGGTATATTTGTCTGGAATATTTTGTATCTCCCAAAATCTTTTCAAAGTTTTCCCTGGAGATGGATCACAAACTGACACAAAAGAATTGACGGATGATGGAGAGAGAGACTCGTATTTTCCCATTGTTATCCATCCAAAATTGGTATCGACGGCGATAGGCTCGTTGACTTTACCAGATATTTTGCTCTTTTTCAAAAACATAGAGAGTAATACATTTGCACCAAGTAGCATGTCTATTCGGCCTGGGACGTGGAATTTATTGTCAGCTAACTGAAGGTTGGAAATGTGTAAGAATCTACCGAAATGGTACGCACAGGAGTATCGGCGCATATTTTTGTCAAAATCAAAGCATTAATATCAAAGATGGGGCATGTTTTTTTATGCGATCTTAGTGAAACTGATATAGAACTAGAGCCGATGAACCCATGCCTCCCAAACATTGATATCGAGGAAAATATTCGAACGAGGTAGTGCTAACCTTTTTGCACATTCTTCAGTTAAGAATGACGCTTGACTTTCGGAGTATAGGAACACAGATTACTTTTCCGTGCACACCGAGTACATCAACTAGAGCGGTTGACAAAATAACGGTAGGATTCAGAGGCACTAAATTCGTGAGAACTTGAGAGGTAAAAGGTTTAACAAAACTAGGATCACCGTGAGATAAGGACGGAATGGTATCTGTTTTCACACAATCTTGTGCATTTGAGTTATTATCGCTGAAGTGGAGTAAAGTGTGATGTCTTTTATCTTTACACACCCGTCAGCAAGCTTCTGAAGTACAATTTTCAGTGAAATGTTTACTCCCCAAACAATTGGTACACCACTTATTTTGTAACGTCCGGGAGGGTTTGTAATTGTTGTTTTACTTTTATTGCCCTTCTAGGTACCCACCAAAATAATCTCTCAATATTTTCTTTCTAGCACTGTACCTCTATTTCAACCTATCTGTATCAATTTATGTTTACAGAATAGACAACTTTACAATTTACAATCCCTCCGCTCTATTACTAGTGTGGTAATTGCTGAAAGGGTATCATTTTTGTTAATGGCAGCGTGTCACCAGACGTAGATTCCTCCACGTCACATTTTGGATGTTAAGGCAATTTCCGAAAGGGACATGAATTCGGCCCTTTGCACGAAGAAAGGGTCTTTAGTGAGAAACCTAGGGTTAAATTTCTGCTTCCTCGTATACTCTGAAAATAGGGCGGCTTGTAGGAAATGAAATCCTCTGATAACTTTAAGCAATATATTAGCAACGAAATGAAAATGGGAACTTACAAAATAGATTAAAAAAAAATATATATAACAAAAATATATGCGGTGAAAACAATTTATAACAAAAAAAAAATGACATGTACCGTACTATTTAGTTTAATCAAAATATTGAAAAATGAACTGAGACCGGCAATGGTCTCCTCTATGCATAAGAATAATGCAAGTTCCACAAACAGGAAAAATGTGTACTCAGAACACAAAAATCTGATGTACTTATATCTAAATTTGCCCTACTGGCTAAATGTATATTATAGGCCGCCCTACGGCCCATCCCAATAGCTACTCGATGTCAGAGAGAGTCAGAAAGATTTCTCAACTTGTGATTTAAACAACAGATATAAAATTTAATGATGGCTTTCTCTTCCCAAAAGTGAATAAAATGGTTATTTACGTTAACACACATCAAAATTGACATACCAAGTCTTCTGTCTATCTTGCATGGCTGATTCCATTCCATAGATTTTTTGGTATTCCAAGATATGGCACTTTGCACACGAATTACTAATATTCTTATTCTTCCTGATTGTAATTAACTTTTACCCCCGTGACTTGAGACGCGACCCCATGATTTAGGGAGGGACTACGAATCCCTCCCGCGCTCAACGCGCGATTCCCCCTCGCGGAGATCTCTTGATCTTCCTTCTAGCGCGACCTACGTTCAACTACCTAAGCGCGACCTACGTTCAACTACCCAAGCGCGACCTTTTCTCGTCCATTCTCATTTTAGCAAATTTTGCATTTTCGATACTGCCGCCCACAGCATCGGCTGATCCCAAGCGAAGGCGATGTTTTGTCTATCATCTCATATCTCGTCTAGACTGAAACAAAGACTTCTTTCATTGGGTGGTTCGTGAGAGGAATTCTCAAATGAAATTCCCATGCGTTTGATACATTGTATATGAAGCTTTCATATACAGGGTGCGAATGCTTATATTGAGTTCACTTAAAAATGATCAGCATTACAATTTTTTTTTAATTCAAATTTCACACCTTTTTTTTGGAGATTTTTCTGAGAATACTGGACATTTATAAATCGAGTGATTGCTTTCACAAAGGGAACATGTATCATTTTTGTGGGTATTTGATAGAAAAGGAGTATTGAGTTTATTGCCGTTCGATTTTTGTAACCAGAGGTTTTGGGCAATTGATCGTGAAGAGTATATTTTTCATTCGAATTTTCATTAGGTAGAAATTTGAACAAAAAGAACAAATTGTTTTTACGTAATACTAGTTTGTATCAATTTCAACTCATATATTATTCTCTTCCTTTTTAACTGCGGCAGTAATATCGTCTTGAAAGGGTATCATTACTTGAATATCCTCAAATTATTCATATTTCAGTTTCAAGGCGGTATGATAGGTAATATCACTCTGTTCGTTATGAGCAAAAGTATAAATGTCTGGAATTCTATCAATGGAAATTTGCCTGAGAGCCTCCTGTTGTTTTAGTTTATTTGCCATGACAATTTGTTACAAGAGAAATTATCACGATGGATACAAATAAACTGAATGAACGAGATTCTGATATTGGTTCCGTCAAAACTATTTACCTTAGTTCTTAATAATAATCGTATCCAAAGCTAAAAATCAAATATGACTTGCGAATATTTACCAAAGAACGCACATATTCTAGATATTTTTTATTTCTCGAGTGGGACACAAAAGAGCTCACAATATAATAACGTAGAGAGATTGAATTGAACTGGCCGATACTTGATGAAAATCCATATTAACAAAAATATATTAGTTTCCTGTATGATTTTCACTTACAATGGGTTTACAAAACCGCTGCGGCGGTAAGTGAAAATCATACAGGAAACTGTAATATATTTTTGTGAACGTAGAGAGAGTGGCCGTTGGCAAATACTATATTAACGTGTTGATATGAATAATTTTACTAACGAGCAAGAATATATGGGATTATAAAGCATCCATCAAAATTTTATCCGGCGCGAAGTACCAAAATTTTGCGGAATCTGATTAGTTTGAAATGTATCCCCAATTGTCAGATAAAATCGTCGAGGGTTTTCATATTACCTGCTCTCATTCTGCAGCTTCTGGTTAAATGGAATGCATCTGCCCAATCGACTGGCAATATTGGACTGTATATGGCTGATTGAGGTGTTGTTATGAGTGAGCACACGCATACGCCACTTTTTATGAATTTTTCACTCAGCACGACCGGTCCGTACGATTTCTTCTGTCATGCCCAACTGTCAGCAAATGTCATGCTTCACGTAGAGCAATTTTCGGCTAGTCCCTTCGACGATATGTGCGAAAGACAGGGGTACCCGGGGTGATGCAAAAATGCGGAGTATATCTTGACATATGCTCTACAATAATAACTATAAACAAAATAAATTGGGAGGGGAATGTCTGAGAACTTAACAATACTGTTTCTTATTGTTTCATTCTATCATTCATTTTTTATTCTTTCGATTGTCTGGAAAAATATTGCTTTGAATCAGAAATGTTTCGGATGCATATTTATTCACAAACAAAGCATGGATGACCACAGAATGGCGGCGTTCCGTGCTGGGTCAATCATCAAATTGTCGATCCCATCTTATCATCCTTGCGCCTGACAACATTTTCAACGATAAATTCCAGCAGGCTTGGCATTCTTTGCACTTCAAAACTTTTACGGCACGTAAATCGCTGACTTTGGGATCTAATGACTGATAATATTGTCATTTCAAGCCCCAACAACTTGTAGTCCCCTCCGAAACATTCCTCCTTGAAGCATTTTCCTTCTGGATCCTATAGATTGTATACTGGGTGATTGTTAAAGACCCACTTCTTATGGCCTCAGTATAGACAGATCACAAAAACGTGAGCATGCGCAGAGCTGCGACAGAAGCGCCTTGGCGTAGAAATTAAATCAAACTTACTTTCTGGACATGCGCTACATATGAAATTAGTTTTTTATGAGTGAATCATATTCACCACCCTTTTTGCAATTTTATTTCAGTTTTTTTTCATGTGTTATCTTGGTGACATATAATTATTGTTATGGCTAGTTCTGAAATGTGAAGTATACCCTAGCACAGCTATATGTAATACCAATATAAAATCATTCAGTCTGATAAAATGGTCTCGCTTGTAGAAAATGTGAATTCTCAATTTTTTTTAGGCTTTCCGAACATTCAGATAACTGGTGATAGAAAAGATGTAGAAATAATGAAAAGGTCCCTCCTAATCCGGTTAACTGATTGTCTTGGGAAAAATATAGGTAATCTAATGTCATGGAAAGCTTATTGAAATAATATTTTGGAGTATGTTTTAGGCTTTGTATCAAATAATTGGAATGTAGACAAATCTGTTAAGCAGCTTGTGATACCGCTAACAAATTGCCTGAACGATAAAATAGGTAACACTTTAGTTTGAATAAGTCTTTAATTTTTGAAACGACGATTCATTTACCTTTTTTTTCAAAATCTGTGCACTTTTTTCTTTAATTCAAAACGAATGTTCCCTTTTTTCGATGTTGATATAGAACTAATAAATTTTTTCATTTGGGTTGGTATTCCATTCGCATTTCCGATTCAGTAGGTCCATTTATTATCTTACGCAAATTCTCTTCAACTTCAAATTTATTTTTTAATTTATCGTATATTTTAGGCCAGTTCGAACAACAGAATGCAGAGGACACGGTTGAGTTATTGGAGAATGAAAAAGGTAAATGTTCAATGTCTTTATAGATTTGCCATTAAAAAGGAATGATCTGATTTAGCTTAAAAGGGTCTTCTTGCTCGCACCGAAGTCGTACACAAGATGTAGAATATGACATCTAACGTCATCATCAGATATTCATTTAGAAAAACATGAAAAGAATCACATTCGTTGATGTACGCCACTTCTGCAAGCAATGCTTGCGTACCGTTGTTATACGTATATGATTTGTCTGCAATTACGGAAAATGTTATGTAAAAAGGCTCAAGATGCTCCTGAGCGTGTTGGGAAGATCCATGAATAACTTTTTTTAAGCATTTTCTGTACAGGTGAACCTTTTTTCTTGTGGAGGAGTTTAATGATTTTGATAATACTAAATTCAATTTAATGTGATTGAAATTTGGAGCAGAACTAAGACATGGTGAAATCATCTTTGGAACCTATCAATAAGTGTCAGTTTTATGGGATGAGTTTAAACTCCCGGCGGCGATGAGGAAGAAAGTCGACATAATTTGCAAGCATTTTCCCTGATTTGAATTCCACGCCATATTATAACTGAACCCATAAAACAAGAGATTTTCCTGAATTTCAGCGCGCTCAGACGGTGACCTTTTACTCATTTCTGACGTCATTTGAACTAGCCAAGATTGTCGTAAAATTTTATTTTATTACATGTTATACAATGAAAATGAGTAATCAGTAATTTCTTTTGGAGGCGTCAAGCAACTATCAACGCAATTTCACTTTGAATCTTGCCAAATTTTGAATAGAATAGTAGTTGTTCCGTACAATATTGCATTCGAGTCGAATGAAGAGGTGTCCACTCAGAAAATGGAGCAAGTAACTGAAATAACTCACTGAAGTCTGAGTTATTGATATGGAAGAATATTCTTCAATTGTCATTCAAAGTCAGTTCTTTCACAAACTGCAGTTAAAGTCTCTTCTCTTCTATAATGATGGTATGTTGAGTTGATGCTGCGTGTATCGACCTTTGATGAGACCTAGCAACGACACACAAATAATCTACTCTCCTGACAAAATGGTTAGGGCTTTTGCGGCTGAGGTTTTCAGTATCACTACTTTTCTTCGGGTTTGAAGGCCGTCGTTCTCTGGAATTTCTTCCTGACGTTTCGCTAGCGCGAGTGGCTAGCTTCTTCGGAGGCTAAAAGAAGAAGAGCCATTTTCAAGAAGGTGAATGTAACTTGGATTGAAGGAAGATCAATCTAAGGAGTAAGCAGATAGAGGCCCCAGTGTAAAGTCACATAACCTTTCCCCGTGACAACACCTGGGAAGTAGGCACAGTGAGACCTCAGCGTGAAGCCACATTTACCTCCTTGAAAATAACTCCAAAATCGGAACCGAAACGTCGAACACCAAACTCTAGAAGCGGTTCAACACCAACTGCGGGATTCACTTCTAAAAATTGACATCTCATTTTCAAAATGCGCCTGAACTCTTGACCTCGATGTCATCACATCATATGTTCACAAAAATAACATTTAGGCGGTAATGAAAAGTGGTACTTCTTTGAACTTGTTCACTTCATATTTTTGTATCAAGAAATTTAGACATGATTATTTCCGTCATCTACTCGGAAATATCAAACGTGTTGATCAGTATAAATCATCTAGAGATATTGAACGTAACGGAGACATGTAGTCTTTGTATTCAAAATATTGACTATTTTTAACTATTAACTCTATCGTCTTTCAGAGCAGGTGGTCTTGAACGATTGTAATGTTGAATCAACTGAATCTTTATTAGACATCATTATGGAGGAGATTCTGTCAGATTGCGAAAAAGGTAACGATTGATCTCCACCATTTAGATAGTGCTTTTTCGATTTCATGTTTTTTTCAGAAGGACAATAGGTTGATTTGATATTTGTATTAAACTATGACAAAATGTGTAGAAACTATGACTTGTAGCAAAATCGGAAAGCATTTGTTTACAGTATGCAGTGTTCTATCGGTCTGTTAGGTCGTATCAAGTTAATGAATTTGATAATTGATTGCTCATTTTAACACCATGTACATATCCTCATTAGCCAGAGTTACACGGCAAATCATGAGAGAAAATTGCGATATGCATTATTCATGTTTTTCTTGTCATGTTCGTTGACTCGGACAATACTAGAGAATAGCAAAGATGCATTTCCAATTTTCCTTACCGGAAGAGCACTTGATTTGAAATTTACTTTCCACTCTGCCCTTTTGTGATAGTCGTGGTCCGTGCTTAATGGAAATTAGTCCAAAAGAGCTGTGTCATAGGAACACAAGAGGCGCTGTATTGTTAACTTATCGTCCTGATAGACATGGCATTTGTCATCTTTCACCAGAAACCTTTCATGTTTTTTTTCATTGTGACAATCCTCTAACCAATCTGTGAATGTTCATTCTTGAAATTCAACAGAACAGCATTTTTGTTAACTCTGGAAGAGATCTCCCAAGTATATTTCACCCTATATTTCCCGGTGATACCTACTGACGAAGAATTCATGATAGAAACAATACAGGTTTCGGCGGAAGGTATTTAATTTATAATTGATGATCTCATTGAAAAAACTGACAAAACAATAGCTATATGCATGCTTGTTTGGAGAGTTTTTGATGTTTGTTTGGCGAATGTTTTGGATGCTTCCACAGTGAAGATGTATCTCTGGAATTAAATGGTGATTACGAACATTCCAGTTAACGAAAGAATTTCTGATTCTCAAGAAACCATAGTCTTGGACGAAGATGACATCAAACCGAAATTAGAAATTCAATTCGAGGAAAATGATGTGGAAGATTTGAAGCCTCTGACTCAAAACCAAAATGATATTGGAGATGAAATTCTTGAACTTTTGAGAGAAGTGTCTATCCCATCTTTAGAGAATGCTGAAAACACTCAGCCAGCTGTGGTATCTGACATCAAACCCGACGAAGAAGAGGAAGCTGAAGACATTCTGAAAATGATGGAACAGAATACTTTGGATGAATCGAGTGAATCAAGTGACACGGATGAGTACGTTAAATCAAATTTTGGTGTGAACTCTGTTTTTCACGTATTTTCTTTTAGGGAACTAGGCTTCACGAGCGAGTCCACAGAAATCAATGATACAGAAGAAATATCAGCAATATCGAATAATAATTTGTCGCAAGCTCTAGCTAAACATGATATGGTTGGCTGCTACGTTGCCTTGGAAAAATTACAACTACCTGAAGAAGATATTGTTGAATATACTAGAAAATTGGAAGATAACGTTGACTGGTACGTGAAAGTTCATTGCTTCACTTTGCTTAATAATTTCTGAATTGTTCGGAGAATTATTATTTGTGTGGAGGGTATAAGTTTTTCATTATCTTGTCTCCTTGAGATCAATTTCAACAAATATAATTTATATAAAGATTTAACGTCATAAGTGAAAGCAAAAACTCTATCACTACTTTTGTTCATGTTTGAAGGTCGTCGTTCTTTGGAATTTCTTCCAGTGGATTTGCTGGGGCGAGTAGCTAGTTTATTCAGAGGCTCATACATCTCATACATTACTATTAAGCTAGCCACTAGCGCCAGCGAAACGTCAAGAAGAAATTCGAAAAAACGGCGGCCTTCAAACCCGAACAAAAGTAGTGAGCCTTAACCATTTTGAGCAGAAACTCTGTATATATAACTTCGAGTTATATAAACGGTTCTTTATTTTCCTCTGTAGAAATATCATATGAATACTGTTTATTTAATTCAAGTTGGATGGGTCTGCCATACGAATTGAGTAAGAAAAAGTGATTTAACACTAGGCATGCCATATAGGCAGGAAAGTAGTTGGTTCCCTTTTGTCTATAAATTAACTATCAAGCACATATTGAAAAAGTCTTTGATCATATTTTTTGTGTCAGAAAAGATATTTTCTTTTATTTTCATATCGATTCTGAGAGAGGAAAGAGCAACACAAGTTGGTAGTGATAAAAACAATTTGATGGCAAAGTGCTAGCCAGATACAAGCCAAGCTAACAGAAATAAACGTGTCAAAAATACATCGTCATGAATTTTCGACGTTTGAAGAAAAAATGACAACCTCACATTGTCTAACATACATTTATTCTTACTGAAATATGGGAGAACTAGTTCCTACTGTTATTTTCTAATAGGAAGGGTTTTTCTTTGTATGCGAACGAAGATGATTAAAAACCTTGGCGAGTCCCCTTATACCTAAAAAAGCATGTGATAAACTTGTCGAAAGATGATTTCTTGGTTGCCAAGAAGGTGAGGCTCCTAGTTGCACTGTCAGATAGCGCTGTATGCTTTGCAATACGAAATACGTTATATCATTGGCTAGTAGCAATGAATAACGGATATCCGCCTAATGTTAAAGGTATGCTGAAGCTACATTGACAAGAAATGGATTCAACAGATAATTCTGACATGAAGCCTCTGAAAAAATTGTGGGTTTGCTTCGAATTGTTTTTGTTTGAAAACAATATGGAACCAGTGAATAGACCAGGGGTTTTAGACATTTTGATTTGAACAAATTTGGGTCTGAACTATTGTTTATTTTTTCAGCTCAAACATTGCTATATACCGCATTCACGTTAAAGATAGAGTACTCGTAAACAATCACGCGTGAAACTACTGAAGGGTACCTCCCTAACGAGAAGTGTTATTAGTATTTATACTTTTCACTACTGGACTGTGACAGACACTACAACTCTGTGTGTTCTTCGACATCACAGCCAGCCAATCTAAACGCGAGAACTACCTGTCCACGTGCTGATCACGCTAGATGCATTGTTCCGCGCACTCTATCTTCAGTAACGTCTGGTTGGTTTTTTATCCGTTTTTTATCCACATGACGCGTCCAAAAATATAAATAGTGAATTTTGCTTTTCTGTGATATACTGGTTTGTAACTTTCTTAGTTTTTCATCCTAAAAAACCGGTGTAGAATTCTCTTTTGTAGAACAAAGACAATTATAGCTCTACACCAGCTCCATATGTTTAATGAGACATATGAGGATATTACAGTTTATGTATTGGCAACATGCACCATGTATAGTTTTAATGAAACTGTTTGACCAGATTAGTACTTGGAAATTTCACTTCTTCGGTCGGGACATTTGCAAACCACAAAAAAAATAGGGAGACTTCACAAGATTATGTGACATTGAATAATCTTCGATATTCAGAAGCATTTAATTTTGAGAGGTATGGAACCATAGTGTATGGAAGTTGAACAGTTTTGATAATAGACATATCACTAAAATTGATAATAAATACTGCTGGTCATTATGTATGCCACTTCAAATCCATGACACCACTCACAATACTCGATTTATCGTTTTCTTACAGGTTGTGTGATCTAACTAACTTGAATAAAAGAAAACATGATCGTTACCAAACCCCCGAAAAACTGAGAAGCACTAAAAGAATACGTAAAGAAGATTCTAGTAACAATGGTACTGATTCATCAAGTGATTCTGACCTCGAAGTGTGCGGATACAGATCTGATACCCCTGTTCTTTCCAAACCAGTTGCGGAAAAATTGGACACTTTTCTTGCTGACGTGATTTGTAGAGACTTGAATGGTGGTAGAGACTTGAGCAACGACGAAAATGAAGGCGAATCTGATGATTCGTCGAAAGGAAAAGGGAAAAATAAACCTGTTACAGACAAAGAGGAAACTAGTACCAATAAAAATGATGAGAGTGATACGGATACAAACAATGAGAAGGTAAGATTTTTCAATTGTGTGTAGTAATTAAATATAATTACCCATTAATACGCAAATGGGTGTACTCACAGGACCATTATTATTCTTCTCATATTTTTTTTGGAAGATATGAAAAAACCCTCACTTTTTTTATTTAAAGTGGCCACCGGTCAAATTTTCCGAAAGTTTGGTATGTTGTTACTTGACCTAGTATCCAAAACAATGGGCCCAACCCAATTATATGGCTAGTTTTCTGAATATGGGGTGTCGAAGTTGAAAATAATTATTTTCTATTGGTACAAAATTTTGTAATCTTTCAGTTGGAGATCTTATATTTAATGATTATTTTTTTTATTAAAGATTGGATTTCTGTTTCATGCAGGCGTTTACTACATTTTCAGTTAATATGTATTATTGAAGATATGCATATTTACAAGGTGTTTTACACATATATGACGGTACTTTTTTTCACGTTTTTACTGTGACGTCAGGAAGGCATATTTTCAAAAGGTTCTCTTCGATAAAGTATTTTGAAGACAGAATATTACGCACTGAACATTTCTTATTCAGGTTATTTTATAGTGAGAACCACTGTAAAAGATTATACAAAAAATTTATAGTGCTTTTATTTAATGTCCTCAGCCTTTTATTTTCTGAACGGATCGACTCAAAAAATTGAAACTTGAGATAATGAAATTTATGCATGAATACCATATTTTGGAGTGAAGTTGACAGATGAAAATTACAAGATGGCGACTGGGCGCCACCTGGTAAAAATTGAATGGAAAGGAGGGTCTTGTGATTCATCTTTTTGAAGCTCCTGATGAATACTTCACAACCCTGGAATATTAAGTCAATATCTTCACCTACTACAAAATGGCGAAACAATTAATAACTGCTTGAATACATCGACGTTGAACTCCATAATTTGAGGAAATACGCCGAGTTCAGTTCAGAATATGCTCGAAATGGTTTCTTGACATAAGACCAGCTTAACCGATATTTCACGCCGAACATTTTCTAACACTGTAACGTCGATATAACTACAAATATTCATTATTGTCTGCCGTATATTCAATATTGGAGCCCTATAAAAAAATCTAAAGGTATCGATTCTGGCAAGCGGGCTGGCCATTCCGTTGGAACTCGACGGCCAGTTCAACGAATGGAAAAAGTGTTATCCAAATAGTTTTTTGCCTCGATTAATATGGTGTTGCTTCATCTTGTCGGAATACAATATCCATATCAAATTCATTAGGATTCGCTTCGACGATTTCGGTGATTAGGTCAATAGTAGTTTACAGTATATGCAAATACAGTTCCTGTGTTGAATTTTGTTCAATTGAGCATTTCACGTTTTATATATATATATATATATATATATATATATATATATATATATATATATATATATATGGAGTTGTTCCGTTTCTTTTATTTTCTTGCAATTTGTTCCATTAGGTATTTCAGGTGGTTCGCTTGTTTCTATCAAGGCCTGATAAGTGTTTATTAAGTTTATTAAAGAACCAGCAATAAGATTAAATACATTCAAATCAGCTGTATGCGACGAGAAGTGACCATTTCGAGATACTCATATAGTAGTTGTAAATATTCTGTTTTAGTTCGCCTCAAGAGTAGTGAATTGTTTTTGGTTCGGTGGAATTAAACTCCGCATGTTATATTGAATACCAAGATTTTCAAATGAGTCTATAGAATCTCTATAGCCTCTATCGAGTATCAAGATGTCGCCGTGTTGAAACCAGTTCCTCATTCCATTCAAATTATGTTATTAGGTACACACCATCTAAGAAGTGATAACCGAACATTCGAAATTGTTAGGCTAACAGCTTGTTTGAAATAGTTGAAAAGAATTTTTGAGAATTCATCACTTATCCCATGTCTCAATTTCATCGAAAATGTAAGCAAACGCTAGTTATTTATTTTTTGTGCATTGTCATATTGCTCATCATCATCACAAAATGTATATAACTCCTCTGAGCTAGCTAATTTTGGATATGGACAAAGTTTTGGATTCGTCTTTGGTCTTCGGAGAAACTTACTGTGCTCTCCCGATTTTTGATTTTGGGATTAGCATTCGCTTGAATCCTCAAGCAAGATATATAAATCGTTGAAGGTTTGCTATAAAATACGGTTTGTTTACAAACCGCAAACCTATCTACCTATCAAAACTATTATTGTCAAGATAATGGTCACATATTCTTGAAAACTCAAGTACATAAATGTCAGAAAAAACAAATACATTGACTCTACATCTTAGAGACATTCTATGTAGTTTTTCTTGGGCATTACATATTATGCAAGAATGGCTTTGAGCTGGAGAAATCACATTCAAATGTAGACAATTTCAATTGATTTGAATTCGATTTACTTCATCTCTCACAGTATCAAAACAATTGAAGCAAATTCTTGTATTTTCTTCTACATTTCTAGCAAGAAATCCAGCAGAGTGCCTTCTGAAAGAAGCACGCGGCTGAACATCAATATTGGAATCGAAAACGGTCTTTCCATATGTGATAACTTATATTCTATTTGCGAAAGACATTTTGTAACTATAACAAAAAACAACAAATAAAATCTCACCAAAATATAAACGAACTCAACGAAAATACTTTAAAAACCATAAGACTAATAATGTATCGTCGACAATGTCTTATGACATCTTATATATTTATGACTCCGATATGAACCAAGAATTAGATCCAATTCAATGCTGTTGAAATAATTATTAAGACATTGATTTCAAGGGATTCATCTGAAATATATCACTATATTATATCTCTAACCATTATGTTTTCGAATAAAAATATTCAAAATCCATGAAGATCAAAACAAATGCTGGACAATCTGCAAGAAAGTAATGAGATAAGAATTCGTGCTTATTGGATTTGTTTTTTTTTTGGGTTGAATTGTCAGTGAAATAATTTAAGGAAATAGACTTATAATAGAATTAATAGAATTCATTCAGCTGCATATACATACAAGAAGTTGTTCAAAGACAGGGGAGTCATTTCTTCAAATGGACTAGTTTATTCAGGAAGGTAATTGGTTGAGATTTATTATTCATTCTGAATTTGTATGTTATTAAACAAACGTAAGATCCACTTGACAACCACAAAAGAATACGCACCAAAACATTTTTTCTGCTTAAAAGTATATTTATTAAAAAAGAACAACGGTGGTAACTATTATACGATTTATATTTTTCCATATATCTAGTATTGTTTACACGTGTTTTGTGAAGTATCTATGCATACAATATATGTACTTAGTATACGAATTATACCTACACAAAAAGATGAATAACTATCACCTCTTTTGAGATGATAGCGCAGTGGATAAAGGCTCATCTGGTATCGAAAGATCCCACCAACGATACTCACTTAAAGTGAGATTTTTCATATAAAATTGCGAGTTCGAATTAGTAATCTTGATATCGGACTGAGTATGTTTCTCGAAAATTCACTGGTGCGTACAAATTAACAGTGCTCATTTTCATCTTGGTTGCCACGTGTATAAAAAAATCGAATAATTAAATAGGACAAAGATGTATATATTTTGTAGGTAATTATTATACCATCAAATAACCTTGTATATTTGAAATTATTCCGGTTATACAAGAACTCCTTTTGGTAATTTCAAAGCATTATTATTTTTGGTTTGGTTGGCTGTATGGCTCAACTTGTATGATATCTCTCAGCCTCAAAATTAAACACGACTAGGTATCAACTTCAAGGAATACCTAATCTGTGACGAAACTGTAAAATCATTGAGTATTTGCAAAAACCTAATGTGGTTTATTCGTGAATAATTCTATAGAAGTAGATGTTTTTAGCTGAAACTGATGATATTAGTAATTCTCCACTTTAAAACGCCTATCTCGAAAACTGGTCATAGTATCGTAAGTAGAATTTATACCTCTCAAGAGGCCATAAGAATCATTATATAATGGGAAATTCGTTTTATTTGACCAAACCAATTCCAGAATACAGGTGGTTCATGATTTATGTACTTTCCCCGATAGAATACTAAAAAATAATAACTTTATTATTTCCCAAGAAACTACAAAGTTTATAGAAGGGAAAAATATTAACTCTAAGAATATTATACATTAAAGAAAAAAACGGCAATAAAATCAGACTGTTTCATTGAAGAAAGTTGAAAAAAAAATATATGGCAATAAAAAAATAAATAAAAAATTGCCAATTATCTATTTCATTAAATGTTTTTTCAAGTTGGCTTTGAAACGGAGTTTTCCATATTCCTTCATTGCATCTGGTAATTTATTATAAAAAATGATTCCTGTGTGATAAATTGACTGTCGTCGTATATTAGATTTGAATTTCATCGTTGATAAATTTTTGGAAAATCTGGTTGAATGACTGTGCTGATCACTATTAATTTTGAAGATAAAATTTGAATGAATCACTTTATACATTTTGGAGAATAGAGCTACACAAATGTTTGTTGTATGACCTTTTCCAAAAACCAATAGATAAAAGAAAAAACTAAAACTGGCCACTGGTGATTGTAAACTTAAAATTTCTCACACAGCCAGCGATCAACTCACTAAAGTCTTTTTTTCTATACATTCTATTTTTATAGTAATAAATAAGTCTGGCTGTTGAATGCTTCTGAATTAATGCCTGAAAAATCAATTTTATTGTCATAAATTATTGAAGTAAAATTAGAATTACAGCTATACTGAAATGGCACCTAATTTTCAATAATAAAAATGTCTGGCAATAAGAAATTCATGTTTCCAATGATTTTTAAAATGTAGATGTGGGAGTAATGTGCAGTAATAAACGCAACGTTTTATGACGTCAGGTAGCTCGCACTCTATTCGAGGCAGCAAAGAAATGATATATTGAGGAACCAGCTTTCTTGAAATTCTTGTTTTTGCGACGTTCCAAGCTCTCGTACTATGCCGTTTTTTGCTTCATTCAAATTGTGAAACGAATAAGAACAGCATGCAATTGTTATTCTTTCTACATGAAAAATAATATTCTGTGTTTTATTTACATTTGTTTTTTTATTTTTCAGAAAATTATGGATAAAAAGGACTCGCTGAAAAAAGCATGGAAACATGATCCCCTTCTCAGAGGAAAATTATCATCGGGCTCAGATTCTGGTAGCAATAATACAGATAAACCTTCAAAAAAGAAAAGGAAGAAACAGAGGTAGTCCAATTATCTTTACCATCGAATCATATTTTTTTTAGATTGTTTAAAGATATTATTGACTTTATTCCACCCCACCTTAAAGTTAGATTTCAGATCAATAATTTCAGAGTAATAACAGTATAGGCATGAAGAGAAGGTTGAAATTGATTTGGTATTTTTTGCACAAAATAGTTCTCAATTACCTCCAGCGTGAAAGCAAAGTTTAAAGTTGAGTGTAATCATCATTTCGAGCTAAGGTCGGTTATAAAGACCCAAATTCCCCATGGTGGAGAAAAGGAGGGTGCTAGAGATATGGTGCCCTGATTAGTTTCAGCGGGAAATAGATGTCGTATGTCGAGCCGAAGTTGGTTCATCTTTTGGCAGCAGTTTCTAAACCAATAACACTCAAATTAAAAAAATTGTGTTTCTAAAATTAGCGCAATTTTTTCGATCACAAAGTGTATGTTTCTGATATAAACATCCTCTCTGAGCCACTTCCAATGAAAACTCATCTACACAACGTTGCAACTATAATCTAATGGCTCAGGCTTAATGTTTGAATATGACTTCTCCTAGGTGGTATTATTTTTCCTCAAATCGTTCATCTTACATCATGCCTCACCATAGTTGTGTGCTTTATCATGAAATTAGTGTAAGGAAATGTTATTTTCCTACGGCTATCTATCTCATTTGTTCTTGATGTAACACAATTACTTCATTGTGTTACAGTTGTAGTATGTCTTCAATTTCATTTCTTCACTTCACAATGACTTCATGGTGTTACAGTTGTAGTTATTATTACACAATAAATCAGGTTTACCATGGAATGGCAAATTTCAAGCAATGACAGTTCTTACTCATTTAATTGTACCAAAATAGAAATTTTGAATGACGTTGAATTTGAAGCTTATGTGATTTGTTAAATCATTTTGCTATTATCTGTTATAGCCGGAAAAAAATATACGTAAAGTTACTGCCTACTCAACAATATACTATTTCTTGCTGTGCAGAAATGAATATCCTAATGGTTTCTTCCCGTTTCACAAATCATCTTCGAAATATAGGATTTTAATAATAATAATAATAAATATACTTTATTGTCTGAAGATTGAATCTTGTTGACAAAGCATCAAATTAGATACATGTATATATAAAACACAGACATCTTTTATAAACACATATACGTGGCATACAGGTTCCATACTCGAACACTTCATAATGACATGTTCCATGACATTTCATAGCAACCTAATACAAAATATGTCGAAATAATACAATTTTTATATAAACTTGTATTTATTTCGGAAACCTGACTATTTCGGTATAGGAACATGACACATCATTTGAAAGGAACTTCAATTGTCATTCAGGATTTTCGATAATATACAGGATGTTCCATTTGAAAAAATGCACTTTTCACCACTTTTGTATGTAACGGTAAAATCACAAATTTTGAACGACCCTGTATAATGGAGAAAAAATTTTCTTAGACACAACTAATACATTGTCATTGTCAAACTACATTCAAAATTTCAGCTGTCTTCGAATCCAAATACCACAGTAATAAGCATTTGATTAAGGCTATGCTTCGCACAAAAAATAAGGAAATCAATGAATTTCTCGAAACCCCTGAAGATAGGTATAGGGAAGTATCATACTAAAATAATCGGAAAGCCATAACTAAGCGTGAAATGCAATGATATATAGGGTGTCCTATTCAAAATATCAAAGTTGTTGCTACTTTTCAATATAAGCGGCAACGTCGCAGCGCTGAAAATATTTTAGATCGATAGAACAGAACTAATTACCCAAGAATTCGAATTTTCAAAATAATCCTATGTCCCGTTTTCCAGAAATGTCTAATAGGCCATTGAGTTTGCGACACCCTGTATATACAACATGAAATATATACAAGATAAAATACTTCACTTCAGAAGCGATCCTCGTAAAATTCATGCAAACTATAATAGGGTCTGCTCATCAATAAATGTTTTATGTTTTTTTCTGAAGTAGCCAATATTCTGATAGGTTTCCTTGATATTCTCTGGTAAGTGATTATACATTTTCAACCCATTATAAAAAAATGTGTCTTTGATCAGTTCAGAGGAGGGCAGGGGCAGTTTTGAACAATTTTTTCTGCTTAGGCGAGTGTTGTAATAAGAAGGGGTGTTCTCGGATCTTAATATGTTTTTTCACAAGACAAACAGTTTTTAAGATAAAAGAGCTATAACTGTCAAAATTTTCCTATCTTTGAATATCTGTTTACATGAGTCACGTGGTTTCATCTTTTACATATATCTGATAGCTTTTTTTGTAATTTCAAAACTTATTGTAATAAACCAGAGCTACATACCCCCTAAAAAGGAATGCCATACCTCAATTGTGACTCTATGAGAGCATGGTATGCCGTTTTTGCTATTGACGTTCCAGGTTCTCTGGAAATGATTCACAATGCATAGCATCCCGTAGATACCTTGCCTTTCAGAAATTCGATGTGATTTTCAAATTTCAGATCTTTGTCGATATGCAGTCCTATAAACTAGTACAATCTTTACTAATAATAGTTTCATTTTGCATAGGCAAATCGTCTAGTAAGCATTTGAATGGAATTATATTCGTTTTTTTGATATTAAATGCTAGAAGGTTTGAATCACATCAGGATTTAATGATTTTTATATCATCTCGTGCAGGCTACATGCCGATTTACTATGCCACAAAATTGTGGTATCGTCCGCAAAAAGAGTGATTTTACCCGATATGCCAACATTTATCAAGTCATTCACATATACAAGAAAGAGGATTGGCCCCAAGACTGAACCCTGCGGTACGCCTGAATCAATACAAGATTTTCTGGACATTTCGTTTGTCCTCACCATCTGACTTCTCCCCGTTCAATATGACTCAAACCACTCAGAGGTTTTTTCTCTGCAGCCATATCGATGCAGCTTTTGCAAAAGTATTTTGTGGTTCACACAGTCAAACGCCTTTGTCAAATCGCAGAAGACTGCCGCTGCCACATCTCCTATATTGATGTTTGAGTAAACTTCAATCACACCACTACGAAATGAGTGATTTATTACTGAAACAAGAGTTTCGAGTGCCTCTATTGGAAGATTTTCCATAATTTTGATTCAAATATCATCTTAACCTGTTGCTTTTTTATTTTTTATGTCTTTGGTGACTTCTATAAGTTCTTTAGTATTGATATTATGCAATATGAAAGTTTCATTTATGTAGTAGTTTTGAAGGTGAACTAATTTTTCAATGCCATTTTCAGATATGAACTTGATACTGAAATCAGCTTAGCTTCAGACAATTTGGATTCTGATACCGACTTGGAAGGTGTCTGTGAAAAAAATAAATCGAAACTAGAAGAAAAATTGATCAGTCCAATCAAAAGAAATATTCCTTCGTCAGATACTAGTGAATCTGATAGCGATATTGAATTGTAAGTATAGTATTGTTGAATCATTAATTTTCATTGCTTTTTTGAAATTTCAAGAACTTTACGAATTTCTCGAATTTTTCCAGAATGTTATTAGTATGATTGTGTTCGAAAATATCTTGTCATGTAAAATTTTTAGTGTACCTCAAAAGGTCAGAACCCCACTGAAGGATGGCGAAACTGCTGGTCCCAGCCCTTCCCAGAAGGGTAGACGAAATATCAGGGCGCTAATGTCCCAAGAATCTCTGGCTGAGGCGACAAAGAAGGCAAATTTGGAAGAAATGGAGAGGATAGAACGATTGAAAGACAGACATAAATTCATCGAATCATTTTCGCAATCATTCAACAATAGTCAGTCCCAAGATGAGGTTTGATATTTTTTCTTTAATACATTTTCTATTGACTACCTACCTGAAAAATTGCATATTATTGGAGATAAGCCGTAAAAATTATAAAATCTCAAAATCCAGGGCAGGTCAATGAATCCTCATGAAAAATGTTGGATTGCATTGTTGAAAGCTCAAATGAAAAAGTGCGATCATGATTACCACAATTTAGCGTAAAATGAAGACGAGGCAAAAAAATGTTGAAAGATTTATACCCAATAAATAATGTTTGTATAGTAACTTCAATGTTGATTCATATTTCACCAAAAAACAAGCAACAAAAAAATTATAATTATAAAACTATATAAGTACAGTGGCTTTCTTTGGAAGTTAGGAAAATGAAATTGTTGCATGAATACTATATTTTGGAGTGAAATTGACAGATGAAAATTTCAAGATGGCGACTACGTTATTTGAAAAAAAGTTAATGGTAAGGGGGTGCTGTGACATTCAAAAAGTAATTTTTTGCATAAACTCATTTTTTCTGCGAAATATGAATTAATTAACATTCAATTTACCATGCAAATATTATTTATTAGGCATAAATCTTTGCTTTGAACACTTTTTTCCATTGTCCTTCTGATTTTTCAGTAAATGTTGTTAAAAATTGTTTTTGTCTGGATTCCGAGGTATAAATCTTACGGCACTCCACTAAGAGCAAAGTTCCAGAAATCAATTTTTACTTCATTACATAATGGAATTGAAATATAAATCAACCATGAAGTCAATGAGAAAATATTTGAAATCAGTCATTGAATGACAGAACTATGGTATAGAAGTAAGTATTTTCATGGAATCAATGAGAACATTTTTGAAATAAGTCAGTAAATGACTCAGAACTATGGTATATAAGTCTACGTATTTTAGGGCGGAACATCGGTGACCTTTACTTGTGTCTTCATTGGACCTAACCGAGATCGTCGCATCACGAATAATCTCAAAATACCTCAAATTACAGTAAAATGTTAAGAATATTACTTCACGAAACCGGTCCATATTCACTGCTTCCAGGTTATATCATGTCATACCTCATGACGTATTTTATAGTAGATCGTGTAATAAAAAAACTTGAAGTGATTGGGGCAGCAAATAACTCATAGAAATTAATTTTTATAAGTAGGTGCTGTCGTCCAGGTTAATGACGTCATTTTTTTATCTGTTCATTCATTTATTGCATTGCATTACATTTCAAAGAATACAATCAATAATACAATATATTTGGTAGCACTTCATTGGTATATCATGAACAATCGAACAGTATTTTTGTACTGGTCTGAGATTCGAGATTGCTCACAAATCATCAAAAACTTTTTTTTCAATGTAATAAATGAATGAAGGAAAAAAAATATACAAATCAACGCAAGAAAATTATTTTATAAGGAAAAGGATAAGTGAAAGAATTGTCAAATAGGTGAAGACCCATTCAATTTGAAATCCTTTTGAGGAAAATGAATTTTTCCAATCGAAATTTGAATTGATTTATATTACTAATATTTTTTAAATCCTCGGGTAATTTATTATACTTAGCTAGCAGTATCAAGATGAAACAAGTTTTGTTGCCTAGTATGATAGGTATGAATTTCTGGTTAATATAAAGTTTGACTTTATTAATTTTTTAACAATAGAATTGGAAATTTTCAAACTATCCATCAAGAAATGTTCCTCCAAAGAAAATGTGCCCGTTATTGAGTATAGTTCATTTGTTGGAGTATCTTATAGGAGACGATTGTAGTACTTTCAAAGATTCTCTATATAAAGCAGATATTTTTTCGAAGTTGTTCATATCATATTGTTACGATATTTCCTTGGGTTCGTCAATTAAAACACCAAACAACACTAAACTACTTTTATTACTCTCTATCACAATACGATACAACACAATCACTAAAATCGCTCTGATAACTTTCCAATGCTCGCTCGCTACTAAAACTCTCTGAACTAACAATTCTGCTGTCAGCGTGAACGGTTTCCGCTTATATACACGCGCTCATAGAGAGGAGAATCATCTAGACAAATCTTCACAGTCGAATCATCTGGATGAGCCGCGATCACGCGAGTAAAATCGTTCCTGGAATCTCGCGCTAATTCGCATCGGTAGGCGGCAGGGCCGGCGCTAGCACATTTCGTTACATTATCCCCCTCTCAATTTTGATCGTCCCGATCAAACAATACGTCATTATCGCCATTGTAACGTTTAAGTCTTTCCAGGTGAACGACCTTCATTTTTGCTCTAGGGCTACGTTGAATCCTGTACACCACGTCATTTATTCTCTTGACTATCGAGTAGGGTCCTTCCCAGCATGGTGTTAGTTTGGGAGAAATTCCTTTTCTACGACGAGGGTTGTACAGCCACACTCGATCTCCTTCTTTGAATCCACCAGTATTTGCCTTGAGATCGTATCGAGCCTTCATCCTCTCTCTAGCAATCTTCAATCTTCTTCTCGCAATTTCGTGAATCCTTATCAGGCTGTCTCGCAGTTCATCGGCATAATCCTGTACCTCTTTTTCCTCAGTACTTGGGGATCCGAACACCAAGTCGCAGGGCAAACGAAGATCTCTTCCGAAAATGATACTAGCTGGGGTGAGCTTTGTGGAATCGTGCACAGCTGCCCGGTAAGCCATCAAGAATAGTTGAAGGTGTCGATCCCAGTCTTTTTGATGCTCTTCTACTACTTTGGAAAGATGTTCTTCCATAGTCCTGTTGAACCTCTCGACCATGCCATCAGACTGTGGATGGAGGGCAGTTGTTCTGGTCTTGCTAATTCCCATCAATTCACAAACCTTCCTGAATAAATTCGATTCGAAATTTCTTCCTTGATCGGAATGTAGCTCCATTGGCACTCCAAACCTTGTAAACATGTTGTCCACCAGGGTTCTTGCAACGGTGGATGCTTCTTGATTAGGCAAGGCGTAAGCTTCAACCCATTTACTGAAATAATCCATGGCAACGAGGATGTATTTGTTGCCATCATTCGTCATCGGGAACGGTCCAGCTACATCGATGGCGATTCGTTCGAAGGGAGCACCAACATTGTATTGTTTCATCTCGCCCCTTGATCTTGTACTAGGACCTTTGCTTGCTTCGCATTTTGGACATCTTCGGCACCATCTCTCGACATCTTCTCGACATTGGACCCAGTAGAACCTTTGCCTTATTTTATCCAAGGTCTTGTTAACTCCTAGATGTCCACCTGATTTACCACCATGAATCTCTAGCAAAACATCCTCTATTCTCGACATGGGCACAACCAGTTGGGAACTCACTTTCTTGCCATCGGCTGACTCCCAAGCCCTCTTCAGCAGGCCATTCTCCACAATCAAGGAATCCCATTGTGCCCACAGTGCCTTGAACGTTGGTGATCGATCTGAGATGTCCTTCCAGGTGGGTCTTTCCGCTCCATTTTCTTTCCATTTCAAAAATTCTGCAACGTTTGGATCATTCTCCTGGTCTTCTCGCATTTTTGCTGTCGTCCAATTGTCGTCTACTATCAATCTCACTTGGTTGATTCCTTCGCGACGTTCAATTCGCTCACAGTGTTTACAAGTATCCGAACAAGGTCTTCTTGACAAGGCATCTGCGTTGTTATGCAATCGTCCTGGTCGATGTTTTATCCTGAAGTGATACTGGTTCAACTTCTCAATCCACCTTGCTACTTGTCCTTCAGGAGTCTTCATTTCGAGTAACCACTTCAGAGCTGCATGATCTGTTCTGGCTGCATGATCTGTTCTGATTAGGAACTCTCTTCCGTACAGATATTTGTGGAAGTGGTCTACAGCCTTGATTATTGCCAGTAGCTCTTTTCTCGTTACGCAATAATTTCTTTCTGGCTTGGTGAGTACTTTGCTGTAGAACTCGATTACTTTTTCCTGACCATCTTGCTCTTGTGATAGTACGGCTCCAATACCATTATTACTGGCATCTGTGTCCAAAACAAACAGGCCTCGTTGACGTGGGAAACTTAAAATGGGGCTGGAACATAGAGCAACTTTCAGTTTCCCAAATGCTCGTTCACTTTCGTTGGACCAGACGAATTTGACTCGATCTTCTGTCAACTTATGTAGGGGTGCCGCAATATCAGCAAATCCTTCTACGAAACGACGGTAGTAGGTGCAGAGACCTAGGAAACTCCTCACTTCATGTTTGTCTCTTGGCCTCGGCCAGTCTCTTATCGCCTGTATCTTCTTTTGGTCTGTTCGGATACCGTCTGATGAAACTGTGTGACCTAGAAAATCCACTTCTTTCTGGAACAATGAACATTTCTGAAGATTCAGTTTGAGGTTGGCGTCCCTGAATCGTTGAAAGACTTCTTGCAGGTTGTGCAGATGTTCTTCGAATGTCTTTCCCATGACCAAAACGTCGTCGAGGTATACAAGACAAGTTTTCCAAGTGAGCCCCCGAAGGACCAGCTCCATTAGTCTCTCAAACGTTGCTGGAGCATTGCACAATCCAAACGGCATAACAGTGAACTGGTAAAGTCCACTCCCAGTCGAGAATGCAGTCTTCTCCTTGTCGTCTTCATGTATGCCTACTTGCCAGTATCCGCTCTTCAGATCTAATGTTGAGAACCAACGGGAACCTGCCAATGTTGTTAATGTGTCATCTATTCTTGGTAGAGGGTAGCTGTCCTTCTTGGTGACATCATTTAATTTCCTGTAATCGACACAGAATCTCGTAGATCCATCCTTCTTGGAAACCAACACAACAGGTGCAGACCAAGGGCTCGATGACTCTTCAATCACACCGTCCTTCATCATCTTGTCGACAAGCTCTTCCACCTCCTGTTGCTTGGCGAATGGAATTCTTCTTGGTGGTTGCCGAATCGGATGAGCTTGGCCAGTATCGATTCTGTGTTTGACCAAATTAGTTCTTCCTGTTGTTGTCGAATCAAAAATGTCACTTTCACTCCTGATGAACTTCTTGGCAGCTTTCAGTTCCTCTGTTGATAAGTGTTGACATGATTTTTCAAGAGTTGATATAACACTCTCAGAGTCTGCCCTTATTTCTTGATGTTCATTTGAATTACAGTTCGCTACCCAAGTAACAGGTTCACATGTTCCAATGACATCGCCTGCCTTAACAGTTATTTCTCCAGGAAACACGTTGGCAACTCTCACAGGAATCGTTTGGTTCGTTTTAACTAAGGCTCGTGCAAATACCAAATTGCTGGGGGATTCACCACATGGCTGGACTACTCCAACGCAGCACCCAGGGTCTTCTTCAACT
The DNA here is from genome assembly GCA_032362365.1 of Zygogramma bicolorata. Classification (NCBI taxonomy): domain Eukaryota; kingdom Metazoa; phylum Arthropoda; class Insecta; order Coleoptera; family Chrysomelidae; genus Zygogramma; species Zygogramma bicolorata. The sequence goes on from JAVJAQ010005007.1 coordinate 304,751, forward strand.
GCAGCACAAACTACTTTCTCCGAAAATCCAGGAATTCTCGCAGTTTTCATTAAACGCAGTTTCACAGGCATTGTCCTTTCTGCTGGAGTTGTAAGGACAAATTCTTCTCCTCCGAACCTCATAATCTTCTCCTCATTGTCGAATGAAAATCCATAGTCACTGATCAAGTCCATTCCGAGTATGAATTCATCTTCTATATCTGCGACGTAAACTGTATCTGTGATGGTGAGTCGCCCAAGAACCAATGTAATTTCAGCCTCTCCTCGAATAGGTGCGTTTTCACCAGTGACTGTCCGAAGCACGACGTTGGAAGAAATAGGCTTCACGCTTCCAGGCCGAAGAATGTCGCTGCGTACCAAGGAAACTGCAGCACCGGTGTCTATGGTGCATATAACGTCGATTTTATTCAATTTTCCTGGAATGGTAAGGCTCTCAGATGTTCTTTTCAGCCTGTTAACATTGATGACCCTGGGGGCTCTGTTATTGCTAGCCAGCATGCGCCCCGATATGCTGGCTAATTCTCGTTTTCCTGCCGCCAATTTGAGGACTCGCTGGATGACCTTGTCCTCACAGGTGATTGCGTACGAGATGGCACCCTTGCAGGTGAGCTAGATCTTGATGGCATTCTCACCCGACAGTCTTTGATAAGATGTCCAGGTTTCCCACATCTATAGCATGTCTTCTTCTTCTGGGTGCTAATTCCACTTATCATCAATTTGATTTCTTCCAGAATCTTCTCGACTGAACTATTAGCTGTGCCAAATCGATGTTCGGGATCGTCAATTGTTACTGCTCGCACTTTCGGCCTTGAGGTGTTGAAGGCCGCCTCCACTTCTAGCGAACGTACCAAGGCATCGCTACTCCTTTTGAAACTTGTAAGTCGCAGAGTTCTTTGGATTTCTGGGTCTCTAAGTCCGTCAATGAATATCTGCACAGCCAACTGCTCCTTGAAATCTCCGGGCGCATCTGGGTACGCCAGCTGGATTAGGCGTCGAACATCTGCCTCAAATTCTTGAAGACTCTCACCTGATTTTTGTGTGCGAGTCTTCATTTGGGCCCGGTACAGCTGTTCTCGGTGTTGATCGCCATACCTCAACTCCAGTGCAGAAATCAGGTCCTGATATTGCTTCTGCTGTTCTATGGGTATCGTTTGTAATATACCCAAAGCTGGCCCTCTCAAAGCTACTATGAGCGCCGTAGCTTTTTCTTCTTCGCCCCATCCATTGGTTTCTGCCGCAGCCTCAAATTGTCGACGATACATAGACCAAGACGACTGACCATCAAAAGTCGGTGGTTTCACGGAAATTCCTGACGTGGCAACACTGTCTCGGCGATCGCGGTTCTTGAGAAGAGCTATCTGTTTTTCTAAACCTCTCATTTCATTTCTCATCTCCTCTCTCACTACATCCACTTTCTTATTGACATCTTCCTTCAGTTCTACCTTCAGGTCTTCTTTCAGTTCTACCTTTAGGTCTTCTTTCAGTCCTTCCATTTGAACTTTGGTTTCATGTGAAACATGCTCGAAGAACTTGTTCTGATTTTCTAGAACTTTCTGGAAGTCTTCTTTTTGTTGTTTTTCTATTTGCTCTAATTCATTCTTTTGTTGTTCTAGAATTTTCTGGAGGTCTTCTCGTTCTTTTCTCTGTTGTTCTAGAATTCTCTGGAGAGCTTCTTCCCGTTCTTTCTTTTCATTTTCGAGAATTTTCTGGAGTGCTTCTTCTCGAACTTTCTTTTCATCTTCTCGTTCTTTCTTTTCGAGAATTTTCTGGAGTCCTTCTTCTCGTTCTTTCTTTTCAACTTCTCGTTCTTTCTTTTCATTTTCGAGAATTTTCCGGAGTACTTCTTCTCGTTCTTTCTTTTCAATTTCTTTTTCCTCCAGCCGTCGCTTTTCATCTTCCAGTCGTCGTCTTTCCAAATCCGCAAATTGGTTTTGGATGAATTTCATCATGTCCTCCATCGTCTAGTGAGATGTACTTCTCGTATTCACCATCAATTGTTGTTATTTACCAGCAAAAATTCCACTTCCGACACCACTGTTACGATATTTCCTTGGGTTCGTCAATTAAAACACCAAACAACACTAAACTACTTTTATTATAACTCTCTATCACAATACGATACAACACAATCACTAAAATCGCTCTGATAACTTTCCAATGCTCGCTCGCTACTAAAACTCTCTGAACTAACAATTCTGCTGTCAGCGTGAACGGTTTCCGCTTATATACACGCGCTCATAGAGAGGAGAATCATCTAGACAAATCTTCACAGTCGAATCATCTGGATGAGCCGCGATCACGCGAGTAAAATCGTTCCTGGAATCTCGCGCTGATTCGCATCGGTAGGCGGCAGGGCCGGCGCTAGCACATTTCGTTACAATATTGATAGACATCGTTTATTACGCAAATTAATTACACAAAGGGTGTGGGTTATCCTAAGGCTATCTTCCACCCTTCCTAAAATAATGTTACAGAAGAACCCTGTACCATTCTTATGGAAAATGGTGATATTTGCTGAATTTTTGATGACAGTTCAAGACAAGCTGACCAATAATGTTCATAGGCACAACCTCGAAAAATCGACACTTTATTCTTGCAAGCTGTTGATAGTGTCCAGTTAATCCATATATTTCACCTAGCTCATAGATATAGACAATTTTTGTATTCAGTGCTCAATTTGGAATTTTTGTTAGGGATATTTGTTATGTATGAGGAGGTTTTTTCTCAATAACCAATGCATGGTGATATTTGCTTTTTACTTTCACAATGGAATGTTTGAGATAATGATGCCGGATCCTGCAGCAACGGAGTAAAAAACTCCATTGAAACGTCTTTCAGTAGAAAGCGAAAACAAAGAAAGTGCTGTTACTAAAAGGCACAATGAAAAACGACACGTATGAACAAATTCAATGAATTGTTCGAAAAAATGATCGAGAAAATGTAATTAAAAACATATGGTCGCAGTAGTTGAATGTATTTCCTATTTATTTGTACAAGTTGACATTGTGTTTGTTGAAAAAATTTTATTAATTGAATTATTGTTTACTATTTAGAATGCTTTCAAATTACTGTCTATTATTCAATATAGAAAAAGCATTAGAAATACCATTTCTCTTCCTTATTGTGTCAATATTTTCAACTTTTGGATCGATATCCAAAACATTGAGGGGATTGTTACCATGCTCTGACCCCACTTCATCATTTGGAGTTATCCGTTTTCTATTGAAATTGACATTGACAAGAGAGAAAAATCAATATTTAGTTGGAAAAACGAAGAGATAAAATTTCTAAAAGTATTTTTGGTGATACTTTCATTCCTGAAGCAGTGAAAGTTTTTCGAGTTTTTATCGAGCATCGGACTGTTTGGAAAAAAATCCACTTTTAAGTTCCTGACAGCAGGGAAACATCAAACTGTCAAACTATCGACTTGCAAAATAGTCCAGTTGAAGAAGTGTAAAACTGATAATTGAAAGAAAACATGAGAAGAAAGAAAAAGCAGGAAATTGATGTCCCATTGAATGAAAGTGCATGTACAACAGCCACCCCCAAACTAGAATCTTGCAACAAAAGTGAATCCAAATTCGAGGTAGTTCAAATAAGTTATATTGACGAGAAGGAAAAAACACCTCCAAAAATATTTTCCACGATTCATCCGATGTAGTTGAGGTCCTGAAGGAAAAAATACATTTACTTCAAGAAATAATCAAGGACAAAGATTCAATAATAGCAGAAAAAAAAATAAAAATATCGAATTATTATAGAAGGAAAATCAACAATTACAAGAGAATTATGATTTAATATTATCAAATATAGTGGACAAAGATTCATTAATGGAAATCCTGGATAAAATAAAAAATAAAATTCAAGAAATAGAACTGAAATCAAACTGCAATATTAAAACTAATAACTTTAGATCATATTCTGAAGTAATCAAAAACAACAAAACTTTATTACAAAGTAACAACGGAAAAACAATAACTATTCAACCAAAATTGACACAGACCTCAACAAAAACAAAAACTGATTTAAAAAGTAATATTGAACTGAACGAATTACATATTGGAATAGACTCTTTCAGACAAATGCCAAATGGTTCAATATCAATCAGATTTAGGAATGAGGACCACCTCAAAACTATCAGACAGGAAATTCAATTCAATTTATTCAGTTCAGATATCAGTACAAAACAATTCAGTGCAATCCATATGATAGAAATAGACTTTTTATTTTTGTTCCAATTCGGTACCCTACAAAAGCACCTAAGCACTTATGTGCTTGTGTTGTGTTTTGCAGGTTTCGGATAGGAAGTACATGGTTATGTATTGTTTTTCCCCAGAGGATCATATCATTTATCTAGTTAGATCGGAAGAAAATGAAGGAACATTTATGTATAAGGTCAAAATAATTTAGCAATTTTAGTTTTATTTAAACATATGAAATTTTTAATGGCTAATTTGTATTTTTTGAAATTTGGAATTTTTTTGTATTCTAGCGGTAAACAATTATAAAGTTTTGGACCAAAGAAATGAACGAAACGTTGAGAATGGCTTTTTTTGAGCAAAGGCAAATGCAAAGACATTTCATCAACTGACCTGGTAATTTTTTTGGCATTAGTCTCATATTCGTTTTTATGGAAAAACATCCAAATTAGACATGAATATGTATAGAGGTTTCTCACATCAAGTAATTTCGTTTCTTCATAGAGTTTTTCGGTAGAAAATAATTTTCTTTTTTTATACATCACTTTAATAATCGTGTTTTGTGCAATTTGAATATATTCTATGTTATTATTATACATACCACCCCAAGCTGTTATGCAGTATCTGATGACAGATTCAACTAATGAATAGTACGTGGTAAGAAGGTTTCTTTTTGTTAGGATATCTCTCAAGTTATAGAATTTGTGTATTAATTGTCTTAATCTTTTTGCTACGAATAGAGCATGTTGGTCCCATCGTAGATGTTCATCTATGATAACTCCCAAATATTTCATTTTGCTAGTTTTCCCAATTTCAGGACAAGTACATGTCTTTAGACTGCAACTGAATTTATGAATTTTGATCGTTTGTTTTTCTGGTAGATCATTACTAAGTAATGCGATATTCATAAATTTAGTTTTATCAATGTTTAAACTCAAGAGGTTATAGTCAAGCCACAGTTTAATGTCTCTCATTCCGTTTTCAGCTGTTGAGAAAACCTTCGACCAAGAATTATCAGTAAAAATAAGGGCTGTATCATCGGCATAGGAGATAAGGTGACCCTCGAAATTTTTTAAGTGTGCGATGCTGTTGATGTATACAAGGAACAGTATTGGTCCTAACACTGTCCCCTGTGGTACACCGACAGTTACTGTAGACCACTCGCTCATTTGATCATCCACTTTGACTTTTTGTCTTCTCTGTGACAGGTAATCCCGCAAAATACTCAGCGTCAGGCCTCTTACTCCGTATCTATATAGTTTTTCGAGTAGTATATCATGGGATACTGTGTCAAAAGCCTTGGCCAAGTCAAGAAAAATAGCTAGACACTTTTCTGACTTGTCCAGGGCATTGACACATTTTTTTGTAAATTCCACTACTGCCTTTTCTGTATTAGAATTCTCAATAAAACCAAATTGTTTTTCAGTAATCACGTTGTGGGTGTTGAAAAAACTGCATAGCCTTTTCTTGAGGCTTTGTTCGAATACCTTCGCGAAATTATCTATCACAGAGATTGGCCTATAGTTTCCAGGGTCACCTCTGTTACCTGATTTGTGTATTGGAGTTATAATTGATTGCTTCCATTGAAGTGGTATTTTACCTTCCCTGTAGGATAAGTTTATAATATGTACCAGCGGTTCAAGAATATGTGCGTGAACTTGTTTTATCGTTGTGGTATGTATGCGATCTGGACCTGGTGAACAATTGTTTTTTAATTTCGAAATCAGTTCAATTACTTCATTTCGTGTTACTGGTTGTAGAAATAAAGTTGAGGGAACTGTCGGTTCATTTAAGAGGTTTGCAGGTATATAATTTGGTTTTTCAATTTTTTTTGCCATTTTTAATCCTATCGATGTGAAATATTCATTTAAGATATTTGCTTTCTCTTTATTATTTAGTATAATTTGTCCATTTGGAAGGTTCAAGGTAATTTCCGAGCCATTTTTTTCATTTTTAGTGTTGTTAGATATCTGGTTAATTATTTTCCACGTTTGTTTTGAGTTTCCTTCGACCGCATTAAGTTTTTGCTTATAATATTCATTTTTTGTATTTTTTATTAATTTATTAAGTTTGTTTCTGTATTCGTTATATTCACTTTTTAACTGTTCTGATCTTTGTTTTTGTAGCGTTCTCTTCATTGCATCTCTTTTCCGTATTGATGTGAGTAATCCAGTTGTTATCCAAGGTTTTATCTTTCTTTTTTTATTAGAAATCTTCACTTTTTTGGTTGACATTATTATGAAATCATTTAATTTGTTAATAAAAATGTCGTATGATGTTTGTACGTCTTGAGAGCTCAGTACTTCTTGCCAGTTTTCTTTTCCTATTAGATGGTTGAGTTTGTTGTAATCAGTTTTATCATAAAAATTTGATGTGTTTCTTTTGTTTGGTTCAATATGATCGTTTTTAAGTGGAGAGTAGATAACTAGTGCGGTCGAGAAATGGTCTGATAGGGTTGTTTGTATAACAGATGGTTTGATTACATTACTTATAATATTTTTTTTACTGATAAAGATGTGATCTATTATGCTATTTGTTTCATTGAATGTTCTGGTAGGGGTGTTGATATATGATATGAATCCGTGTTCATGTAATATATCGAGATAGTCACTAACATTTTTAGAGGTTTCCAGCATGTTTATATTTATGTCACCGATAAATATTTCTATTTGATTTTTTGATAGTCTTGAGAAGTAGTTTTTGAGATCATCTTGATATGATGTAATATTTATGGATGGCAGTCGATATGAGGCCGTAATACCAACCCGAAAATTTTTTCCAGTGGAAATTGAGATTCTTAAGAGATTAGTTTCTGCTAGATAGAATGTCTTCACATCTGCCTTTAGCCTATTGTTTATGTAAACAATTAGACCATCATTTTTATTTACCTTCGAGTCGTTGTAATGTGCAGTAAAATTATCAATATTGAATTCACTTACCGAGTCGATATGCCATGTCTCAGATAGAACAATAACGTCCAACTTTTCTAATGTTTCCGCTAGGTAGATCAGTAGTTCGTCAAAATGTTTTCTCAAACTCCTAACATTGAAATGTACTATTTTCAAGTCAATTTTTTTATCTTCATTTTCCTTGTTACTCCATTCTTCAAAGTCATTGTAAACATTAGTTTTTATATCTTTCTGGTTGTCTAATATTTCTAAAAATTCTAACATATACCCTGTGAAGCTCAGTAAATAATTTTATATTGCCTTATAGAATGTGATATACAAACAAAAATACTAATCAGGTAATATAAGGATTGATAACAGTGGTTAAAGAATATACAATCCTCGCACTCCCTAAGCTATTTATACGCTATCGCCTAATTTAAATTACAATTTCAGTCTTCAACTTGACCAAACAATTTAGAAAAGTCAGCTTTGGATTTAATGATATTTATTTTATTGTTCATTAAAACATAAATTTTTCCTGCTTCCGTCCAAACACTGTTTAGAGAGGTTTTTTCGACTGCATTCGCCAAGAGTTCAACTCGTAGAGCTGTCAGGTCTTCGCGGATTACAATTCCAGTACCCTTTAGTGACTTTTTCCTATGGTATATTTCTTGTTTTTTTTCCAGATTCTTCATTTTCAGGAATATACCTCTTGCTTTTTCCGTTTTTCTACCCACTCTGTAACATATTTCAATGTCATTTTCCTGTATGTCAATGTTCATTTTTTCATTAATCAGTTTAACTAGTCGAAGTCTTGTGTTTTCTTCGGGTTCTTTTTTCATGTTGAATATTCTTAGGTTCCTAGCTCTGCAGTCTTGGTCCATTATATCTAGTTTTTGAGTAAGTGTTTTATTTTCGTTATCGATGTATTCCAATTTTCGATTAAGAATATTTACATTATTCTCGTACGTTTTTTCAAGTTCAGTTTGCTTCTTATCTATGCAGTCGATCCTTTCCTCAATTTGGCAGAGTTTTTCTTTCAGTGTTTTTGTGACCGCTTCCGACACACTGTCAACAATGGTTTTAATCACTGACTGGTCTCTTAGACTTTTATTTATAGCATTATTCACTGCGTTTTTTATTTCTTCACTGATTTCACGTGTGACCACCATTTCAGGAAATTTTCACTGTTTTTTATGAATTTGTAGTACTTTAGTACTGTAGTAGAAAATAAACTACCAAATCAATATGAGACAGTGGTGAAGAAACAAAACAAACCAAAAATTAAAATTCCAAATTTGAGGGGAAACAAATCCACAACGAAAGAAGAAATAGAAAATAGTATAAGAAACCAAAATGATTTTATTACCGAAGAAGACTATTTTTCGGTGAAATTTGTTCGCCATCTTCAGTACAAAAATTCTTCTACGGTATTTGCTGAGGTGAGTGGAAAAATTCTTCATAAAATAATGAACGAAAATGGCGGTAAATTATTCATAGGCTGGCAGAATCTGACAGTTTATGAGAACAATGATATAACCCAGTGCAACAAATGCATGAGATTCAATCATAGCTCTAAGAATTGCAGAAATTCGAATGTATGCTCTCATTGTTCAGGCCAACATGACTCAAAATCCTGCCAAAACTCAAATAACCTCAAATGTAGTAACTGTATCTATTCGAACACTAAATATAAAACAAATATTCCAGTCAACCATTCGGCTTCGAATAAAGAATGTCCTATATATAAATATCAACAGGATAGATATATCAATGATATTGATTATAACTAAGACTCTCATTCAAAACCTATTATGAATGCAGAAGTAATAGAATATGCATCACTATTAGATTTCAATCATAAAAAAAATCCAAAATTAGAATTCTCTATCTCAATGCAAGATCTATGAAAAATAAATTGGCGGAACTTGAAATTATAGTTGCTGAAACCAAAGTAGATGTGGTTATCATAACAGAGACATGGATGAATGCTGAAGAAGAAACTTACCACAACTTCCCAAATTTCAAGTCTGTTTATTCATCAAGACAGCAGAGGGGAGGAGCGACCGGAATTTTTATTGCTGAAGAACTTGATTTTGAAACTCTCAAAATAGAAAAAGAAAACTGCTTTATTTCGATAAATCTCAAAGACTTTGATTCGATTCTTTGCGGAATATATCGTTCACCCAGTCAAAACATTGAAAAATTTTTAGAGTTCATGGATTTACTGCTGCAAAATTTTTGTACGAAAAAATTGAAATGTTATTTTTTCGGAGACATGAATATTGATATGTTGAAGAATTCCATCCACAGTAATGCTATCAATGACATTTATAACTCAAACAATTTTAAATTGTTGAACGATAAAATTGCCACAAGAGAGGTAAATGGTAAATGTTCATTGATCGATCATGTTATAACTAATTGTTATGTCATTTCTGAAACCTCAATTATTAATAGTGCTTTGAGTGATCACAAATTGATAATTGTCGACATTGATATTGATCATGAGAAAAAACTGAAGAAGTTTACCTGAAAGAAATGTATATTTTTTGACTACAATGAACTTAAGTTGAAGTTGACCATTTTGAATGAAAATTTGGACAAGTACCATTTCAAGAAAAAAAGAAATCCGGAAAACACAGAAAACATAGATCTCTACAATTATTATAATAAACACACCAAAAAGACTGTGCGACAAACAAAGGAAACGTTTTATAAGGAACAATTCCAATTTTGAATGACGTTTATTTCCCAAGAAACTTACAAGTTTATAAAAGGGAAAATTAGAAACAAATGAATAATGAATCAATTCAAAAATTCGATATCAAAATCTGCTTGGACCACAATCAAGACTTTGCTGAACAACAAAACTGTTAAAATTTCGGACCAAATCAAGTACATAACTGTTGATCACAAACATATTCATGATAGAAACAAAATTTGTGAATCTTTCAACGACTATTTCATCAATGTTGGACCAGATTTAGCCACCAAAATTGCATCAAAGACATATACGTGGAAAACGAAAACAACTTCGATGTTTCTGAAACCAGTTACCGATGACGAAATCGGGGACATTATTGAAGAATTGGATAAAAGAAAAAGTCCCGGATTCGATCATATAAATGCTTATTGTGTAAATGCAGTTAAATCAGAATTAACCCCGATATTGAAAAAAATTGCAAATTTATCTTTTGAATTGGGAATTGTACCAGAAAATATGAAAGTGGCAAAAGTTAGGCCTATTTTCAAGGGTGGTAAGAGAAATGAAATGGCAAATTATAGACCTATATCTATTTTACCAATTCTATCAAAGATTTTCGAAAAATTGATGAAAAGTGGATTATGTTATTTGAAAAAAAAAATAATTTTTTCTACAGTCGTCAATATGGATTTCTCAACTCTTTTGATACAGAAGGTGCAGCAATGGATATAGTAACACACTTTCGTACACAGTTAGATTCTAATCAAATATGTGGACTCTTGTCACTAGACTTGAAAAAGGCATTTGACACTGTTGACCACAATATACTACTGAAAATATTGTATCATGCGGGATTAAGGGGAAGGGTATATGAATGGTTTAGCAATTATTTGAGCAATAGAAAACAATATGTTTATATGGGAGAGAAAGTTAGCAGGATTAAAATTATTGTTTGTGGAGTACCACAAGGTTCAGTTTTGGGTCCTATTCTCTTTCTTATGTATATATATATATATATATATATATATATATATATATATATATATATATATCAATTCGATCAAAGATTTGACTTTGAGAGGAACTTCTTATTTATTCGCTGATGATACTACTCTCATCTATTCAGGACATAACATTCAAAAAATAAATGAAGATATATCTAATGATTTGGAACATTTATTGTCATGGATGGCTTCACACAAATTAAGTTTGAATTGCAGGAAATCTTCATACACATTCATTTCAAGAAAGTCAATACCTGATAATTCAAAAGTTTCAATTAAATTTGAGAGTGAATCCATTGAATATTCTGCATTCACTAAATTTCTGGGCTTGTATATAGATCAAAATTGAACGTGGTCGAAACATATTGAAATATTGAGAAAGCAAATTTCACCAATTTTAGGTGTCCTATATAGAATTAGAAATCAAACTCCATTACATTATAGGAAAGTCATTTATTTCTCTTTAGTTTTTTCTAGAATCCAATATTTGATCTCGATTTGGGGAACAGCCAATAAATAGACAATGAAGCCACTTCAGACTCTTCAAAATAAGATTCTAAAATGTATATACAATCTAGATCATAAAGAACCAACTATAAACCTTTATAAACCTAGAGTATTTCTGGACCTTATTTCCATTTTCGAATATAAAACATTATTATTCATTCATTTTCTAAAAAACAACATCAAACATTCAAATATAAAGCTAAATTCAAATGATCATAGTCATTCAACAAGAAGAGCAAATGCTTTTTCTTTGGCAAAATTTAAAACAAATTTCTATAAAAAATCTAATTTATACGAATGCGTCATTTGCTATAACAGCTCACCAAAATCACTAAAGGTAACTAAAAATGTATCTTCATTCAGAAAAAAAAGTGAAAAAGTTTTTACTCTCTTGATATTTGTTCCGTGTTACACTTTTAGTGCCATTTCATTTAATTTGATTATAAGTGTGTGTGTGTGTTGCGTGCGTGGGTGCGTGCATTGGTGTGTGTATGTGCGCGCGCCTCATGCATGAGTGTGTTCATTATTTTTTGATATACATTCCTTTTTGATAACTGCATTCAACTACTTCAACCGAAACTGTTCCCTGTCATAAATAATTGTTATTTCTTGGGAGCAATAAACGTTTTAAATTGAAATTGCTATGTATATTAGCAGAATGAAATATATCATTTTAAAACGAAAATTTCGCTTGAATCGCGGATCAGATATGTAGGGGATTGTTATAATATTTCTTGCGTGTTCAACTACTGCTAATCCAGGATCCATCATGTTTTGAATTCTAAAATCTGCGCTCTTTTTTGTCCTCGCTTTGCGCTCTGTCACGTTCGACTGTCCGATATACTGTGCCTATATTTATTGACAAATCAAACCTTCCGAACAGAACAAGTTCTGGTATAAGGAAGATAATACATTGTATATAATTAAGTTCAAATATTTCAAAATAAACGAAAAGTAACAACTACAACAACTTCACATGTTTATTGATTGATGAACATCATTATGATATCAATTCTAGTTTAAGTTTTTTCAAGAAAACATTTATGGATTTTGAATTTTTAATATCGTCTGGAAGATTATTGTAAGTTTCTATACAACTAGATATAGGATTGTTTTTGCCTTTATTTGAATGAATGTTATTTAAGTGGAAATTATTGGCATTTCTGATATTATAGTTATGTAATTTTGATTTTTTTTCGAAATGACTATTACCTTTTTGTAAATTATTTGTTAGTTTGTATGCAAATTTTGCTCTTTCAAATTTTATTAGTTTATCTAATGTGAAAGTTTTGATATCTTTATATAATTGTGAAGAAAGTGTTTCCCACGGTTTTTTAAAAATAACTTTTATTGCTTTATTCATCAAACGATAAATGATCTCTTTTTGGTTTTTACTACAAGATGACCATACTGTTATTAAATATCTAATATGTGAGACAATATGGGCATTATAAATGAGATTTTGAATTTGATTATCTAGAAAATCAATTCTTCTTATTGCTCCAATCAATATATTGCGTGGAACAGCGGCTGACAGCAGTCAGTCAGATTTGAATTTGACCAGCGGAGGAATCGAAACGAAGGCAATTTTTTGCGAAGATAAGCGGCAGTGTTACCTATTTTGCGTATTCCCGACCAACAGTTTTTATTCGTGTGTTTCCTAAAACCCCCAACTTTTAATGGCGAATCGTCCTGGTTGGTTTTTCGCAACCAATTTGATACTGTGGCAAAAGGTAACGGCTGGAACGACGAGGAGAAAGCGAACGCACTTACGATGGCATATCGGGGAAAAGCCTCACGTGTCCTGCTAAATATGTCTGCCAGTAAACAGACAAGTTACGAGAACATCCCCTCAGCATTTTGCATCAGGTATGGTAGTGACCACTTCCAGCAGTTCAAAGTAAGGACACAGGGATATCAACGAGAGCTTGCCAGAATTTGGCGCCGAAATGGAGAGGATGGTAAGAATGGCATATTCGAATGCTCCCGATGATTTTACGAGCTTGGTCTGTGTCAACAGCTTCTTCGATGGGGTCCAAGATTTAGACCTAGAGCAGTATTTGAAACTGGGGCATCATCGAGCATTAAATGTTGCCTTCGTTCACGCCCTGGAATTTGAGGATGCGAAACAGGCCACCCGTTAGCAACGGAAGTTGTGAGTTAAGTTCGTTAAACAGAACGAGCCACCTACCGAAGTGTAGCGAACCTAGAAGTCATCATCAAGATGGATTTAACGACATCAAAAGTGAGTGGAAGACCTCGATACTCTGAGTACGGAAGAAAAAACCATCTGAGACGAGACTCGAGAGTGTCGCTTACGTGTCCGGCCAAAGGAAAGAACGGACTCGTGCACGATATCACCAGGACATCGCAGTTCGGAAAATTCCAAATGAGCCGGTGCGAAGACGCGTTCGTTGGCTCCTCCATTTCGAACCCCCAGGTAGATTCATACGAGGAGACGAAATAAAAACAACCTTACGCTAGGGAATCATCGAATATTCACCAGTTCTTTGATTCTTGTATATTTCATAAATACGGTTTATTTTTGTGTTTTTTTCTTCTATTCATATTTTATTTTTAGAGATAACCTCTCATACTCTTTATCGTGAAATCAAAACACAAATATCAAATTGGTTATTGAAAAGGATCACCTTGTACATAATGGATTACTCAGTTGGTCTTAATTGGACAGTTTCATCACCTTGTAGACCCAAAGTGTCTTTTTTTTAGGTTTGTCTTATGTACTTGATCGACTTGACCTGAATTATTTCGTATTGAAAATTCATCAAATTTCACCGGGGCCCATTTTCCATAAGGGTAGAAGAATTCAAGTAAGGAATTTTTTCATTCAAATAAAATGGTGCTAAATACGAAAAAGGCCCTTCAAATGTTATCATTACTTGAGTTACACTGAAATTGTTTGATTTTCGCGTAGTTTTGAACGTCGTATAATCGATCTGAAAAATATTGAGGTACTGTTTTAAAGCGATTATTTTGTGGTGAACGAACGTTTTTTTTTGTAGTTATTTTGGATTAGTAACCTACTACAATCTGAAAAAATCAGGAATTAATATTGAGATTTGTCTTCATATTGTGTGAATAAAAAAACTGACATATCTCAGCAATATATAGTAACTTACTGGAACTTAACTACACCAAAAATATAATAATTAAAATCATATTAATCAATACATCTCTCTATAGAATTAATGACTATCAAATCATCATACATGAAAAATGACATCTATGTGGTTGAATAAAAATGTAAGAAACACGTGTATTCACTTGTGTTCCATCATTTTATATGTTAATTCATTGTTTTTTACTGGTTCGTCCTGGCAGTATAATTTTATAATGTTATTCAAAAATAGAAAACAATAAATTATAGGCCCCTTTTTCCTGCACATTTCTCCAGTCGATAAAATAATAATACTAAATATTAAGTTCTAATCGAATTAGATGAGGGGTTACATGATCTCGATAAGTAGTTCTACCAACAAATCTAAAACAAGCATTTTTGAATGCGCCGAAGCTTCAAACAATTGAACTGAGGTGGGAAATTATAATAGACTGAGGTACAAAATTGTAGATGGGGGTATACCCGCGTTTTGAATATTTTCAGTTTCATCTGCACTAATAATTGATGCTCCAATTTATGTAGTGATTATGAACGAAATCATTACGGCAAGCACAACTTCAAAGCTCCATAACTTCTTCATTTATTGAGAGAATAGTATGATTCTTTCACATGTATGTTGCGAGGCAGTCGCTCATGCAGCTCGACTATATATAAATCGACACCCAAAATCCTCTTATGAAGTATTTCTCAAATTAGACTTCAACAATGCTTTCAATACCATAGACAAAAAAATAATGTTACAGAAATTAAGAATCAGTTATCCCAGTATTTACCCTTTTCTCCATCAATGTTATGGTTCTCCATCTAACCTAATGTTTGGTGAATATCTAATCAAATCGGAGACAGGTGTTCAACAAGGCGATCCACTAGGTCCAGCATTATTCTGCCTATCAATAAAGAAATAACCAAGAACGTCAACTGTTGGTATCTTGATGATGGCTCTATTGCTGGAGATAGAGATGAGGTCTTAGTGAATTTCGAAAATATCTAAAATTCTGAAGAAATTGGTTCGAAACTGAATTTTAGCAAATGTGAATTGATTCCGATTTTTTCACCAATAAATACCAAATTCTTTTCCACAATTTCAGAAAGTAGCTCCCAATTTGAAAATTCCTGAAAAAAATCGTTGGTCATTACTGGGTTCTCCCCTTTCTTTGGAAGCTCTTTCTGAATCCATCAAAAGCAAAAGTGAATCGCTTCGTTTAATGTCTTCTCGACTGTCTAGTTTACCAAGTCATGTAGCCTTTTTTTTATTGCGAAATTGGCTAGCTATTCCGAAGCTCATGTATACTCTTCGTTGTAGCCCGTCTTGGATATGTGAACAGGAAATTCGTGAATTCGATAACATTCTAAGAGATATCACTTCTGAAATCACCACTAATAATTTTGATGACATCTCTTGGAAACAAACTACTCTCCCAGTGAAAATGGGTGATTGGGACTTCGCATGACCTCATCCTTGAGTCTTCCTGCTTTCTTATCTTCTTTCTGGAGTGTTCATTCGTTGGTTGATAATATCCTTCCCAAATCTTTTCAGAAAATTACTGATCCATATTGTTCTGAAGGTGAACACCTTTGGCATTCATTAAATCAAACACAAATTTCTAACGACCGCAAATCTGTTCAGAAAGCTTGGGATCGTCCACTTCTCCAATTGGTGTTGAGTAATCTACTCGAATCTGCTTCAACACAATCTGATAAAGCTCGACTCAAAGCTGTCACTGAAGAGGAATCGGGTGCTTGGTTGAATGCTTTGCCGGTAGCTTCTCTTGGCACTCTCCTCGATAATGATAGCTTCAGAATAAGTATTGGTTTCAGATTGGGTTTGCCGGTTTGTACTCCTCACATTTGCATTTGTGGATCTTTAGTTGACAGTAATGGAACTCATGGGCTGAGTTGTCTTGAAAGTGCCGGTCGCTTACCCCGTCATGCTCAAGTTAATGACTTTATCAAACGTGCCCTCATTTCAGCTGGCATTCCAGCTATCCTTGAACCCCAAGGTACCAGCAGAGACGATGGGAAACGTCCTTATGGCATGACCCTTCTACCATGGAAATGTGGTAAACCTTTAGTGTGGGACTTCACTTGTTCAGATACACTAGCAGCCTCACATCTGAACGAAACCTCATAAAAACCTTGTGCAGCTGCCATTTCAAGTGAGAAATTGAAATATTCAAAGTATCGCTCCCTTGGCAATAATTTTGTCTTCTGTCCTGTAGCAGTAGAAACCTTAGGTTTTTTGGACCAGATTCTCTATCTTTAATTCACGATATTGGGAGAAAACTGAGTCAAACAACATGTGATATCCGATCTACTTCATTCCTTATCCAGCGTATTATCATCGCTGTTCAACGCGGAAATGCTTCTTCTCTACTTGGCACCATTCCTCCTTCGAAATCATTGGATGAGTTTGCTTTCCTTCCCAATCACAAAAAAATCCTATTATGTACCAAATCAGCCACCTCAAATTCTTGGTGAAAAATTGTTCAATTTCAAAGAGACATTGATACCTGATAGTTTAGATACAAGTTCCTCACCACAAAATTTCATCGACAAATATAGTCATCATCAAATTGACCGCTCTGAAGTTGATTGCAGTACAAATGTAACAGACCATCAACTCAAGGTTCTGCCAATATACCAACAAGATCCGCCATACCTCCATCCAACTCGATATCGAGCAGTTCAAATTCCAGTTCGTTGTCGCGCCGTTCCAGTGACAGTGCCAAAACACTCGGTCTCAATGGGCTAAAAGAACATCGGGAACACTTATTTTATGAATAGCGTCATCCAGTGCCTGTCCAACAGGAGATGGTTGCTTGAGTACTTGAGAAAAGATATGTACATGAGAGATATAAGTACCAGTATCTCGAGCCTGAAGGGCGCTCTAATTAAAGCGTTCGCAGAGGTCATTAAAGAACTCTGGTCCGAAGATTCATCTGACAGAGTAATGAATACGGTCTCCCTGAAAAGCCAAATTCAATGTTTTACCCCTCGTTTCATGGGTTGTGCGCAACAGGACGCTAAGGAATTTTTGAGATACCTGCTGGAGGGTAAGCACGAAGACGTCAATAGAGTGACAGGAAAGCCAAAACCGATTCTAACAGAAATTGACGAAAAGTTGAGTGACAACTTAAAAGCACAAGATTCGTGGTCGAGGTACCTTCACATGGACAATTCAAAGATAGTGGATGACTTCGTCGGCCAATTAAAGTCGACGTTAAAATGCACATACTGCGGGCACTGTTCTGTAACCTTCGAACCGTTTTGGAACCTGTCGCTATCCATCCCACAGAGAACCAGTCAACTCATGTTATCTCAGTGTTTGGATTCTTTTACCAGAGAGGAGACGTTGGATGGGGACGAGAAGCCGACATGCTCTAGGTGTATAGAAAGGCGGAAATGCACGAAGTCACTGTCGATCCACAAGTTCCCGCGGGTGTTGATTATCGATCTGAAACGTTTTCCTCCGACGGAGCAGTTCAGAGGAAAATTGAATGTATCCATCTATTTCCCGTTGGAAAGTCTCGACATGATCAACTATGCGGCAGCCAATGTATCCCCCTGCCGCTATAACCTGTACGCGGTCTCCAACCATAGGGGCACCACGTACAGCGGTCACTACACGGCTCACTGCCGACAACCTTACGCGGGAACGTGGCACGAATATAACGATTATCGTGTGTCACCGATTTCCTCGAAATCTCTAGTAAGCGGAGAGGCGTACGTTCTATTTTATGAACAGGAAGGCACTAAAGCACACCTTTGAGACGAGCCTGATCCACTTTCAGTTGATAGATTTTTATTTCAATTATATTAATGATGATTGTCACTATTAACATATATTTTATGATATATTTACGAACATCTGACAAGAAAATGGAAACATCTTTGATGTCATTCTGATTTCGATTACAAATGTTCATTCTCAGGAAAAAGCTGGGTTTTCAGATTGAATAATAATGATATGCGTTTCCAATCTCACAAAATCCACTCATTGTTCACAACATAAGTGGCATAATTATATAATTATACAATGAATGGAAAGCTACCCACACGTCGTGTCTGACATCACAAGTAAGCCAACTAGGACGGTCTACCAATGTTTTTCTCTGATTTTCCTTGGAGTAGGGTTTGTTTTTCATCTGGTGATCCCGCTCTATGTGGAGAATTTAGTTGACTGACCATATCTCCGCTATTGAGTGAGAGATATGAAACCAAACAGGTTTAAGAAAAGTATTGATTTTAATTGGAAAATCATTTCAATTATTCATGCATATTCCCCATCCTACTGTTTGTTCGTCGGAATATTATGATTTGAATATACTTCAAAAGGCAGTGAAATCATTGAAAATTTATATACAGTTCTGATGAGAGGAGGGGTGAAGGGATGTCCCCTTGGTCCGACAATTTCGAGATGGAATGGAGGGCCTGGAGCTATGGAAAAATAATACTGTTAGGTTTAAAAAAATGTTCAAAACTCCCCTTCAGGCGCTCCACTTTGTTCTCTATTGTTCTGTGTAAACATCAGTTCTATGATGAAACATACTATAATGTAATCTTCCAAAATACTTGACCAAGTACATTTTCACAAAATTATGATTTTTAAAATTTTCTTGTATCTATTTTTTTAGAGTTCTGAACATTTCCGTGTGTACTTTGACATTGAAAGATAAAAATCGAACATATTGATCCCGATATTGTACTTGGAACCAATATTTTTGTAGGATTCAGTTCCATTTGTGCTCGATGTTGATGAGAAAACAGGTGAGCCATTGATTGAAGTGAGCCGTAAGTTAACTGCCAAACTGAAACCCCATCAGAAGATAGGTATACAATTCATGTGGGATTCATGTTACGAAAGTGTTGAGCAATTAACAAAGCATGAAGGATCCGGCTGTATTTTGGCCCATTGTATGGGTTTGGGGAAAACTCTTCAAGTAAGTAAACGTGTGTTATAATTTGAATATTTAATCTTACAGTATGAGTAATGAACATATTCCAGGGTATTTTTTCCGTTTCATTGTTCATGGTTTCAAGTTGAATTAAATGAATTTCAGTACGTTTAAAATGTGCCAGTCTATGAGGAACTTGGGAACAGAAAGTTATATTTGATTGGTAAAGTTTATTGCAAACAGGGTTTTACATTTTGGTGAATAATAATATTGAAGTACTTTTTAATTTTCTTCTGTCTTTGGCTATCACATTCTACAGGGGGTTTATAAAAGATGCGGCAGAAATTGAAGGGACTATCCCATGGAATATTCTGAGGGTATTTCGTCCTCTGATGATTTTTGATAGGGCGCTTTGTTTCGAAGATACGGGGCGAAAAATATTTCGACAATAACAATTTATTTATAAAAATTACATGTAATTTTTGTCAATCTACAAGAACTGTTGAAAATGACCACCCCCCGCTCGGATGCAAAAATTCAATCTTCTCCTCATCGACTTCCGAACTCTTTCAAAAACACCAGGATCGCTTCTGATTGCGTTACACCCAGCTATTATGCGATTTCCCAAATCTTCCACATCTGCAACTGGAGTAGTATTTTTTATTACTTGGTGGGTCCAGTGTAGTGCGCTATACTTTGATTTCGGCTATGTTAATAATTTTAGAATTACCAACGTTATTGTCGAAATTCTTTTTCACCCCGAATCTTCGAAACGAAGCGCCCTATCAAAAATCATCAGAGGACAAAATATCCTTAGAATAGTCCAAGGAATAGTCTCTCAAAATTTTGCCGCATGTTTGATAAACACCATATACCTATATCGAAAATAATTGGTTGGTAATAAATATTTTCTTCGTTTCGTTACTTTCCATTCAATTATGATAGATATTTCCATAAAACATGATTTGGTGATATCCATTGAGAAATCAATGTGGATGTTGCACACAACAGTGCTAACAGAAATGATGAATGATACTCTTTACATTATTGATTTCGTTAGAGATGTCAAAAAAAAAATATTTAATATTTTTGCTTCTATTGTCAACGTCTACAAGTTTTTCCTCCCAGGTTAGTGGCGAATACAGGATACACTATTGAAACCTTTTTGAAGTTTTGAATGAATCCGCTTTTTTTCAACACGTTCTTCTTAGGTGATTTAATTCATTATGCTTTGTGTTTCACTCACAAATATTTCATTTCTCAATAAGTGCACATCACAACCACTTGCCTTCTCTTTGAGTAGACTGAAGACAAAAAATTGTGGTTGTAAAATTGTTCGTTCCGTTAACCAGCTGACGAACGTCAACCCTCAGAAGTCGAAACTTATGCGAGGAATGGATCAACGAGGCCTTACATTTTAACGTGCTATTACCCAGCAGATCGATTGCTAAAGATGCTTCTCAGAAACTTGGATTTCTATTTCGTGCGAAGAAATACTTCACTTCTCGTCAGCTTCTGTCCTGTTGGTGATTCTTCGCTTACAGATTCGCTCACTTATTCATTGGAACATCGTAGAAGGGTCGGAGACTTGTCTCTCTCCTATAGATGTTTTCACGGTCGGTGCTCTTTTGAATTGTTATCAATCGTTCCACCCTTGGCATGATCTACACAGAATTCCCACCCCTCTGTTGTGAATTTGGAGACCTGTCGAACCTCTCTCGCTCAGGGATCTTTTTTCAATAGAACAGCTGAGCTTTGGAACTCCTTGCCGAAAGAGGTCTTTCCTGAGGCTTACAAACCTCAAAAATTGAATGTGATTGTTAATTTTTATCTCCTCTCCCTTGATTCACGCGGTGTTTTTTGAACATTACAGGGCTTCCCTTTCGTGTCATTCTGATTTAAAAATAAAGGAAGACGATTCTCGTACGCGGTGGCTCGTTTGTTTCGGCTTTGCCGAACGATTTGCCCATTTTCAGAGATCCTAGTACTTGGTGTACTAAAAGGGTGGGCTAATCCCCTGAAAGTTAATGTTTTCAGTGTTTTCGGTAATTGTTAACTTCCAACGAAATATTAAGGCGTTATTTTCATTTGGACAAGTGATTGATACAAAATATTTCCTGCTGAGACTGTTCAAACGATGTGTCACATATGGCATGTTGTCCGTCACGGAGTATGATAATATTTTCAATCGTTTCCGGAAATATTCCAAAGTTCAGGACACCTGTAAAATATACTTGAATGAATTTTTAATGTGATGTAATGTTTTTGGTTTTCATTCACAGGTTATTGCCCTTGTCAACACATTATTCGCTTATGAGAAAACAAATACCAAACATGTCTTGGTTGTTTGTCCGCTTTCGACTGTCAATAACTGGGAAAATGAAGTGAATCTTGCATTCAAAGGTATTCAGAAAGAAAAAAATTTCACCTGTCATCCTATTGCGTAAGTATTATCAAAACTACTACTAAAGAGGCGCCTAACTCTTTCGTTTACAGCAAAAGAAGCCAAAATAAATATGAAGAAGTTAAAAACTGGTTTCTCCGTAAGAAGTCCATGTTGGTTCTTGGTTATGAAAATTTCGAAACATTGACCAATGAGAGTAAACTGGATAAAGTTGATGCGCGCACGAAAAGTTTGATGTTGGAGGCACTGATTGATCCAGGTGAGAATATTTTTTTCTTCGGATGTTTCGAACCTCATTTGTTATTTTATTTGTAGGACCAGATTTGGTTATATGTGATGAAGGTCACTTATTGAGGAACAAAAATGCTCTGAAATCATTGGCTTTGAGTAAAGTAAGAACCAAGAGGAGAATAGTACTAACTGGAACCCCCTTACAAAATAACTTATTGGAATGTACGTCTCTTAAATGTTTTTTATTCATGTGTTACTAAGATAGACTCTTTCAGTTCTTCGGAATTGATTCAAATAATCAGAAACGTGTTATTGATTAATTTCCAGATTATCACATGGTACAATTTGTCAAACCAGATCTTCTGGGTAATCCTAAAGAATTCAAAACAAATTTTGTGAATCCTATCACAAATGGCCAATACGAAGATTCAACAGAAGATGATATAAAGCTGATGATGAAGGTGACCCATGTGCTACATAGACTGTTGGTTAAGACTGTACAGGTAACCCAATTGTGTTTATCCATAGAATTATAACATATGAAATTCATAGCAATTCAGGCCTCACGTAACCAAGACATTAGGAATGATAGTTTGTGAAAAACTTTTCATCCAAGATGAATATGACAACATAGCAACAGATCATTTTGTAATGCTATGCTTTTCCTGTTGCTTTTTTGAATGGTCTATTCGACTCTCAGGTGCATCCAGAAAATCCTCTGATATCTATGATGATGACAGTATTTTGAATGTCATCTATATTTTTCCTTTTTTGTATTAACAATTTTTAAAACCCTGAATTCAAAATGTTATTGTTTCATTCATAATGAACAAACTTAAAAAAGTGAAGTTAAAAACTTTGTGTCATGAACATCACAAAAAAAGAGCTATTGCCTTAAAAAACGAATGAACGGCGTTTTCTAAAAATTAAACCTAGCTAGATCAATTTTTCGCCCCCGAAAACTCCTCCATACCAAATTTCACTACAAATTTTTTCATTTCAGTTTTTTACTTTGTTGGAAGTGGTCTGCGAATCAGAAAAAAAATTGTTCGTGTCGACGTTTCGACCTTTTATTCTTATGGACACTAAAATTGAGATGAAGGGAACAATGACATTGTGAATTCAGGGTTAAAAATATTGATATTGATGATATAAAAAACATACACATGCCATTTAAAATACTGTCATTGTCACAGATATCACACCAGGTGCACTGAACCTACCAACAAATTAGACTTCTGTAGTTGAAAAGAACAGAGGATTTTATGGATACACTTGAGTGAGTTTGGATTCTCTTTGCTTCAGTTTTTAGAAACACCTGTCTTGCATACAGATAACGTTTGTTTGTCCCGACAATAATTGAGCGTTGGTAATAGTGAGCAGAAAAAAAATATAATTTATCAATTGATATGGTTATACCCAGTGGAGTGGATTCACTTTTCGACATCTCAATTCATTTTTATTTTCTTTCATTATTTCCCTTGTGAAATTGCGAAATAACTGTAGCTCATATCATCCTGTCTTGTTTTTTATTTATGGCATTTTTACGTTTCTTTGTGTACATCATTCCTAGAAATGCTCATTTTTGGAAGTTTGTTGCAGTGTGTCCACATAAATGTGCTTTGGCTAAGTTCTGTGCTGAATAATCAGGTTTCATACTCCTCTGGTCTGAAATACGAGTTTTGAGATTCATTCCTGTTTGTCAAAGGTTTTCTGAGATTTTTTGTGGTTAATCGAATGGAATGAATTCAGTGCTGTTTTTTTTGAGTTGAGAATTATTTTGAATTTTTGTGAGAATGCACTGTTTCACTGATAATTCAAGAATATTTATGAAAAGGTTGGTTTGTGGTACCGGTCTGTATTGATAACATTTCTGTCATTCCTGATGGTGAGTGAATGGTGAGTTTAAATCGTGGAAGATAATTATTGAAGATACTCATCACTGAGTCAATTCGGACTTTTGGACTGCAGTTAGAATATCATCTATATATTGTTTTTGAACAATACGCTGCCTACTCCTCAGGTGTTGTCACATACTGGATGTAACATAAGTACATTGAAATATTGAAGTGATGTATTCTTGAGACAATTTTAAGAAAAAAGTCTATACAAACTTGTGCCCGGAAATGCTTCGTTTCGGAGATAGAGTGTGTTGAAATTGAATTTTTTTTTGTTGGCTTTGTAAAAATAACTTCTGCAAAGAATAAGTTATTTGTACGAAATTTGGTGCCAGGGGTTTTTTCGACGTGGGAAATCATAATTTCATATTAATTTTCATGTGACATCTAGAGGGCGCTGCATACGCTGTTATTATTCATTTCAATTTGCCCTGACTTTTTTGACATTAACCCTTTGGTACTTTTGATGAAAAAATCTATTTCCCACGCCTTTTCCAAGAAAAAAATGTATACTTCCTCAACAACGCTGGAAGTGATCGTTTTGAGACATTTACAATTATTCTATATCGATGCATATTACTTAGCTCCTAGGGCGCTAAGTGATGTTGCTGAGAAAATTACAAAATTAGTTTTTGTAATGTGTTGGATCTCGTCAAAATAAACAGATCCCTACCTCTGATTGGAATACCAGAGGGCAAAATTTCCGGTTGAAGGAAGTGTGGTCACAGGCGTCGGTGATTGGTCTTGGTAGCGGAAATAGGCCGTCGTAAGATGAAGAATTGAAAAAACATTACATAACCATTACATGAGAGTTGCATACGCTATTTATCTACACCCAATAAATAATGAAGAACTAAGAACATCATATTATTCGATATTTATATTGAACACAATAATAGTAGGCAATCAATCGTATTTCTTTGAAAATTTCTACTATATTATAATTTATGGTATAACCACGGAAAATACAACAATGAGAAATGAGAAGGAAAAAAAATGAAACAAAATCTCTGCCGAGGTCAGGAATTGAACCCGGACGTTTCTGATCAGTACCGGCGCCATTGACCACTCGGCCATGAGAGCTCGTTTAATTTGGTCGAAAATAAAAACATATGTGTTGCATTTGTCAAATGAAAAATATAATCCTTTCGATTGTATTTTTTTCTTGTCTAAGACATCTGTGGAGGAGTCGCTTGTATCACTGCTATAAGACATTTTCATACGATTATAGAAAATTGACTAAATTCTTCAAAAATTCAATACCTACTGATTTTGACTTGACAAACGTCAAAATGCAAAGCTTGCACATCATGCTTGATTGAAAAATAATGGGTTTTTATTGGTTGAAAATCTGTATCGTAATGGATTTCATTATAAAACGGTTTGTGGGCATATAAGTGTATTATTAGAGTACGGGTGTAGATAAAATATATTATTTCATAAACGAAAAAATGAATTTGGTATTTATTTAGTGATTTTTTTTTTATGAAAAGGATTCAATTTTCTCAACATAACTTGCCGGTAAATGTATTTATATTTTTGTTGATTTGATTTACTTTTATATCTTGTGTAGAATAAATCTATCAGTTCTTGATGTTACCACAGCATTGGAGTAGAAACGTCGGGCATTGAAACAACTATATTTTGTTACGTTTCGAAGGTAACCAATCACTAACCGGTACCAACCGGCAGGTTGAACAGCGGTTGTCTGAGAAGAAAACGGAAATTGTTGCATCCATTCGGAACACCAAAAAATTTCAATGCAATCAAAAATCTGACTAACTAAGGAATATTTCCGAATGAGTGTTTTTGGTTCGGACGTCTATATTATCAACTCTATTTGAAACCTGTTGCTGAGAAAAAAGAATAAACTAATTAGAAATACAAATCAAATGAGGCAACCAAATCCAAACGGAAAGGTTGAAATGAATTTTTTGGTCAAAAAGTAAAATTGAAGGTTTGATCAACGAAAATAAAATGTGTGAGGTATGGTTGGTTATAAAGACCCAAATTCCCTATGGTGGGGAAATGGGGTGTACAAAATGTGTGAACCAATTATGGTAAAAAATGTATACTACACAATTATGTTAATGAATATGATTCTCTTTCAAAAAGTATCAAGTATTCGAAAGAAAATGTCAACTGAAAATATTTGAAAATGTTTATTATGAACTGAACAGTATTGTTTCTTTATAAAATCATAACGTTCATTGGTTTTGTTTTCATTTTCAATCACTTATATTGTTAACTATCATTCATAGAGATTTATTTTTTGAAAATATTATACACCTTTTTTTTTATAAGCTGCTATAGTTTCTTGGAATGAATATTGAATTAATCACAAATGTATCAAGCGGGAATCAATATATTGTTGTTTTTCTGTGTATTTGTAAATAATGGATACCCACTATAATGAAAACTGAACGAATTTGATCTATTCACTTATCATAATACCTCAGCCGAACCATTGCACAAAATATTTCACAACTGAAACTGAACGAGGATTTAACTGTCACTATCAACTTCTGAATCGCTGTCCAAAACTGATACTTTTCACTCTCACGCCTCATTATAGGGAGACCTACCTTCTGGAACTCTTCAACTCTTATCCAATATACTCCAGTAAAGGAAGTAAAAACTGGATGGACTAATTCAAGACCAATTGCAGATACTTGGAGTAACTGGAATTTTTTAAGAAAGGTGCCCAGTATCCGAGTAAACAACTTCCGTTACTGGGAAAAAGCGCGGGGGGGTGGAACTCATTGGGGGGTGGGGTTGAAAAAAAATAATGAAACCAATCGATAAATTATCATTTTTTAACATAAAAACATTGATTGCAATTTTTCATAAAAATGCACCCCTTTCGAGTAATAGCGCAAGGAAAAGTGTGATTTTTGCAAAAAAAAATTTAAAGTTCTTTTAAATTTACTGAGAATCTGTTAGTATTACAAAAAAAATTATATATTACTTATATGAAGTATTTTAGTTGACAAATAAAGTGGTTTTTGTTTTATTTTTGTACGATTAATATTAAAGGAGATATGACATGGCAAAAATGGTTGCCTAACGAAAAATGAAGAAACCGGATCGTTCTGGCGTAAATATCTCGAAAAATATAACTTTTACAAAAAAAATGATTCCTATCATTTTGCAAGATGACAAAATCGGGAAAATTTTGAGACCAACCAGAACCGTTTAAAATAAGAGGAAAAAAAGTTATGGGCAAAATAATTTTTTTTTAAATTTTTAATGCCAATTTTTTAGCGCCATATGGGCTAAGGTGCTTGGAAAAAAAAATCCTTTTGTGAAAAGTCAGAACACTTCGTCCCAAATATGTCCAGCTATTTTAAAAATTATTGTTTATGTTTTGGCCTGCTGAAGTTGGGTAAAATCGTGTAATTTTTAAAACATTTTCAGTTTTTGGCCAGCAGCGTGAACATTATTTATTTTAAACAGCCAAATTTTTCAGCATTTATTCCAGGATGGTTGTATTTCAATTTTTCGTTATAATTTTTCACCTGTAAGCAAATTTGTCCGTTTAATATTGCCTATTTTATGTTTATTACGGTAAATGCTCTTTTTGTCGGGCGAAATAAAAAAAACTGGCTCATCCAATTCAAATGTTGCGTATGACATGAAATTTCGGCGATAACCTTAGCTTTAAAATGATTCCTGGTACATCTCGTTATCATCAGCCAAAAACAAGTTATGGCCAAAAAACCTTTTTTTCCATCAATCACATGAAATTTTTATAGTTAATCCATTGGGACCCTTTATTTATAAGTTTTATGTATTTTTCGTGCAGTACTGTATGTTTAGATGATAAGCCAATTAAATTCTGCTGTTAAATTTCAAATCCCGACTCTTGACAGCAGTCAAATAGCCGTTAAACCAACTAAGTTAAAAAAAAGGTTCAAAAATCTAAGATTTGTAAATTTTTTGTTATTATTTTATTATTATTAAGTAAAAAAAAAAATTGTTGTTTTTTTTATTATGTGACGAGGGGTAGTTAACTTCGAAGTCTCCATTACTTCGATTTGACTTCCATAAAAAAAATTGAAATTTCTCAAAAATGGATAAAAACTGTTTTTCTTATATGTACGGGGGTTAGTAAATATACGGGAAAATATGAAAAAAAATCTTCCTTAATTTTTCTGAAAAAATGGCATTTATTCAATAATTTTAGCTTTAATTCAAAAATATTTTAAAAAAAACTCTAAAAAAGGGTAGTTTTTACGGTTTACAGGGTGTGTCAGAAGTTTCTGACATTAAAATCGTAATCAGTGACCCAAAAAAACCCCCGGTACCTATTTTCACGAAAATTCATTTAATATTGCCCGAGATATTAAATATTAATTTTGGGCCAAAAAAACATTTTAGTTATGTTTTGCAGCGTTTTGGAGCTTTGCCCAGTAACCAAACTTGTTTACTCGGATATCTGACACCTTTTTTGACAAATTCCAAAAAAATTTAAGCTGATCTGAGTGGTCTCGAATTAGTCCTTCATTTTACTAAAAAATTTACTTCCTTTACTGGAGTAATATATCATATTCATTCATGCATTGCGCATTCTAATGATATTTCAGAACTAAGAATTTTTTTTCACGCATAAATATGTTGTATATTTCAGAGAATTGAAGATACCGAATTAGAGATATACCTTCCCAAAATGTTAGACCATGCATTATTTATTCAACTCCATCAGACTCAAGTAGATCTTTACAATCATTTCTCTGAGGTTGTGAGGAATTCTGGCAAAAAGAATAAAGGATTTCTCAGCGATTTTTCTATTTTCCAATATATCTGCACCCACCCACATCTTTTGTCAATTATGGAAAAAATGAGGAATAGGAGAATAAAAGAAAAGGATGTGATAACAAATGAGGAGGATCCAATTTGTAATTTAGGTGTTTGGTGGAAAGACAAAATGCCGAAAGATGCTGCAAATAAAATGGAATATGGAAACAAATTAGTTGTTCTCAGAGCTATCATAGAAGAATGTGAAGATATCGGCGATAAAGTGTGAGTACTTTCTGTTCGATTTTCATTCATGCTTTATGCCTGTTTGCGTTTCTCCCATATTTTTGAAAAATTTTGTAAATAATAAACTGTATTCTGAAATAAATCAACAGTTAATATAAATTGTACATATTGTTTTCTTTAACAGGCCTCTCTCTCTCTCTAATTATATAATATTCATTCCCTAAGTTACTTATTCAGAAGTGGTCTAATTTGCCGTTTTACAGAAAATTAGAGTGATGTAATAATTTTTGGTATATTATAACTCTTGATAGTATTACAAAAAACACTACCTCTAATGCAGTAATTATCTCTGTGCAGCCTTGTCAGGGAATGAATATTAATTACCGTCATGGTATATGAATGGTGAAAAGTGATCGAGGAGCATTATCTTTCAGAGATTGAAATTTGATGTAGGACAAAAAACAAATTTCTTCTGACGATACACTGAAGTGACTTTCAAAATATACTGTTACTTTCAGGCTCGTTTTTTCGCAAAGCCTGGGCGAACTGGACCTCATTGAGTATTACTTGAAGACTGTGGGTACAAAAAAATGCCCGTCATGGCAGAAAAAATACGATTATCATCGAATGGATGGTACCGTAGATACTGAAACTAGACCTGTAATCTGTGATACATTTAACGATACAAATAATAAAAGGATGAGGTGAGAGAATGTGAAATATTATTTTCTAACATAATTTTCAATTCCATTCGTATTCATTTCAGATTATTACTGATGTCCACAAAAGTAGGTGGTCTGGGATTGAATTTGACAGCTGCAAATAGAGTTATTATAATGACTGTTAATTGGAATCCCTCCTACGATATCCAAAGTGTCTTCCGAGCCTATAGATTCGGCCAAGAGAAAGAAGTTTATGTCTATCGGTTAATTTCTTTGGTAAGTTCATTTTAATTGTTTTCTTCGAATCTATCGGAAATATTGACATTTCTAACAAGTTTCTAAAAAAAAAGATAACATATACATGGATCTAGTGGTGTAACGCAAAGGGGAATAACTGTTAGGAAATAGTAATAATGATAATAAAACGAGCGAAAAATTGTGAGTACGAAGTGTTACCCAAGTGTGGTAATTCGCAATAGAACATAATTCGCCTTATCCCAGAGTCGCGTACTGTACTACTCCCACAATCCTGACAGCTGTACCATAATGGCTCACTTATAATACACGTATTGTGAATTCATGGAGTACAAAAAGTTCATTACTGTATTGTAAGGAAATATTATTTTTCTACGGTAATAACTCAAAACTGCTCTATCTCAACTGTTCCTGATAGAACAATGATGTACATTGTATGTCTTCATTTTCATTTCCTTACCTGATGAAACAATCCGCCTACGGCTTATGCTGCAAACTTCAAACTCGTGGAAAATGACTATCATTTCTTGCTTGTTAAACAATATACTATTCCTGACAGTTGTCCTCAACTGTCACTTAGAATTTTATTGACAGCAATGATTTATTGATTGTCTCGACTTAAGCCTCAACAAGACCTCTTCATGGTCATCCGGGAATATAAGTATTTTTCTTCCAACCATGTCAACAATATACTATTTACGAGTGGTGACTTTGGAACACAACTGTCGACGTGGACTGAAATATCATTCTTGTCCTCAAATTTTTCAATATCCTTCAACTCAACCGGAAAATTCATACCTGTTACATCTATGACAGTATTGAAATGTGGACATGATAAAACTTCTGATGTCCTATCGAATGCTGAAGTAATAGTCCACGCAAAACAATGTTTCAATCAATCAAATAATCAATCTTTATTGACCCCAAGAAACATGAATGTTTATAAAGAAGGGATCTTAAAACTGAGTCAGTATTACAATTCATGCATTAATAAGAAGATTTCGATCATGAATCAATTCAATGTCAGATGGAAAAAGAGAAGTGTTACTGGATCAAATACTTTTTCAAATTTTTTTTGAAGCGTTTGTCAAAAAAATCTTCAGATAATTTCTTTGGTAGTTTGTTATGTATTAACACTCCATTGTATAAAATTGATTTCTTTCCGAAGTTTGTTTTGATTCTACTGATTGTCCTCAGATTTTTGGACTGCCTAGTTTCATATTTATGAATTGTTTCAATTGTGTTGAAGGTTAGAGAAGAATGTTTATTTTTATTTTTTACGAAATGGATGAAAGAACAAATTTTCAATCTATATAAAAAGGTGATACCTACTTGAAAGCTCATTTTTCAAATATAAATCGGAAGTGGGATATCGAAAAGGTGATTTGAATATGCATTTGATTGTTTTATTTTGCAGAGATTTTAGGGGACGTATGATCGAAGCGTTAGCATTTCCCCATACTGATATCAAGTATTGTAATTTTGAATGAGTAAAGCTGTATTATATTAATTTGAGATGTTTCAATCAAATATAGTTTCCAATTTTGAACAAAATACCAATAAATGGTGATTTTTTTTCTTAAATATTCAATATGATTTTTCCAAGAGAGTCGTTCATCAATGTATAATCATAAAAATTTTGTTACTCCCAAATATTCTATATTTTGACCATTAAAAAAAATGTTATTCTTACTATGATTTGGTTTTCTCTTCCCTAATAACATAAATGAGGATTTTCCAATATTTAAAGTTAACTTGTGACTATTCAACCATAACAAAATTTTCTTCAAATCGTCATTAATGTAACGAATAATTTCTCCTTCTTTTTTCTCGCAATAAATCAGTGTTGTGTCATCTGCAAATAATTTTATTTAACCCCTCAAATTCAGCTCTGAAACCGAGTTCATATATATATATATATATATATATATATATATATATATATATATATATATATATATATATATATATACATATATATAAGACACAAAACAGGTCCTAAAATTGAACCTTGTGGAACACCACATGTTACACTTCTAAGTGAACTCATTTTGTCTCCCATACAAACAAACTGTTGTCTATTGTTCATTACAAACATTCAATACTGCCTTCCCCCGCTTGATACATTCAGGTATCTTCACATATGAACATATCCTCTGAGCGAGCCATTTTTATTGATGTTCAGCTCCAGAATCATAATTTGTCCACAAGTCAGCCTTGAATACAAATCAATATTACCGAATATTTCCATCGTATGTTAAAAATCCCATATGAAGCGGGACATTTTCGATCAATTACAGCGATAAATTCCCGGCGGGACATTTTCGAGCTGGTAAATACCCGGTAGGTATCGAAAAATACCCGCTCGGTCCGTGTATCTATAACAACGATTGTTAAAATGTACATTTGTCATCTTGACAGGCATAAATACTGAATTTTAAACGTCGTTGTTTTAACTCCGAAAATGTTCTACCGAATTACACTCGTGCATCAAAATAAACGTGATAATTTTCCATTCAAGCATGTTGTTAGTAAAAAAAACTGCATTCGGTTATTTTCATATTTTGCCAAAAGAGCAAAATATGAAAATAAACTCATGCAGTTTTTTGACAACATGCTTTCATGGAAAATTATCGGTAATTTTGAAGCACTTGTGTAATCACTTCCGATAAATTCAACTTGGCAAAAATATTCACCTGATAATCATGTTCCTGGAATTCAGTTATTTGAGCGATGGTGCCTTCACAACATTCATCATATGATGAATTTAAAGCAGTAGATTGGTCGACTGTTTCATTTTGACAGTTGATTTATTTGGTCTTCTAAAAGTCTTGGGTTTGAGGAATATAACTTCCGAACACTTCCATATTCACTTCGATTTTGTAAATTCTGATGGCTGATTCCAGTAATTCAATGACTTTGCCTGATCTCATTGAAGAATAATATTTACTTACAGGACATAAATTATATTTCCCAATAGTCATTCCTTGTTGCTTAAAAACCACTGAAGTCCACTCTACTGACTTAAAGTCTACTAAATTGGGGCAAAGTTGTGCACGAATACTTGGTGTTCATAGAATGTTGACCTTTTTTGAAAGTATTGTCAGAAATTAATTTTATTATTGTTTCCATTCCATATTAACATTTATTTTTCTGAATATTTCAATATTTGTAATTTTATTTCTTGATGAAGGTTAATATTGATTTTATTGAATGAATGTTTTTAACGGACGCTGGAATATAGAAAATAGTCCTTTCTGATTATAATCCGTGTGCAATTTCATTGTTTTGGTACCTTTTTATTTCATTTCTGTTTTATGACAGAATTACATTCTCATTATTGCTTTTCGTTGAATTTCTGCTTATGGAATTCATTTTTCTGATTTTTTATTCAACTATGGATCTCTATTCTCTTGTTTAGTAAGTTTTTGTTTTAATTTTTGTCTTGCTTTTTGAAACCACTATTCTTTTCAAGTTTCATTATAGTGAATTATATAAAAATGAAAGTTGAAACCTATCTAACTTACATTATATTCAAAACCGATTTTAACAAATTAGTTCCAAGCATATTTGATTTTTCTATATTTCAATGTTCATATACAGTGTATTTCCCTTTCAATATCACAATATTCGAAAATATCGTTTCGACCAACTTTGCAGGCCTGGAAGATATGCCATAATTGTACAAAATTGCTTAAAAAAATGTATTGATTTTGCATTGATAGATTTTATGTTAAGCATTTCCTAACACCCCTTCGAATAAGATGTTTAATAAATTCTAATATTTAGTTGTGGAAGAAATAGTTTAAAATTGTTTTTTTTTTGCATAAAAATGGATGTTACTTCCAAACTGATTTATTTCAAAAGATTCTTTATTTCTGTTTTTGAATTGCTTCATTCTTGAAAGAATACGAACATGCAGAAGATGCCTTACTGCTCGCGGTTAAGGATGT
Source organism: Zygogramma bicolorata (assembly GCA_032362365.1). NCBI lineage: Eukaryota > Metazoa > Arthropoda > Insecta > Coleoptera > Chrysomelidae > Zygogramma > Zygogramma bicolorata. Next base: position 338,478 of record JAVJAQ010005007.1, read on the forward strand.
CGATGCATGAATGTAAAACTAAACTATACGTTCAAATGGAACCGCATGTATCAAAGATGCGTTATTATTATAACATCGGTATAATTATGTGGTTTGATCAAAACGTGTTATTTTGTATTGCATTGAGGCAGCATCCATACATCGACATCAACATCCACTGTAGGCAGCGAGGAACCTTCGGCATGTTCGTGCCCTAATCAACACGGTATTGCCTCTTCTGTCCATGCTTGACCATGACACTTCAAAAACAGAAATGGAAACAATATTCAGCTAAGAAAGAAGTATTGATATCTATAAAAAACAGGATTTTCGATTTTTCTTTCCACAAACAGACTCTGGACTTTTTACACCCCTTTCGTAAAACAGAACACCGACGCAAATCAATATATTTTTATCGGACAAACACTATTATTTCGACTAAGCTACCAATTTGGTCGAAATCGTTGACATTGCAACTAATGGACTGACTCTGAGAGAGTAGACTGCAGAATAAGCTAGATGGAATACTATTGATTTATTCCTCAATGTAGCAGATACAGAGATGCTGTGAAGGATAGACTAAGTTCAGTATTGAATTATCACTCTGTCCTTCATAATATCTCCTTAAGGTGCATACTCTTTCTTTCTCTAATGTATTTCGCAGCGTGATATGTGAAAAACTATCATTAGCGCCAGTCCATCACTTCTGATGTCAATGGTCGAAACTGCATTTTCACAAATGACATGAGGGTAGCCCATCAAAAGTGGGGCGCAGTGTATGCTTATGACAAATTTCAGGATACAATGGAGGAAAAAGTATATCATCGTACTGTTACCAAGCTAGCAGTAGCTCATCGAGTTTTAGATAAACATCAAATCACAAGGCATTATCAGCGAATGCATCTACAGGAATTGTATTCGTGTAAACCCTCTGCTGATGAAGAACGACCCACACCCAATGTGCCGGAAGATCAGATGCTGGCTAAATTGATACTCCGACTTCCTTGCATTTTCAAATATCATGAACACAAAACGTTATTGGCCAACAGGCCGGAGGAAAACCTTAGTGAACAAGAATTGGCGTCTGCTTGGGAATCATGGAAAAATAAAGAGAATGAAACTAGTAAGTTTTTTGGACATGTGTAATACATCATTCATATCAGATATCATTAAACAAAAATTGGACGGTTGAGATTTCAAATATAGATCGCAGCGCCATTTTGGACAAGATTTCAACTAATCTCCACCATATTGTTCGAATGGTTTCTCAGGAGGTGGATATTTCATGAAATCGGTTGTTTGGGTTTTCTCCCCTTTTCCTTCGGCGACGTTTCGAAAGCCAATCTGCTTTCTTTTTCAAGCCCTTTGAGAAAGTCTCATTAAGAATCGATTTTTGGTTTGTTGTCACATTTTTTCACAACGAACCAAAAATCAAATAATCACAATGTTCTGAAAAGTTTGAAAAAAAGGAGTTCATTTGCATGTCGTCGGTAGCAATTATTAGGTAATTGAAACGATGACAAGAAAGAGAACAAAAAACATTCAAATAGGTAAAAATTTTATGATGGCAATGGAAAAAAAGGAAAAGAAACGGCGGAAATTTAATACCAGGTGAAAAACATTACCTTACTCTGCACCTCAGTTTTTGTGGGAGAGTTTTACACATAAAGCGTTCAAAAACAAATTTGTCTTTCAAATCGAAATTGTATCAGAAAACATGAAAGTGGCTAGAGTCAAGCCTATTTGCAAAGGTAACAAAAGAAATTAAATGGAATATTATCATTTTATCAGTCTCATAAAAAATTCATCAAGGGTAGATTACGTTACTATTTGGAAAATTACTTTTTTATAAACGTCAGTATGGGTTTCCCAAGTCGAGTGACAAAATGAGCAGCAATGGATCTAATCACAAACATTCGTTCATAGTTAGATTCCAACAAATTATGCGGATTCCTGTCACACCACCACTTGAAAAAGGCATTCAATGTGATTGACCAAAGTATACTTTCGAAATACTATAGCATGCGGATTTTTTTCTTTTTTTCTGTTATTTTTCGAAAGTTAGAATGAAAACAGCCATATGCACTGAGATGTTTTAACTTCACTAACGTTTTTGTGACACTTCTTTATGTGTGATTCTATTTTTAACAAAAATTTCAAATAAAAAGTATTTGACTGAAGCCAGAAGATGAGACATATTTGGAAGGTTTTGCAGTTGTTTGGGTTTGCTCAGAATGTTTGAGAAACAAGCCTTATAAAGAATTAACTGTTTTCCACAATAAACCTATTGCCAATTTACTGATGATATTGCATTTTAGTGCATACTTCAGAAGTCAAACAAACGTCAGTTACTATAAGATAACCAACGAACAATTTCACGTTGAATATATATATATATATATATATATATATATATATATATATATATATATATATATATATATTATATCTTATTCGAATCAGAACCGGATCTAGAGGGTGTCATAGGGACAAATTTGTGACTTGACGCAAGGCCCTCAATCTGTGTACTCCCCAGGTCTCGTCTCGAGTTCTCTCTAATGTGTCAATCTTACTACTCCTTCGATTGAACTGTTAAGTTCAATTGAGACAGGAATTCGAATATGGGTATGAAATGTGACTCTGTGTTAAATTGAACTCACATGCATTATGCTTACGGAGGATTTTTAAAATATTCAAAGTTATAAATGATTTCGTGTTCATTCAAACATATGGATTCACAGACTTTTCATTCTTGAAATTGAATTTTTCAGAAGCTCCGCCTCCTCCAAAAACGCAGGCAGGCCCCCCGCCAAAAGCTCAGGGGGTCCCTCTCCAAAAAGTGCAAGGAGGCCCTCCACAAAGAGTCCAAGGCGGGCCTCCACAAAGGATACAAGGCGGGCCTCCACAAAGGATACAAGGCGGGCCTCCACAAAGGATACAAGGCGGGCCTCCACAAAGGATACACGGCGGGCCTCCACAAAGGATACAGGGACATCCACGTAGAATGCAGGGACCGCCACAAAGGATACCTCCACAAACAAATCAATTATCTCTTCCAGAGAGGATACAGACGACTCAACCACAAAATACCCCAGGCACATTACCTGTGCCCCCTTTGTCAGCTATAAACTATGGTGTCAGCAGATCAAATCTGACACAGCTTGTTAATGCTAATTTATCCAATTTGAGAGTATCAAGTAACGCATTAGATGACGAATTGAAACAGTACTTCATTCCAAAAAAAAAGTAAGTTTGATTAATACTTCAAGATATCATTTGATTCCCTATTGAAGATAGTGCCTATTGAGAATACCCAACTTCAAACTTCGTTTGAATTTATTCCCTATTTTTATTTTACTCTTTTTTTCATTATGACAGTTGAATTTTTTTATTACTTATATAAATTCATTTTTCTGTTTTGATTTTTTTTATTAGATTCCTCTTTCACTGAATAATTCTCCCCAATATTTTATCAATTTGTTTTTGATCAAATGCAATATTAATTGAGCTTTTGACATGTTTCAATTGGATAAACAATGATTTCAGCACGATATTTCTACCCTAATATTTCCAAAAAATACCGTTTAGCCGTAACCCAGCAAAATGAATAAAATATTGTTTTTGATAATACTAGACTATTTAATTCTACGAAAATGGGTTACCAACCATGCATATCTATAACATATTTATGCCTATTGATTATATTCAGATCATCACATCAGAATTTATATATATATATATATTTTTTTTTGTCAATATGTTTGTTTCACCCCACATAAAAAAAATTAATTGTTTGACATTGATAATTAAAAAAAATTCACTCTGAAGTTAGGAAAATAAAGTTCTGAAAAATAATCTGGAATTTCCATAATAAAAGTGAAAATACATATAACTTAGTCCTTCGAGCCGGTTTTCACGACCTTGTGGTAAAACAATCATTCTTTATGGAAGAGGTTCGTAAAGTACCTTTTAAAGAAGAGTGCCATCGTAAAAGGCAGAGTAGCTCAATGTCTGTAGAAAACCTGTGATTTCCTGCTGATGATCCAGGTACCAAGGAGAAGACATCTCTTGAAACTCAAACATCAGTTAGAAAGTCCACTCGAACCAGTCTATTATAAAAACTGTCGAATATATCGTCAGCTGGTCTCCAGCAAAGAAACTGGATTGTCCAAACGATAAATTTCAGAGCTGAAGCATCAATCAGCAAAAATAAAAGCCGAGTTGAAAGAACAGCTTGAGCAGGAAGAGATAATACCGAGGAAGAAAAAGTTATTAGAGAAAAAATCAGTACTTTGCGAATTTTCAAATTTTCATTTAACCTGGGGGTTTTTCTTAAGTCCTGGAGGACAGCAAGAGTTCAGCCAGTTCCTGAAAAAAGGAAGAAAACTTTACCTTGTAATTATAGACCAATTGCATTGCTTTCTATCATTTCCAAAGTCATGGAAAAAGCAATCAATATGAAGCTTATCAAATATCTAGAGAAATCAGGAATAATTAATGATCGACAATACGGATTTCGCAATTCAATCAAGACATTCGGAAAAACGATAGTAGTTGCACTCGATACTTCAAAAGCGTTTGATCGAGTTTGGCATCGGGGTCTCCCTTCTAAACCGCCGTCTTATGGTTTGCCTCCTCAGTTGTGTGCTTTGTTGAAGAGTTTTTTGTTTGATAGGTCTCTGTATGTGATTGTTGATGGAGTATCATCTGATATTCTCCCAATAAATTCAGGTGTTCCACAGGGTTCAGTTCTGGCGCCCACTTTGTTTCTGCTTCATATCAAAGATTTGCGCAAGAAAACATCTTGTTCAATACATAGTTTTGCGGACGACAGTACTCTTCATACCAGTTTCTGAATGGGGTAACATGAACTTGGTGGAATTTAATGCTACGAAAACCCAGGCATGTCTCTTCTCAAGAAAAGGCGATCTATCATCGTCTAATATTCAGATGTCAGGAATAACTATTCCTACAAAATCAAGTGTCTCGATGCTAGGAATCAGTGATGGATCTCACATGGGAAAACCATGTGAGATCGATCGCTAGAAGTGTTTCCCAGAAACTTGGATTTCCATTTCGCACGAAGAATTACTTCACTTCTCGTCAGCTTCTAATGATCTACAAGGCTCAGATACGACCTATCATGGAATACAGTTCTCATGTGTGGAGTTCGGCGCCAAAACATTCATTGAGGCTTCTCGATTCTATTCAGAGGAAGGCAATTCGTCTTGTTGGTGATTTTTCGCTCACAGACTCGCTCACTTCATTGGAACATCGTAGAAGGGCAGGCGACTTGTCTTTCTTCTATAAATACTTTCACGGTCGATAGCTCTTCCGAATTATCAGTCGTTCCACCCTTGACAATATCTGCACGGATGACTCGACGAGTACAGAATTCCCACCCCTTTGTTGTGAATTTGGAAACCTGTCGAACCTCTCTTGCTAAGGGATCTTTCTTCAATAGAACAGCTGAACTCTGGAACTCCTTGTCGAGAGAGGTCTTTCCTGAGGCTTACAAACTTCAGAAATTCAAAGTGAATGTTAATTCGTATCTCCTGTCCCTTGATTCACGCGGTGTTCTTTGAACATTACAGGGCTTTCCTTTCTTGTGAATCTACATATAAAAAAAATAAGGTTCAATTCAATTTTATCATCCCAAGAAACATTACATGTTTATGAATAGTTAGAACTTCAGATGAGTGAAGCAAAACGTAAAGGCCAAAACGATTATGGTGGTACGTCTTTGCGTATGTAACTTCAATAAGAAGGAGAAACTCATCCGCATCAAAAAATGCCCACGCGAAAAAGCAAGAGAAATTGTTAAATCACTCTCCATATCCTCTGAAAACATGGAAACAGTTATAGAGACCCTTGAGAAGACTTTTTGGATGCCTGATATCATCATAACTATATCCTTGTTGATAAATTCCATAACATTGATACCACCAAAAATGGAATGCCGGAAGCAACCATCACCATTTTTGAATGCTGTTAGTTTGAAACAACTATGGATGCTCTCAATGGTTTAGGTCATATAAACAATCCACAAGTCTTTCATCAACTCATCAGAGAAAGTTACACTATTTTCTCAAGCTCGACTTGGAACAACTTGCTATAAAAATTGGGAAATGCTGTCAACTCGAAAATGTTCTCGGACTGGTTGAAAGAGAAAGCTAAAATTTCTTATTATATATAGCCAAACTAGAAGAACTGAAGAATATTCAAAAAATAAATATCAATTTCAGGAAAGATGAAAGTGAGTCAATTGGTTCTAACAAAATTGAAAGAGACAACTGAAGGGCGAAGTTGTATCGTTTGTAAGGCATTTCACAACTTTGAAGACTGGAAAGACAGTGCTGAAGACGATCGATCCTTGGGAAATTGTCACATAAATTAACTTTGTATCTGCTGTTTGGAATCGAATCACTTCAAATCAAACAGTTTCAAAAATATTCAATTTAAAATGATAGATGTAAAATATTTCATCCTCCACTGCTTCACAAGGTCGAAAATGAGCCACAAAGACAAGTAGTGATAAACGATATAGAAATTCGAATAGACCTCAAGGACATGCTCCATTGAGTTACAATTAAACTGGAAGATAAGACAAGCACAACGATTTCTTTGGAGAGAAAGAGATAGAAAAAGCGAACCAGGAATGTATGAAATGAAATTGATGATCTTCAGTGCAACATGTTCTCCTTGCTTAGATCAAATTTGAAAATGCCAGAGAACACGAAATTGAGTTTCGCCCAGCTTCGAATGTTATTTTAAAAAACCATTATGCGGATTTCTTGATAGCAAATGCTCTGAAGACTAAACCATTGAAATTGAATAAGTCATAGAAATGCACTTAAAGAGGAGGATTCGAGATCTGCATTTATTCATGTACAGCTTATCCAATCCAACTTTGCACGGTAATTGGTTCCACATCCGGTTGCGCACTAATCTAACAATAGATTTTTTATGGCTGCTTGTCTCGCACTGCGCAATATGTAATCATTTCTGTGACAAGGTGAAATGGACAAGCTGTAACTCAAAATATGTTATGTAAACATGGCAGATAGCTCTACCGAGAAATACTTGACCGATAGGAAGAGTACTGAACACATTCCCTGGGTATGAAGGAGTTGTCACATTTGTCGATATCAAGACGAAACATGAAGTTTATCAAAGACCAATGGCAAAAGTTTGCAAAGTGGATATTGACAAAGGAACCTCTTGAAGTATTATGGTGAATATTCCTCCATAACGGAGAAAGATTGTTAAAAAACTTTTGTGTATTGTTCCAATATTTGTATCATCCTAAATGAAAAAAGTATTTCTTTGACAAAAATTTTTACTCTGAAGTTAGAAGAATAAGGATCTGGAAAAAATCCGGAATATCTATAAAGTTAAATTGATTCCTATATAGTTTTTTAGAGGGTGAAATAATATTTTCAAGGATACAAGACTTTTCAGCATGTCGGCGTAGGAGCCATTTTTCCCAAATTCAATATGGCGGCACTATCACGTCATAATTTTTAGTTTCTGAAGAAAACTTTTTGATATATGAACAATTCACACACAATTATGTTTTTTTAAACTCAATTTTTTAACTTCGATTTTTTAAAAAGGCATATTATGTTTCAAACTTCAACCTAAAAATATTTATTTTAACTTATACATTTGATTCTGGTATCCTAGTATTACAAATAAGGGGTTTTAATTTGTTATATCTCATAGTAATTTATAAATTACTTAAGAAATGGTGGAAAAACATGTACAGTATATTCAGCAAAATGTGAACATGCAAAAATTTACATTTTTCGAAGTCTTCATCGACAACAAACCATATTTTTGTTTTTCACTTCAACAAGTGGGTTAAAAATAGTTTCATAGATGGCATCATGGTGCCAGTAAAAATGGAACCTATGACGCCATTTTGAATAGAAATAATCGCTTTTACGAAATCACCAAAAAAAAATGCTATTTATGATTTATGATTCAAGAGAAATTTACAGCATTTGAAGACTGGCGTTACCCAGGGAAGTAGTTGTTTTCTGACAGGTGCCAGCCAAAACCTACTGTGTAGGTAGTTGAAGACCTGTCTGAACGAATTGTTCAAAAAATGATCTGATTTAACGCCAGTCTTCAAGTATGCCCATCGACTATGTCGAATGTTTTTTCATTCTCCTCGCAGGAGGAATGGGCGAATTCGGTTTGATTTTGGGATACCTCGTCCATAGGTAGATGGCGCAATGACTTTGTGTTGTTCGCATCACCTTTGGTCCAGGCTTGATACTATTAAAGGTGTTTAATTTTTAATTATAGGAAGTCATCGACTTTATGTTAATTATGGCACTACCTTGTACTGACGAGTGGCCAAATAGCCCGAAACCGGTCTGCAAGTGTCCCAATAATTGAAAATCAATTCCTTCATTTGTATCGCCAAAAGCAAATGCAGGATTTTTTTTCTGTAATGAAACCTGCACTGGCACCGATCGGATATGATGCAATGCCTTTCGTGATATTAGCCAGGGGAGTAGTTGTTTTCTGACAGCTGCCAGCCAAAACCTACAGTGTAGGTAATTTGAGACTGGCTTGAATGAATTGTTCAAAAGATGATTTCATCAAATTTTCTACCGTACAAATAACTGAATGGTGCCGCGCCGTGTTCAACGTTTTCGTTGTCACCAGGTGTAGGTCTTGTACAGTGTCAACCTAACCTATTTCAGTGAAATATTGAAACGTGAGAGAAGAGTATACTGGGACAATGCTCAAGGGTAAAAATATCAATTTGTCATGGCAAATTGTGGTGCTACTAGTCAATACGGTACACTGCAAACATTATGGTGAATATAAAAAAGCCACTTTGCCCCTTTGGTATGTATGAAGTTCTCAAAATTGATTTATTTTTCAGCTTTAATATTTCTTCGATGGACCTTTCAAATATAGCTAATAAGAGTATTGATGTCAACACAAAAATCAAGATCCCATCTGAAAATGCGCAAAACAGTTCAGCAAAAAGTGAGAGGAATATAGTCAATGGCACCAGTACTGTACCAAAGTTCAGTCCAAGGTTACCACCTAGTGCAAAATCGAACATTAACAAATCAAAAACCACAGCCATTTCAAAATCAACGAATCGAGTTGTGAAGGAAGGAACCGGAGTAGTGAGATCGGGGATATCTAACGGGCTTAATAAAAACAAGAATTTGTTGAACTCGCCCACAATACCAGTGACGAAAAAAATCACTGTATCTTCTGCTAATATTTTGACGCCAAAGTCAAATTCATCAAGATCTGCTACTGGAATTGAAATGCTCGGATCTAGCTCTCTCGTTTCAGGTAATATCAATATTATTCACATATTCTCAGTCGAATCAAATATTTGATAAATATATGGGGATCTTGTTCTAAAAATAATTTTAATAAAATTTCCGCTCTATACAGGAAAGCTCTGAAAGTACTGTATCGTCTACCATTTGACACTCCAACACATCAACTTTATTCAATTACAAACACATTTTCTTTGGATAAGCATTATGAAATAGATATTCTGAATGTATCATATCTTATGATTAATAATATGATGAAATCTAATTTTATATTAATCAAGAATTCAGAAATTCATAATCACCTTACCAGACAACATAACTCGTTCCACCTTGATTCCGGCGCAAACTCTGTAATTGGACGGAAAAGGTTCACTCATGAAGCACTTTCAAAATTCAATGAAATACCCGAAGATATAAAAGATTGTAGAAATATCAATGAATTTAAAATCAAAATAAAAAAATATTTTCTCCAAATGAGAAAATAAAATTTGATGGATCCTTTCTTTGTTTCTATATTTTGTTTTATTTTTCTGTTTGATGTTTCTTTGTAATTCTGAAAAAAAATTATTCAGTGAAATATGTAATCAATATAAAGTTCATGATCAGTCTCATACCAGTTTGAAACTGTTTGACTGTTCATGATAATCCTTTATAGAAACTTAGTTATAATTTAAACATACTCTATTATGATTTCATAATTGTTATTGGAAAAAAATTGTAACATTATTACCTAAAAATAATATTTAAGAAAAGGGTATATATACATTTTGTACTTATGTAGCATTGAATGAATTACGAATAAATTATAATAAAAAATTAAAAAAAAAAACAAAAAAAAATTGATTGGTTGTAGTTGGCACTACATTTCATAAACGATAAGATTGGAATATTTGGTGTGAAAGTTGAAACTTTATCTATTATTCTCATTTCACGTGCGCTTCGCTACTGAAGATGCTAACCTTGTTAGCGAAACGCGCTTCAAGTGCAATTAATATCAGTTTAGTGTTAAGGTAATTCATTTCTTCAGAAAGTTTTGACTACATTTTATATTTATAGCGCAAGTATGGGTAGTAGTATCATTGATTTCCTTTATTTTGACGACTATAAATATGTATAGGAATAGTCAGGATTATCCTGATCCTGATAAATAAAACTATCTATGTATTAAGACTCAGAACGTTTTCACATTTCGATTTGGGGGGTTGTATCAGTTTTCTCTGATTATAATAAAGATATAATTATCTGCATGTATTATTGACATTACAACTAATGGACTGACCCTAAGAGAGAGAAGACTGCGGAATGAGCAAGGATAATTCAAGTATAACCTCTAAAAGCGAATTCCTTCCTCAAGTTAAGTATCAAAATAAAGAATGAACTACTTGAACAAAAAACTGAAATGAAGTATCTTGGAATTTGGATCGATGATAGATTGAAATGGGATAAACATATTGACTCCCTCGTTGAAAAAATTTCTCCTATTATTGGAGCATTACGAAGATGTCCCAAATTAAATTATAAAATAGCCAATATGTTTCTTTACTGACATATTCTCAGTCGGATCAAATATCTCATAAATATATGGGGTTCATGTTCAAAGAACAACTACAAAAAAATATCTGCTTTATATAGAAAATCTTTGAAAGTACTACATCGTCTCCCATATGATACTCCAACAAATGAACTTCATTCATCAACGGGCACCTTTTCTTTGGAGGAACATTTCTTGATGGATAGTTTGAAAATTTCTCATTCCATTGTTAAAAAATTTATAAAGTCAAACTTTATATTAACCAGGAATTCAGAAATTCATAACTATCATACTAGGCAACATAACTTGTTTCATCTTGATACTGCTAGCTCTGTAGTTGGACAAAAAAGGTTTATTTATGAATCATTATCTGAATATAATAAATTAATTACCCGAGGATTCGAAACATTTTAGTAATATAAATCAATTCAAATTTCGATTGAAAAAATTCATTCTCAAAAGAATTTCAAATTGAATTGGTGTTTATCTATCTTACAATTCTTTCACTTATCTTTTTCCTTATAAAATAATTTTCTTGCGTTGATTTGTATATTTTTTCTTTCATTTATTTATTACATAGAAAAAAAAGTTTTTCATTATTTGTGAGCAATCTCATACCAGTACAAAAATACTGTTTGATTGTTCATGCTATACCAATGAAGTGCTACCAAATATATTGTATTATTGATTGTATATGACTTGAAATGTAATGGAATGAAATAAATAAAATAAATTAAAAAAGATGTAACGGTTAAGAAGTGTTTGAGAAGTATAGAATTATCATTCTGTCCCTCGCAATATCACTTCAATGTGCATATCCTTCCTTTTTCTAATGTATTCCAAATCGTTCCTTAAGGAAAATGTTATAGAGGCCAATCCATTAGTTGTAATGTCTGGCGTAAGTATATGGCAAAAAATTATTCGGTTTGTTTATCGATTTTGTTCATATCAAGATGAATAAAAACCCTGGTGCGTTGACCGATATGCTTTTCTTTTGCCAATTCCTCTCGACCTGAGAAATCGAAGAGTAAACTTACATTTTTTGACGGTAGGTCGTGTTACAAATGCGATTTTCTAAGGGTACATTTTCATTGAGGCGGCAGCTTACGAGTGATTTTCGATACCGGCGGTCTCATTGGATAAACTCTTGCTTGATCTTTCGTTCACCAATAGAATTATCAGTATACAAAATACGTAAGGTCAAGTTCGTCTAATAAAAAGCTATTAATTTTTTTGAAATGTTTGACTGTTCGATTAGAATTTGAATGCATTTGAAAGTTCCTTTAATATTCAAAATCTTGTACCTAGTTCTTGTTTCTTTTCACATTTTTCTTGTTTATAATCTTTTCAAGTGTTTATCGTTGCTGTTCTTGTATTTGTTTGATTTCATAGTGATTGTTAGATTTATTATGAACCGATTTACAAAGCTCAAAATAAAACGCCCGTGTAACGTCTAGGTATTACTTATCCCTCATATCATCGGCTCGTAATCACATTGATATTGCATTTTTTTTCAACACCATGAAGAAAAAAGTACTTACCTATCTTCGGTTCCTCAGAAAGTAGAAAGATAAGATATCAATACTTTCCAGTTTTACTCACAACTATTGTTTCGGAAGATTCAAAATCACATCACAATCACTGAGTTTTTGATTTATTTTTCATCAAAATGAAAGCATAAGGAATACCTAATAATCAGTCAAAATGCGATGACAACATAATTTTTAGCATTTGGCGTGAAAGCAAGAAATTGCATGCAAAACATGAGACCATGAAATAAACATAACCTATAAATAATCGAATGGCCGTTGAGCAGACGGATATCATGGCATCACAGATTAAATTAAAATTATCAGTTGAAATTGATCAAAATCAAGATAGCGAAAAGTTGAGAAAATTTGCTTGCAATCTACTAGGTATAAGTCAACACACCAGGGTTTTTATTCATCTTGGTTCATATCCAAAAGAAATGAAATAGCTCCAGCGCCGATCCCGATTGCTGTGCTACGCCAATGGGACAGTTTGGATGATCTGATGTAAAATTTCGTATAGTATCATTTTCCTCAGAGCGAATGCTAACATGCTGTTTTCTATTCTTTATGAATTAGTCTATTCAGTTGACCGTTAATATTATGCCAGTACTAGTAATAGTTCATTTGAATGGTCTCATGGAAAATTATTAACTCGAATAACATTTTAGGGCTTGTCAATGTACACAAAAATGTAGAAATACTGCAACGAAGTTACAACCCATCCTTACTCAATCTACCTAAGGGTATATCAATAACCAAGCCGAATGAACTAGAAACTGAGAGAAGGTTGATTCCATCTCCGTTTTCCCTAGATAATCACGCTAACGTCAGGAAAATGAACAGTGGCGCTTCTCCAACCCAAATAGCAAATGTGAGCAGTAGACAAACAAAAGCAAATTCAACTCCTTTGCAAAACAGGTTGGCTCTACCACCGTATGGTATAGAAATGACGAAGAAAAAAAACACGAACGAAAACTCTATTCCCTCAGGAGATAGAAATAATCTATCGACCAAAAGGAAAAGCGAAGATAACTCTCCGAATGCTATCAAGAAATTGAAAAGTTCTGGTCATGGGATACCTAATAAGAACCGAAATATTCAGAATATCGTTTTAGATGACATCACGAAACAGCGACATCGAAAGAGAATAGGCTCAGGATCTAGTAGTGATAATAGAAAGGCTTATAGTAATTTAAGTAATGATTCTGATGTGTTATACGACACTTCTTCTGAATCTGGTTCTCTATCGAGTGAAATCATCAACAACTTGAAAATGAGCGGAGTTACTGTTCGGAAAAGTCAGAGCCCAAGTGGTAAGTGAAGTATTAACAGATCGACAAAGCTTTTATCTTCCTAGAAATTCTAAATCTCAACTTTTTCTTTAACAATAGTTCAATGGGGAAGCTTTCTAAGTCACATGATCGCGAAATAATGTTATATTATCAATCCATTAATATTCGACCATAATATCCGTTTCTAAATTAATGAAACAACCGGATGACGTTGACAAACGAATTGTTCCTTAGTTTGAAAATAAGTATATAATTGAATTGAACTGGCCGATACTTGATGAAAATCCATATTAACAAAAATATATTACAGTTTCCTGTATGATTTTCACTTACAATAGGTTTTGTAAACCCATTGTAAGTGAAAATCATACAGGAAACTGTAATATATTTTTGTTAAGTATATAATTGACGATATCACAGTGTATCATGTTTGTCGTATCCCTCTTATAAACTGTAAGGTTTCTTGGGATAATAAAGTGTTAATAATAATAATAATAATATATATATATATATATATATATATATATATATATGAGGAAGATTGTTATTGGGTAAAGCAGCAGGCAATAATAACAATCTTCCTCATATTGTTACCGTTCAGCAAAAAACTTCCATTTTACTTATATATATATATATATATATATATATATATATATATATATATATATATATATATGGAAACCATTACTGTCCCATTGATCAAATCCTCCGATTAAACCTCCGCCTGGTCCGATACCATTTTTCAAACCCTCGGGCCCTCCTATGGTTATAAACACCAGACATCCATCCACACAACCTCAGTCTCCACTTTGTTAAGTTGAGAGTTGGGGATTAAGGAGGCTTAGACCCTGGCGGCATGTCACGAAAATGTCTTGATAATGGTTCCAAAGTGGGAGCCAAAACGTCGAAAAAATAACGATTCCAGACGCATTTCAACTGAAAGTTCAAGTAATCACTATCCTACCGTGAAAACCTATCCGAGCATATGTATTATGTATTTTACGCAAAACCGTGAATAATCACCAGAAACGTTGAAAAAACTTTCATTCTTTCAATAATTATGGTAATTGCATTCTAATATTGGGCTAAATTGTTTTAACCCCCCCCAAATTGCTCTGGATATATGGAAAAAATGTATCTATTTAATATAACTGATACATAATGTAAGTATAATACTCATGGTTTCTGCAGTATAATGACATTTATTCCCTTTGAGAATAATGGCGAGGAATTAATAGTTAAAGTTTTTGTTCCCTCTTGTAGTCCTATCACAAACATTCTCGAATGGAATACTACCGTGGAAACGATATAACCAAACTCCAAAGTGTCAGTGTCAACCGCGTGGGTAGTGTTTGTGAATTTGTATTGAGATAAATGAAATTGAAGAATCATTTATCCACTATAAATAAATTAGTCGTGAATAAAGTAGAGTATACTACTCGCAATAATGACCATTATTGACTCGTGGTATAATATATTATTATTGCATAAGACAAAGTTAGGTTAACTTGGTTGACAACTGATGACCGAGGTTGAGAAAGTTTGAATAGGGTAGGATTTTTGCGCATCTCATCAGCTCAATACACACAGCACAAAATACTGTCAATAATGAATAAAATAAACTTGATCTCCAACTGGCGAACGAATTGACATTGAACCTTATTCACCAATCATGCACGATTCTACATATTCAGCCCAACGTTGAAGCAATTTCAATGGAGTGATTGTAAAAACCATTTTATCATCTTCGATATCAAAAAAGGTTTGTACTGTTTTGAAAGTCATCAGATTCTTTTTTAGAAACGTCAACAAAACTAGGCATTCATTGTATATATAATAGTCATAGTATTTTTGTGATAAACAAATTCGAGTAATACGAGAAGTTACTGACTAGTAGGACGTGTTTCAATTAGAAGGAACTGTTTTTAATCAACCCAGCAACTTTTCGGGGTGGGCTAGAAATCAAAGGCAGATTACACTTCCATATATTTCAATATATTTTTTTCTTTTCATATTGTGGTAGGTTAATAGCCCGGAAAAGCTAGGTACAAAAAATAGGTAGAGGTTCGTTTATCGATCAGCACCTAGTTTCGGAAAAAAAAATTGGTACAAACTTGCTTATTTTGTGCCGTTGAATACGAATCCGAAGTGAGAGGCACTCACCTCTCGATCCGAAGATATGGCCCTTTGAAGTTCAGGAGAGGGCATTCAGCCTTTTTTTGTACCAAAAAGCGATTGAAAACACACAGCTTCATTAGCCATATTTTTACCGTTTTTTCATTATGAAACTCGGAAAAAAATTCCTGATACTATATTGAGGGTTATATGGCGATGCGCGTTTTGGTTTATTAATATAACCTCATATTCGTATCGAGATTTTTTTCTCGAGTTTTATAATGAAAAACGGTAAAAAATATGAGGAAACTGAAATAAGGTTCAGAGGCACATGACGAATGAAGCCGTGTGTTTACTATCGCATTTTGGAAAAAAAGGGTGAAAATGTACAAAAGGGCCATGAAACGAAATGAGAGGTCCGCGTTCTGACTTCCGATTCGTATTCAACGGCACAAAATACTAAGTTGGTACCAGAGTTTCTTCAAAACTGGGTACTGCCCCATAAAGAATATATTGTTAATAATAATAAACCCTTGCTTTATTTAACTGGACAAATATTTGATACAAATGATGAGTAGAAAGAATGCTGTTGTCAATTTATCACCAAATTTATAATAACTTTCTTATCGACTGTAATGGAACAATTGGGGAGCGTGTTCTTCAGTGAGGGATTCCAGTTGCTTTCTCCATTTAAGTCTGAAGCAATATTATATGGGGTAAAATTCTATTTATCGGGCGCCACCTGTTTTTTGAAAATTTTTTTTTCAACTTACGTATTTCGGTCTCCTGAACAAAAAATTCTTATGAAAATTTTGGCGGTCTCAACTAGTTTCGGAGATACGGCCCCCCAAAGACAGGAAAACGGGGTTGACGCTTATGTTTGTTTTTCAGCCAATTCCGCTCGAAATTCCTCCTTCTTTATATCAGCACAATATACACATTCTGTTCCACCTTCTTCATCACTTTTCAACCGAATTAAAAGCATTTTTCGCTACAAGATTGAAAAATATATCCTGATAGGAAAGTGAGGTCAACAACATAACTGTGGAAGTCGCATCGGCGATGCCTTGCGCGTTCGACGGTTTTGTTAACCTCACTTTCCTATCAGGATATATTTTTCAATCTTGTAGCGAAAAATGCTTTTAATTCGGTTGAAAAGTGATGAAGAAGGTGGAACAGAATGTGTATATTGTGCTGATATAAAGGAGGAATTTCGAGCGGAATTGGCTGAAAAACAAACATAAGCGTCAACCCCGTTTTCCTGTCTTTGGGGGGCCGTATCTCCGAAACTAGTTGAGACCGCCAAAATTTTCATAAGAATTTTTTGTTCAGGAGACCGAAATACGTAAGTTGAAAAAAAAAATTTCAAAAAACAGGTGGCGCCCGATAAATAGAATTTTACCTTATATGGAACTACTCACTTTTCTATTTAGAATTTGTTGGAGTTCAACGTGAAATTGCTTTGGTTACCTTTTAGTAACTGACAGTAGATTGACACCACCAAGTGAAATCTCCAACACTCATGTAGTGTGAAGCATGTACTAAAATGCAATATCATCAGCAATTGGTTTATTGTTATATGAATAACGGTTCGTTGTTCACGTGGATTGTACATTTTATCAACCCAACACTGCGAGCAAACTCAAATACCTGCATCCTGTCGTCTTAAGGCCTTAGTCCAATATTTTACTTGAAATTTTTGTTCAATGGAATAGTGCCAATAAAAAATGTAACACAAACGTCAGTGAAATCAAAACGTCAGGTTTCACCAATATTCACGATACATATTTTGGCCGTATTCATTCCTAAAGCGTTTCCCAAAATGACGGTCCAGAAAAATGATCGATTTGTCCTCATTGCACGCTGCAGTCGATTCCATTACCCCTACCATGTACTTTGTACGCTCCCAATAGCATTCGAAATGTATTCAGAAACTATTTGTTGTGATGCCACTAAGATGCCCAGAAGTCCTGGTGATTCAACTGATTAGATTTTGTTTAGATTTTTGTGGCGAAATAAACAATCGACGCTTTTGAAGGTTTCCCCTATTTTTTCGGTAGAGGGCGTTATGTTCCCATTTTTCAAATTTGATGACGTGTCAAGTTAATTGTCATATTGTCATGTCACTTTGAAATTTTGATGTTTACGATGTTTTTATCGTGTTTATTTGTTGATTTCATTGCTTTTAAATATCAAAACGTTGTTACTGGTATCTCCCCATTATCCTTTAGGTTGCGATCTCTTCTCGCTAGCCAATGAAATAAAAGTGGAAAAACCCGACTGCACATTTTCACTTAGTGCAAATTAAGCTTCAGACAAGACTGACAAGAGCGTGTTGGCGACATCTGTACATATTAGACGGAAACCTTCAAAAGCTCAATTATCCACCAAAAATCAAGCAATCCAGATTTCGCCACTTTTATCCCAAACTTCTACAGGTATAAGTAACACACCAGGGTTTCCAGGCATCTCAGATGCCACCAATAACAATAGTTGGCATAGTGCAACAGATGAATCAGTTTGTGTCAAATGAAATATCAAAGGTGAAATATGTAAAAAACAATTTATAATCATTCAACAGACTTTGATTGCTCCACTTCGAATTGAATATTTATTTCGAATAAACGCCAAACGAGTAAAATTTTCACTCCCCCCCCCCCCCCGAAAAAGGCACATTAAACACTCATAACCTCAGAAAATGGACAATTACGGTTCAAATCAATGTGAGTCTACATTTGATTCATCTCAAATATGTGTTAAATCATATAGTTTATTTAACGTCATCGTTTCAATGATAGAATGTATTTGGAGAAAAATTCGTTTTGAATACATGAGAGCCAGAAAACACCACGAATGTTTGAGTGCGCAGTATGGTGAAAATAACGTCGGCGTAAATAAGCCCCTGTCAAATCCTAGATTTTAATGTTGAATTCTTAGGGTAGGAACCAACTAACTAGAAATAAATTCAGAGGTTATCCCGATTCGAATGGCATTTCATTCAAAATTTAGGAAACTTCCCCATTGCTTGAAACGACAAAACGAATGTCGACTATAATATTAATTCAATAGTTATTTATATATCGAGGGTATAAAGTAGATGTTTATGCCCTGAGGGCGCTAGTATCTTACAAAGCATAGGGCCTCTGGCCCGATGGTTTGTAAGTCGCATATACATCCTATCCATACCCGTGGTTCATACCAACTTTTATGTCATACTAGTTCGTTATTGCATCAAATTATAGACATTTGCAAAAATCAATAATTCTATTTTATCTCAAATAGAAACTATGGGTGCTAGGGAAACAATAAAAATTGAAACGTTACCATGCAGAAAAATTTTGGCTTTACATCCCGTGCTGTTTCAGTGCGCTGAATCTTGGATTGGAATATACACTCATCTAATATACTTATAACTGCAGCTTGTGATTCAAGACTACAAGATACATGACACTTTTTTAGGGGGTCAAATGATCCAGCATGATTCGTTTTCAGAACAATTCTGCTATTTGGAACAATTACTTTCAACACTATGCTATCTGTTTTCAGCTTCCGATTCCATTATTATTGTATGGGATTGGGTCCTTCGTTATTAGTTTTTCTGGATCCATCATATTGAAAAAAGCCGTATGAGAAAATTTGACAATAAGTTTTCCTTTTTCGGTGGTAAATTCAGTTTTCCCATATATACAGTCAATTGTACCGCCG
Organism: Zygogramma bicolorata; assembly: GCA_032362365.1. Classification (NCBI taxonomy): domain Eukaryota; kingdom Metazoa; phylum Arthropoda; class Insecta; order Coleoptera; family Chrysomelidae; genus Zygogramma; species Zygogramma bicolorata. The sequence goes on from JAVJAQ010005007.1 coordinate 357,952, forward strand.
AAAACTGACGACATAGGGCTAGAAGTTATCGTTTCATATAGTAGCATCGTTATGGACGTGATTCGTGTTGAGTCATTTGACCCCCTAAAACGTATTATAGGCTGGTAGTCGGTTATGCATTTGGAAATTCACATTTTACGTCTGTTAGTCTTTGGTATATTGTAATTACATTTCCTCTATTTACTCTACTAAAGTTACTCTGAGGATTTCTTTCAAAGTAACCCAGGGTATTTTGCAAACCTAATCCTGTTTTTCGGTCTTTTTTTTTGGTTATTATGCATATTCTCTCCCTCATTCTCGTAGAGAGTAATTGAAGAAATGGATTCATTTCTATTATTCAGAATGTTTATAATTATACAAATCAAAATAAGCAAAATTCACGACTATGGCGCATGCGGCTCTTTTTCGGCCCAATTATGTTCTTGTAATTGAAGTGGAAGATGATGTAAATTTAATTCAAAAACACTATATTGTGGGATTTTTACTAGACAAAACCGGTAAACGTGTTCCACTATAAATAACTTTTTCAGTAGTGTTTTGTGTTTACGTTTATTGGTTCAAGAAACATGTAATGGTTATAGCAGATCAATAAAAAAAATACAAATATCGATATAACATTATCAACAAATAAATGCTATTATTAAATCCTAATTGTATGTATAGAAATGTTGATACAAAAAAGTCAGTTGCTTGATATATATTTTTAGATTTTGAATTTGGTCAAAGAATTACTAGTTGATCTAATTGCATGGGGTTAACTGTTGTAAATATTTTTTCCATGATAGTATAATGATTTTCTTCCAAATTGAGTTCTAATTTTTGCATTTTTAAAATCATTGGATTGTCTGGTATCGTGATAATGAGTATCTGAATTGATTACATGAGCTATTGAGGAATGTTTGATCTTATGTTTTGTCGAATGCATAAAAATACAGATCTTTATATTGAATAAAGAGTCAAGGTCAAAGGAAATCCTTGGTCTATTTGATTTTGAAGCTGGTTCCAAAAGAGGTAATTTGTTAATACACATATAATTTGGCTTATTTTGCAAGTATTTGGGATGTTTCATGATAGATTTTTCTGCAGTGTACATATTGAAATGAAGAATTGAATAAATCAGATTGAAATATATAATTTTTAGATATTTGATAGGTACAAACGATCTCAATTTATATAGAATCCTAATAACTGAGTTTGTCTCACTGGTATATTATGGACCTGCTGGAACCATGAGAGATATTGATCATCCACAAGCATTCCTAGAAATATAAAACATTTTATATAATGTATCACTGATCCATTCAAAGAGAGAGGTGATATAGATTGGAATCAAGTAATGTTTTTTTTGAGATGTACATTAAGCAATAATATATGAATCTGCAACCATAAGGAAATCAATTGGAGATCATTTTCCATATTCACTTTCATTTCTCGAATATTCTACCCATAATGGAAGAGTGCAGTATCGTCAACATAAAGTTTTACTAGATATGGGCAAGCATTTAACATAATAGATCAGTTAACCAAAAGGTCTAGAGTCAAGTGACGGAAAGATCAGGATACTTTGTGAAACTGGCTCCAAGTGTTTTCCAATTACGTTATCATGGATTTTCATCCCGTATTGGCATATTCCATCAGTATTTTGAAATATATATCAGTTGTATATTCCAGCCATACACCTTATGAGCAGCTGAAACACAAAAATAAAATCATCTAAATCAAATCATCCTAATAACTATTCGAAAGTCATTTGGTGGTGGATGATTCTTTTCATCATAGTTTTCTGGATCCTTCTACATTTGTATAGATTCCAATATTAGTACTTACTTTTTTAGTTTGTGGTGGGTTAGAAACCCAAAAAACTATGAAGAAAACAAATCATCTTACAATACAAATGTTAATCATTTCTTGAAAATTCATTCATTATGGTCATTTCGATACTCACCAAAGATTTTATTTTTCAGAGGTTATAACATTGGATTGAGCAGATGAACGAAAGGTTTGATATATGTTATGTAAAATAAGTTACTCAGTTCGACTGCTGTATATAAATATATTTTGTTCTTTATTGAAATCTATTTTATATGAAATTATTACTACAATGAAATTGTGTGTACTGTGTACGCGTAATATTTTTATTTATTAAGTATCCAAAGTATAATTGTACAGCAAATCATATAAAATTTGAATATAGGAATAAATAACATGGTTTTTTTTAAACATGTTTTCAACCTCAATATTAGAACCACACGTATCCACTTGTAATCAATAAATCAATTTTCCATACTCAAAGAAGTGATACATTTCCTTGAAAAGAATTGTTTGAATTATGAAAATTTTCAGTGATGAGTATATTTCACTCAAATGATTGAGGTCTGTGTCTTTTCATTCAGGCATTGATGCGACTGTGAAATGAAGGTAATCTCCATAAACATTCTCTTAGTGTGATTACATTCGACATAGTCGGTGAGCATACTTGAAGACTGGCGTTAAATCGAATGATCTTTAGAACAATTCGTTCAGGCCATCTCAACTACCTACACAATAGATTTCTGAGCTGACGCCTGTCAGAAAACAGTTACCCCCACGGCTAATACCACTAAGGGCATTGTATTATATCCGACGGGTGCCAGTGCGGGTGTTCTTCACAGAAGAAAATTCCTCACATGCTTCTGGCGATACAAATGCAGGATTTGATTTTCGATTATTCCGACGGGCACACTCAAAGACCGATACAAGGCTTTTTGGCCATTACAAGGTAGTGCCATCACAACATAAATTACATGATTTCCCATAATAAAAATAATATTCCTTTCAGAGTATCATACCTCGATCAAGGCTGATGCGAACGACAAACAAAATAGCCGTCGTTGCGCCATCTGCCCGTAGAGGAGGTACTAACTAAGCGCATATATACACATGGCCCAAATCCTAGTACAAGAAAACGAATCCCACAATCAGTCAGTGGGCATGCTTGAAGGCTGGCTTTGAATCACTGACATTAGGCGGATATAATCCAACGCCCTTCGTGGTATTAGATACGGAAGTAGTTGTTTTCTGATAGGTGTCAGTCCATTCACCTACTGTGTAGATAAAGAGAGACTGGCCGGAACAAATTGTTCGATCAAAATATTTGATTTAAAGCCAGTCTTCGAGCATGGGCATTGACTACTTGCGGAATTCGTTTCCTAAAATAGGATTTAGGCCATGCGTATATGCGCTTGGTTAGTACCTCGTCTTCCGACAGGTGGGGCGACGACGGCTATATTGCTTATCGTCTGCATCAGCCTTGGTTGAGGTATGATACTCCGAAAGATAAAAATATGTTGATGATGGACCTATATTCTACTGACGACACAACAAACAGCCCAAAACCGGTGTGCAAGTATACTCCGACCCAAAAATTGAAAATTAATTGCTGTAGCCGTATCTTCAAGAGCATATGCAGGAAGTTATTCTGTGAAGAATCTTGCTGTGACACCTTATGAATATAATCCAACACCCTTCGTGGTATTAGCCAGGAGAGTAGTTTGTTTCTAATAAGCGTTACTCCGTTCGCCTACTATGTAGGTAAGTTGAGACTAACCTGAAATTTTTCATTTATAACATTTGATTTGAAGCAGGCCTTCAAGCATGCCCATTGACTATTTGTGGTGAAAATGATGAAGAACATTCGGAAAATTTGAAAATTATGTTTTCTCTCAAAACGAAATTACATATTCAGGTCATACTCTTAAAGCAGGAGTATGAAAATCTACAATTCGGTTAAGAAGTTACTTTTGAAAAAGTTCTTGTTCATTGTATTTTAAAATGCCTTTTACTTTTAACTCGTGATGCCTACGGAAAAATCCACTTTTCCGCACTAGTGCGAAAATAGTAGTGTACAACAAGAGTGGATATGGTGGCCATATCGCACGAGGACAAAATTTACGTCCAAGGGCGATGAGGCCAATATCCATCAAGTTACGCAGATCATTTTTTCTTCGACCAGGTAAATACTTCAGAACTCTCTTTTCCAAAAACTGATACTTAGTACCTGAATAGTTATAATATTTCAGTCGATGAAAAAAAAGACATAAAAAAATTGCAATTTTGTGACTCGTACCAACGACTATAATCTTATCTTTTTCTTGGAGGTGAAAGAGTGTTTCCATCTATATTATTTAATTAACGTAACACACGTAAATACAAAGTACAAATGAGTACAGTACAGTGTAAACAGTTCTTCATTTATTTCAGTTTAGAAGGCGTGGCTATGCAGGCATTTACTGTTCACGCGTCCTTGAATTCTATCTTTTGAACAGCCCGACTATAGTGAAGAAAAATGACTGTCTCATCACTAAAATGACGCTAGTAAAAAAATATATATGTATGGTTGTAATTTACAGAATGACCGAATGACTGAAATATGGAATCAGGATTCTGCTGTAATTTTCAATGAAGAGAAAATTATGTTTCAATGATTTTTTTATGGCCCTTGTATAAGCTTCATCAAATGAATGTCAAATAATAATGAACAATCGTATATTACATTACAATCCCACGAGTCTGAGAAATCACTTTCACACAAGTAATGTACACTTCTTCCTACGACCACCTATTATGTAATATACGCTACAATATGAATTCACCTTATCAGCAATCCGACAGCTGACAGTCCCTAGAGGGGTCCTTGCAATTGACTATATTGATGAATATAGATTCAATGGCGTAGACCAGAATCGTTGCTTCAATGTTATGATTTTAATCTACACCCGTACTCTAATAATACACTTATATGCCCACAACCCGTTTTATAATGAAATCCATTACGATACAGATTTTCATTACTATACAGATTTTCAACCAATAGAAACCCATTATTTTTCAATCAAGCATGATGTGCAAGCTTTGCATTTTGACGTTTGTCGAGTCAAAATCAGTAGGTATTGAATTTTTGAAGAATTTAGTCAATTTTCGATAATCAAATGAAAATGTCTTATAACAGTGATATAGAAGAATAACAGCGACTCCTCCACAGATGTCTTAGACAAGAAAAAATACAATCGAAAGGATTATATTTTTCATTTGACAAATGCAACACACATGTTTTTATTTTAGACCAAATCGAATGAGCTCTCATGGCCGAGTGGTCAATGGCGAGGGCAGTGATCAGAAACGTCCGGGTTCAAATCCTGACCTCGGCAGAGACTTTTTTCATTTTTTTTTCTTTTTATTTCTCATTGATGTATTTTCCGTATTTATACCATTAATTATAATACTGTAGAATTTTTAAAAGAAATACGATTGATTACCTACTATTATTGTGTTCAATATAAATACCTAATGATATAATATTTTTGGTTCTTCTTATTTATTGGGTGTAGATAAAATAGCGTATGCAACTCTCATGTAATGGTTATCACACGATTGTTGCATAATATACCATTATCTACACCCGTACTCTAATAATACACTTATATGCCCACAACTCGTTTCATAATGAAATCCATTTCGATACAGATTTTCATTACGATACAGATTTTTAACCAATAGAAACCCATTATTTTTCAATCAAGCATGATGTGCATGCTCTGCATTTGACGTTTGTCGAGTCAAAATCGGTATAGGTATTGAACTTTTTAAGAATATAGCCAAACCTCGATAATTATAACAAAATGTCTGATACCAGCGATATGGGAGAATCACCTTCGACACCTTCACCGACAGAAATACAGTTAGAATGATTATATTTTTCATTCGACAAATGCATGATTTATCACTCATTTTTTTACCTATTTTTCTGAGCCCTTCGTAGCCTAGCCGTCTGTGGCGCTGAAATTGAATTTTCTAGGTGGAAGAGACGTAGGTTCGAATCCGGCTTCGAGTAACCTTTTTTTTCTTTAATTTTTGATCTTTTTTTCATATCTCATCGTTTTATTTCTCGAAGTAATACTATCAATTACAATTCTGTAGAATTTTTCAAAGAAATTCGTTTAAGTATTATTTTGTGCAATATAAATATAATATTTGTAGTTCTTCACTATTTATCGGGTGTAGATAAAATGGCGTATGCAACTCTCATGTAATGGTTATTAATACACTCGCAGAAACCATACGAAACTCACCTTCGGCTCGTTTCGTATCCCGGTTTATGCTCATGTATTAATAACCATCATTACACGATCGTTGCATAATATACTATTATAATAATACATATAAATAATAATATTACTGTTGAATGGACATAAATGTTGTGTGAACTCTGAACACACGATTAGTATATTGAGTTCCTTACAAATCTCAAGTCTTTTTGTCAGTCTATGATTAAAAATTGTTTCTATGAAAAGTGCACATGAATTTGCAATAACTTATTTTATAGTGAAATGAAGAAATAACAATAATTAACGTTTAAACAAATTTGTACCCGGCTTCGGTGAGGGGGGGGGGGGGGCACTTGGTGCGTACTCCCTCAGAGCAATCAATATTATTCCATTATCTCTTCACCGATTATCTACCGAAAAAAACGTGTTCGTTTTTTCATCTTACGTCTTACTACAAATAACACAAGCTGACAACGCTCGAATGCCGGAACGCCCTGCATACGCAATGATAGGGGTTATAAGCCACGGCAAGTAACTCGATGTAGCGTAGGTTTTGAAGTACGATAGAACGCGGGCATATCTGCCAGACGACAGTAAATCTGACAGTTGTAAATCCAGCTTGCTGGACAAACAAACGGATCTAAAGAGGCTTATTGTGCATTTGTGTCATATTTCAAAATATTTTCTCTCGGTAATAATTCAATTTTGAGTGATTGTGAAGTTTCAATCCATCGATTCCTTTCTATTTTCGACTTGGAAAGAATATTAATCCTCTTGCTGTTCAGAGACGTGAATTGTGGATTCAAGCAACAAGAAAGAGCAGATTTAAGTACTGATAAGTTGGGGAAAGTGGTCACCATTCGTACACGGGGCACATTCGTACAGTTATTGAAACAGAAAAACTAAACGGCTCACAAATACGCCTTTGCTGATGTGCATAGACACACCGGCCGCCATGTTGCTAGTGGAGTGTCGCGCCAATCGCACTATGGTGCATCAGCTGACAAGACGTATCGTGTTTTCGCGCGCACTGAGTAAATTTTCAATCTAAGTTCAGTTCGTAATTGTAAGTAGAATAGTTAAGTTTTTAACAAAATAGAAATGGTTGATTAATGTAAACATTGTTGATTTTGAGCTTTAATTGTTATATTTCTCAAACTAAATTAGAATTTCTATAAAGTTGAATTTTAATTCTGTGCAAAAGCATGGGGTACATTCGGACAGCCAGGCAGGGGGTACATTAGTACGCGTACGAATGCTCCCCTTTACGGAAAAAAAATTCATGGACTTATTGATTAAGTTCTGCTCAAACAACTAGGTGGGAAATGGTGGTCTGAGAAAAGAAATGAATAGTATTTTATGCAATGATCTTGTAGTGATAGTTATAAGTACACGAGCATTAACCGGAATACGAAACGAGCCGAACGTGAGTTTCGTATGGTTTAGGCGAGTGCATTAATAATCATTACATGGGAGTTGCATGCGCTATTTTCTCTACTCCCGATTAATGAGAAGAACTATGAATATTATATTTGTATTGTGGGTCCCACTGATCTGGATGTGGATGGAATGTTTACATTTTTTTCGTTATTACTAGTCAATAGAGTTCATTATTGTACTCTCATAATGAGCTCATTATGATACAGATTTGTCATTACGATACAGATTTTCAATACGTTTCATAATGGATCTCATTATGAAACGGATTGAAATACTCGGGAATGAGAAATTTTCGGTAGGATTGAGCTCGATAGAGATGGAAGATAGATCAAAATTAGATGACTTAAGTATTGTTTGAAAGCCATTATTTTGTGGTGGATGGATCATTTCTTCGTACTTCTTGTATTGGTTGTAAAACTACAACAATCTGAAAAACTAAGAAAGAAACATTTAGAATTAATACTTCTTAGATGTTGCTGACTAATAGAATGTGTTCCACTCAGAAAGAATTGTTTTTCAATTAACGCAGCAACTTATCAGGGTATATCAAATATCTACCCTCCAACAATTGAATATATTCCAATGTTAATTTATTTTTTTTCAGATTGTGGTAGTTTAAGAATGAAAAAAACTACGAAGGAATAGATGATCTAGTTGTTAACTTGTTTGTAAAAATGAAATTGAAGTTGGGATGTGCACAGTGAGTTCATCATGTGATCGACGCCGGTGACGTCTGAACTGTAAAACGGTATTATCAATATCAAGTTTCTCCATATATTCAGGATTTGATTAATAATGAGGTTAATGAACTTCTCGAGTTAGGGTTGATCGAACCTTCACAATCAGCTTGGTCTAGCTCCGTGTTTATGGTGGAGGAGCCTTATAGTGAATATCGGTTTTACATCGATTTTATAAAAGTCAACCAGATAACAAAGAAAGACGCCTATCCACCTCCTTATATCAGCGGTATTTTGAGCGCCTATCATCAGACTCCATTGGACTATTTTATAGAAAAAAAGAAACAGAAATCACCGAGAGAGGTTTATTTCATTTCAATCGAATGCCTTCTGGCTTACATTATGCTCCTGCCACTTTGCAGCGTTTCGTTGATAACATTTTTGAGGCCGAGTCAGAGGTTTCCGTCATTGTCTACATGGATCATATTATTAATGATACCCGATACATCTCTTTCACATCGATGCTTTGGAACAAGTGTTCCATAAACTGTTGAGGGTTTTCACCGCCAATAAGAACAAGTACGAGATGGTGGATGAACATGGTCTACGTACAGATCTCCAGGAGGTGGATTCCATGATGGATTATCCGATTCCTAAACGGTTGGGAAGGTTCATTTCATTGGTTTAGTAAGTTGGTATCGGCGCTTCATTCCGAATGTTGCTCCTGTGGTCTCTCCCATTAGCGAATTGACTCGGAAACATCAAAATTGTATCTGGACAGACGACGTCTGACGACATTTTTTATGTTTTCGAGTCAATTTGCTAATGGGAAAGACCAGAGGAGCAAAATTCGGAATGAAGCGCCGATACCAACTTACCAAACCTTCCTAACCGTCTCAGGAGTAGAATAATCCAATATGGAATCCACCTCCTGGAGATCTGTACGTAGATAGTAATATTTTTATTTATCGAAATCATAATTATACAGCAAATAATATAGGATTTGAATTTAGCTATAACTGACATTTTTCTTTTTCAATGTTACTTACATTTGACATTCAAATAAATTTATATCCAAAAACCTCATTATGATAGCCGCACATATCCACTTCGTATTAGCGAATGATTTCCACAGCAGATTTTTTTCGCTTTGAAATATTTCATCTTCAACTTCTATCGAGGATCGTGGTAGTGTATGAAGAAACACCCATTGCTGGTCTGCATATTTGTCCAAATCTGCTTTTTTCAATGTCATTGATTTTTCCGAATGCTCGTTAGTCATGATGACTTGAGCTCCTTGAGAAAACATCAACATGTTGAGGTATTATATTACAGCGTTCGAGAATATTCGATTGATATTACTGATTACTAACTGTTTTCAAATTCGCTAGTCAATATATTTTTATTCTGGGGGTACTGATGACATGCAAATACTACAGTATGTTGACGAATGCTTATCTCCGACATACGACCGTTGAATGTTTTAACGGACACTCAAATATCAGAGTTAGTAAATCGATGTGCGGAATGTTTTGCTGGTGTCATTTTCGAGAATTAATATAGAGATTTGTCTGTCGATGGTATTAAAATCAGTCGAAAACCCCTGCGATTCTACGAACCAAAATAGATTGATTTGGACTGTATGATCTTCGTCCGAGCTATTGGTATTTGTAATACTCCTCATTCCCAGTTCGACAGAGTCCCTTACTATTAATTTTGTTTCAACATTGAAAGTCACGTACTTCGGCGCTCTTTGAAGATATGCTCCGCGTTCATGGAATAATTCCCGAGAAGAAAACACTATCTTTTATACTCAAGCGTTCGTGATAACATTCAATATCCTTCCTGAAGTTTGACCTGTGTTCCCCACGTAAAAAAAGCTGAGAATAGCAGAAAATGGTGCATAAAAAGTGTTGGGCATCTGTAAAAAGGGTTGTATAGACCAGTAAAAATCACCCTGATATATCATACAATTGTCCGTTATGAATTTTCTTCATCTTAAAATCAATTCTAAGGAATATCCCTGGTTTCTAGGAAATCCGCCCTCAGCAAGGGATACCAGAAACCTACAGTTTATGAAGTGGAACCCAAACCATTTCGGCTCCTACGAGCAAATGGACGGCAAATACCGAATAAGAAAAAACACTCCTAGGATCATTTTTCAACTCAAATCCTCCGAATTTCGCACGACAATGGTTCTACTAAAAATACTCTTTTTAGAGTTCGCGCGAAAAAAGGAAGCGATAAGTCGAAGGGAGTTTTCATTGCGGCGATGTCTGATTGATACTATGTTCCAATATTACTTATCAGGAAGTGATTCATTTAAAAAGTGTTGATTTATTGAAAGAAACTATTTTGAGTTTTGTTGTATAGTCCGTATATTCTCAGTTACCTACATAGGTAAGTGGTATCAAGTATATTCAAAAATAATTGGAATGCTCAAAATAACCATTCTTCACAATGGTGCCACCATAACTGAGTCCCTGCAACTCATCGCATCAAAAAAAAAAGATCCATGCAACTCCAAGAAGTTTTTTGAATACATGCAATTTTCTTGGGTTACAGCGACAAATTTCATTGTGGAATTTAGGTGTTATTCTCAGTATTATTATCAATTATTGCCGTGCAAATTTCGAGAATTTTGAGTTACAAAAAAGTTGTTAGCGTATGGCTGCTGAACTATCCAACTAACACGTAACTTCTGTTCACTTCTGTTTTTCGAAAACCTTTATCGTTTTCCGCTCACGAGAAAAATGACAGAATATTCAACCGTTTTCGATACTTTCTGTCAACATAGCATCTTCATATTTTGATATTTATAACGGACAATTGTATAGGTAGGTACTATATCAAATAAGCATTTCCAGACGAATGTTTATTTCAGAAGGATGGTCTTGTAGCTGATATTTTCAATTATTATTCAGCTTGACCTGATTGTTCATTTTTTGGGTCAAATTAAGTAATTTAAATTTGACCCCCTTTCTGTTGACAGAATGATCTGCTATTTGGTACAAATCTTTAGTCCTGATGCAAGGCAGCAATGTAGGCCACGCATTGTATTAAGGTTCGAAATTGTTTGAGGAAGGACAAGTATACCTACGTGGCCCCGAATCGAGTATCTGGAAGGATTATGTATTGAGGAGTTACATCACAGAAAATTGTTAGGAATCAAACTTTGTGATAATGAGGCACCAAATGAACTAAACACAATGAGATGTATTAATAAGTAACAAAATTTATAACTGAAAACTTGAAAATAAGTTGAGTGGATTATTTAAAGGTGTTATTGAAAATAAAAATAATAAGGATGAAGGCGATATACTTGAAGCTAAAAGTAAATCAAGTTTGAAATTTCACTTCATTGAAAATAATAATGTTCCTTACCTTAGTGGTATTAGTTCGTACTTCCACTGTCTATATGATTAACTATATTGGAATCAACTTCTTACAAAAAAAATAATTGAAACAATAAATTAGTGATAATGGAATTGAATTAAATCCAATTGAGTTTTGATCAGAGAATAAAAATATAATTCAATTGATCATGAAATAATATATTGTGATAGAATAATAAGGTAGGTATATAATTTTTCTCTTGGGTCGATAATCATCTCCAGGACTTCTGCAACCCACAGATTCGCTGAATTTCTTTCATCTGTCTGCCACTACAAGAAAACTCCTCGTCCTTTGTGAAGAACTCCAGGATTGAGAGGAGGGCAGTTTCGATGTGGAAAGCCTTTACACCAACGTTCCTGTCAGAGAGGCACTTCTTCACCCAAAGTGAAGGACCACCAACAAGATCACCACTATCACCGGTTAAAGCCAACATCTACATGGAACGACTTGGAACATTTGCAATTGAACACACGCTCCGCCTTTGGTTGAGATACGTCGAAGGCACGTTCATAGTATGAAACCAATGAAATGCAAAATTGGACGCCTTTCTAGAATATCTGAACGACTTAGGGCCCTCTATCAAATCCACAATGGAGAGAAAATCTCAGAGCAAACTGTCGTTTCTCGAGATGAAGACGACCGGAAATATATGGGAAACATCAGTCTATACAAAACCAACGCATACAGAACAATACCGTGGGCAATCCAACCACCATCAATTAACCAAAGTGGGTAATCGTCAAGACTCTAATTGATCGGACAGTTAGTCTTTGCAATACCAAAGAAAGTCTCCACCAGAAACTAAACAAGATATGGAAGGATCTTCGATAGAACGGCTTCTCGAATAAATTAGTGGATCAGACAATGGCCGTGTGAACCAAAGGAATGCCAAAGATACATCTGCACAACAAGTTCTTTTCATTCCCCACGTGAAAGGACTTTTGGAGAGGATCAACGGGATAGAAAAGAAATACAACGTTGAAGTCTGTTTTACACCAGAGTTTGCAATAAGCAGCCAGCTTACGAAACCTCGACCAACGAATAAAAACACCTACGTAGTTCAGGTATTCTAGAAACGCGTCCGAATCATGTGCATCTTTCATTCATTGCGCCACATCAGCAGCAGCCCCTCTCCCACCATGGGGGGTTTGTGCCTTTATAACCGACAATACCTCGAAATGTTGTCAGTCATCCCCAGAAGACGGTTCGGGATAAAAGTAATAGAAACGTCCTGAGTACACTCAACTATAGGATCAAAAAAAAAAAGTTGTTATTGATTTATATATCTTTGCAATTTTCTTTCCATTTTATTATTTCATATTCAATACTTTATATTTTGTCAATATTGTTCTTTGATCAGTTGGATTTCTATTCTTTGACCAAAAACCATTTTAATTTTTTTTTATTTGGGTTTGAGTGTCTTATTTGAATAAATTCTTTAACTCAATCATTCGACGATTTATCAATCTTTATCGATTTTTATTAACTTCTGTTCGTTCAGTTTGAGAGCTATATTTGACTGTTCCACCATTTAATTCAATTCCACTTTTTGTAGTTTTTTTTTTTTTTAATTTTTCCGTATTATAAGTTTTTGCAACAGGTTTTAATACAGTTAATAAGATAGACAACGGAAGTCCGAAACAATAATACTCAAAGATAATGTAGTAAAACATAAAAATTCGGTAGGTCCTAGGTTACAGTCATCCCACCACTTTCGTCATCAAAGTAGGGCATTGATGAGACAAAAACTAAAATCGTTGGGCGCGTGAACTTTCTATCAAGTCAACCTCTATATCGGGGGCACGGCCCAGCTTTTCAGGTTGACTGACAGTCATTCGATATCTGAGGCTAAACAGCGCCGAGAGCGGTTAGTAGTTGGATGGGTGACCTTAATGCAGGGAAAGACCGCGTCGAAAGCCCATACAACTGCAGCAAAATATCTGCAGCTCGCAGGAAATGTATCAATGAGCACAAGATTTATTGAGGATATGCCGTCCTTCGGAGAGGACGTAAAGTCGACGGTCCCGAGTCCATGCGGATGTATTGGGCTTGTAAAAGATCCCTACCTCTGGTTAGAATACTAGCGGGTTCGGCAACATTTTTAGTTGGGGGAAGTGTGCTCATCAGCGTCGTTTATTAGCCTTGGTAGTGGAAATAGGCCGATGTTAAATGAATAATTTAAAATATAATCTCTATGTCACTATAAATGCTATTTACATATTTACTCATTTACTCAGGTTACGCTACGCCCAACGATTTTTATTGTATCTATACATCCTTATTATCTCCAATTCCAACAGAAACGCTCAACCTATTTTTTTCACTTCATCACTTATTGGCCATTGAACTACACATGGAGCTGTTAATGGTCACTGACCGATTAGTCTACATGTCCAATATGCAAAATATAATAGATGGCTTCATAAATATTGATGAAACTTATCATTCAAACCACAAAATGTTTATTCATTCCGAATCAGTGAAAAAACTACTAACCTGAAATTGCTTGCTTCAAATCTTTGCACTCCACCAATCTTTCCCTGTACACTTTGTCCTTCTCCTGCAGAACATGGATATTCGATGGAGACATAGGACCTCCGCATTGGCAAACAAAATTCATTCGCAGTCCCAACAAGGGGATTATTGATAGATATGTATTCAGCAGTGGGCACGGTTTACCAATCCAAGCTATCGTTAGTCCTTCTATTCTACCAAAATGTTGCTGAATTGTAAGAAGGTCCGCTAGAACGTTGAGTGACACGAACTGACATGAGCTATTGAGAAAAGAAATATATAATTTTTTTCACATTTTATGGTTTTTATTTGTATTTTGGCTCGCTAGTGGATCAAATCAGTTAAAGTTGTCACATATAGCAGTGTACGATGTGCATGTTGGATGCTTCTGACAAAAAAGACCATTTTCTCGATTTCTAAACCTGTTACAAAATATCTACCGTATATAAGTAGACTGCTTTTACGCATAAATAAAATCGTTGATATTAGTATATGGCTTGACTCCTCAGATATAAGGGAACTTGGACCCTGAATATGAATTTTGGGGCAAATTAATCGTGACTCTCATTGCTGATAAAATAATAGCATGTCTCTTGCTTATAGACCAATCAAAACTATATGCTCCCTCCGGGTTAGGTTTATACAGATTCAATTTTTTTTCATTTTCTACAATGGAAGAGTCTGATTTGATGGCTTCTTCTCTCCAATGTATGATCTTCTAAGAGTTAATTTTTTCCCCTCTGTAAGTTTCTTGGGCAATAAACATTATTATTATCATAAAAAAAAATCAAAAGTGAATATAAACTCTGTTCTACTTCGATATATTTCCTGACACCTATTTCAACAATCTTTGGATGTGAATAATATTCTTCTGGATCCAGACTTATTGGTTGTCCATGTGTTGATTCATTTTGTCCAGAGCCTTACATTCGCAAAGTACGTGCAGCAAGCTGTCTCTGTTCAACAGTCTTATCCTGATCAGGTGCCTTTGAATGGATACTGTACAGTCAATAACACTGTTATGATTTTAAATTGCTCCGTGGTGTGTCGGAGCTAATTTTAACACCTTCCTTTACTGTCCTTTCTCCAGAGAGTGTTTCTGGGTGAATTTCCTCTCAATAATCTTTATGTTTGCTCTGATCCCATTGCATACGTGATTACGTACGATTGGGTACCTCCACTGCCGGTTCGGGTCCTGTATGTGTTGTTGATGATCCTTGACCCGTTAGTAATATGGTTCATTCATTCATTTGCAAGTTTTTTATTGTTGTGATTCTGGAATGACCTGGTACACAATTGTGGACTTCCAGAGACTGCAGTTCTTCACGGCATTCCCACAGCTGTTTGAATATCACTTTGAGATTTTTTTAATGCATGTACGGCATGAGGCTCAGCTATCCACAAAAATATTGATCTTCCCATTTCGTTGGGACTCATATTGTTGATTCTCGAGCATTGGAGATTTGCTTTTTATGTCTGAAATACAGACATATATATTGACCGTGCGGAAGCTGTACCTTATTTTCTTCCTGCGAGGTATACTCCAGTTATCGTACTATATCGTAGATTCACCTATTCAGGGTCTTTCACTACGAGCGTTCGTTAGGAATATATGGAGAACGATTCAAAATAAAAACTTGTAAGTTTGTGGTTGTGGGTTTTACAAAACAAAATGGCCTTCTCAACTAAAATATTTTCAACTTCCGGTCTCTTTCCGTTATACCGGAAGTTGAGGACAACTTCCTTATTCCAAATGGAACACCCTGTATTTTATTACATTTTTGAATTCCTCAGCACATTTTGTTGAAATATAATGCTTTCCTTATTCTTCTTCTCTACTTGTTAGTTAAGTTGGTAATACGGTTGTACTCTGACAGTTGAGTTGGCAACACTAGTTTTTAGTGATGTATAAGAAATGAAAGGATGATGTTGTTGATCATCCAGAAATCCGAATAAAAAAAAAAAAAACCTCATGTTGTATAGATGTACCTGTAAACATATAATATGTAAATAAATGTACATAGCAGGGTAATTATAAGTTTATCGGGCACCAAGCGATAAAAAAAAAATTTTTGCGGGAACTTACGTATTTCGACCTCCTGAACAAAAAACTTAGATCAAAATTTTGGCGCTCTCCAATAGTTTTCAAGATACAGGGCATTTTTTGGGTCAAAAATGGGATTTTTGAATACACGTTCCTGCATCAAAATTACACTTGAAATTCCTCCTTCTTTCTATCAGCACAATATACTCATTCTGTATATCCTTCTTTATCACTTTCCAACAGAATTACAAGCATTTTTCTATTTTGCACAACAAAACTCTAAAAGGTAAATCGTCATAGAAATTCGAGGTTAGCAAAACAATAGAACGCGCGAGTTTTGTTGTGAAAAATGCTTATAATTCTATTGGAAAGTGATGAAGAAGGTGGTATAGAATGTGTATATTGTGCTGATAGAAAGAAGGAGGAATTTCAAGTGTAATTTTGATGCAGGAACGTGTATTCAAAAATCCCATTTTTGACCCAAAAAAAGCCCTGTATCTTGAAAACTATTGGAGAGCGCCAAATTTTTGATTTAAGTTTTTTGTTCAGGAGGTCGAAATACGTAAGTTCCCGCAAAAATTTTTTTTTTATCGCTTGGTGCCCGATAAACTTATAATTACCCATAGCAGAAAAAGGAAGAGTGTCTAATTTAAATAGAAGAGATAAAATAACAGGTTATGGGCCCAGAAATGCAAGGATCCAAGTAGATTAATAAAAAAAAAAAAACAGTGATCGTTCTAAGAAGGCAATAAAAATGGCGATGGCAGCACACCTTAGGAATACCTTGAATATTGGCTTCGTTCAGCCGTGCTCAACAGTTGAGTGATGTGTCAACTTGTTCGGCTGAACGGACCGCTGCACCATTGATCACTCGAAACCGTTGAGCAGCGGCTCGACACGTTTAGTGATTATTCTCAACGGTTGTGCACCGCTGAACGAAGCCAATGAACCACTGACTGTAAATAATTATCACGCATTGAAATTTAGGATGGAGGTGATACTCATTGAAAAGGAGGTATTAGAGTGCATACAGAAGGAATTCCAGAAAGAGGATTATGCAGAAGCAGCGAATTTAAAAGCAGCAGAAAAAAAGGACAACAAATGCAAATCGATAATTGTACAATGTATAGATGATAACCAACTGGATTTGGTCAGAGACAAGACCACAGCTTTCCAAATGTGGAAAAGTCTGGAGGAGAGATACGAGAAAAAGGGTTTACCGGGCCAGTTGATACTTAGAAAGAAATTCCTATCAACAAAAATGGAAGAAAATGAGAACTTTGAAGAATTTTTGAAACACTTTGATGAACTCAGACAGTTGAAAGTCACAGGTGCAGAAGTGAGTGAAGCAGATATTATTTGCACATTGTTGATGGCAATGCCAAAAACTCTCCAAACAGTAGTCTCAATCATTGAAAATGTGCCATCTCAAGACTTGACATTAAGTTTGGTAAAAACAAAATTGCGTTCTGAAGTTGAACGAAAGGAAGCCATCAGCAGGAGTACGGGACAAAATAACAGTAAACCAGCTGTATTTTTCATGAATAACAAAAATTGCTATGCATGTGGTGAAAAAGGACACTATAAGAAAAATTGTAGTAAATATATGGGACAGAAAAGTTATAATGCCACTGGAGATAGGAGTCAACATAATTATAGTAACAGAGGAAGAGGATTTCATGATAGAGGATCGTTTAACAGAGGAAGAGGATTTCAGGATAGAGGAACGTTTAATAGAGGAAGAGGATTTCATGATAGAGGAACGTTTTACAGAGGAAGAGGAGCTATGCCGAATTATGGACAAAACATGAACTACAATAGAAGTGAGGGAGAAGAAAGAAATGGAAATTATGTTGAAAATCAAGAAAAGACTGTAAGTGAAGAAAATATTTGTTTTATGACTGATTCAAATGACATAGCATGTAAGAATGATTTAGGTTTTTTCATAGATTCGGGTAGTACTGATCATTTGATTAATGATAAAAGATATTTTCAAGACTTATTGATGTTAGACAAACCAATTAGGATTGCTATTGCGAAAAATAATAACTATTTAGAAGCTCTAGGAGTAGGAAATGTACAGGTAGTAAGTAAGGTGAACGGAGATGAAATTAGATGCACCATAAAGAATGCACTTTTTGTTCCATCTTTGAGAAAAAATTTGTTGTCTGTCAAAAGGTTGGAAACAGCGGGAATAAAAGTAGTATTTGAAAGTGGAAAAGTATTTTTATATTCAGGGAATAAATTAATGGGAATTGGTTATAGAAATAACTTATATGAAATACATTTTGAGGCTAGAATAAGTGAATGTTTAAATGTTGAAAAAGAGGAAAAACAATTGATTCTGTGGCATAAAAGATTAGGACATATATGCAATGCGAATTTAGATAAATTGATAAAAGATGATATGGTACTAGGTATAAATGATGTGAAAATTGGTAAAATTGAATTCTGTGAATCATGTGTAGCTGGAAAAATGACTTGAATGAAGTTTGGTACTCGTACTAAAGCCAAACGTTTATTAGAAATTGTACATACTGATGTAGCAGGTCCAATCACTCCATTATCTCATGAAAATGGTAAATATTTTGTCACATTCATTGATGATTTTTCAAATTTTGTTTGTGTGTACATAATAAAAAATAAAAGTGAGGTATACAGTTGTTTTTTAGAGTATGCCAAAATTGTTCAATCAAAATTTAACTCAAAAATTTCAGTACTCAGATGTGATAATGGAGGGGAATATGTCTCTTATGAATTTAAAGATTTTTGCAAGAATAATGGGACTTATATAGATTATACGATACCATACACGCCTGAACAGAATGGTAAGGCGGAACGTTTCAATAGAAGTTTAGTAGATAAAGCTCGATGTATGATTCAGGAAGCAAACATGCCCAAGATATTTTGGAGTGAGGCAATTTTGACAGCTGCCTATCTTATGAACCGAAGTCCCAGTGCACACTTACATAAAACACCAGCAGAGATCTGGTATGGAGTCAAACCTAATGTAAGTAATGTAAAAATATTTGGATGTCTAGCATACGCACATATCCCAAAGCAGTTCAGAGGTAAATTTGACGAAAAATCTCAAAAATGTATAATGATAGGGTATACATCAACGGGTTATAGATTATGGAGTTTGGAAGATCAAAAGGTTATAGTAGCTAGAGATGTAGTTTTTAATGAAAAAGGTTTTTATTACAAAACAGGTATTATACAGGGGAATGATGAAACAGAAATGGAAATTGATGAAAATGATAATGAAAATGAGCAAACAAAACTAGAAGAGATACCAATGGAGTTAGGAATGGATGAGAATGATAGTAGAAAAAATAAAAGGAATATAAAGTTACCTAGTAGATTTGATGAATATGAAATGTATATGGCGTTTGATGCAGTTTCATATGTTGAAAATGTACCGGAAAAAGTAGAAGATTTGACTGGGAGACACGATGAACTTGATTGGAAAAGGGCAATGAATAGAGAATTAGAATCAATTAAAGAAAATAATACTTGGATAGAGGTAGGAATACCTGAAAATGTAGAAATATTAAATACAAAATGGGTATTCAGTTTAAAACCATTAGAAGAAAGATTGGAAGATAAATATAAAGCAAGACTCGTTGTAAGAGGATTTGCTCAAAAGGATTCATTCGACTATAATAATATCTATTCACCTGTTGCAAAAATGACAAGTATTAGAACTTTATTGTCAGTGGGAAATCAATTCAAATATTATTTCAGACAATTGGACGTTAAGACTGCTTTTTTGAACGGGGAGTTAAAAGAAGATATTTTCATTTATCCACCAGAGGGAGTAAAATGTGATGACAAATGTGTATTAAAACTAACAAAATCATTATATGGTTTGAAGCAAGCTTCCAAATGTTGGAATAACAGAATCAATGATTTTTTAATAAATTTAGGATTTACACGGTCAAATAATGATTATTGTCTGTACTCAAAATTATCTCATAACCATGCAATATATCTATTGTTATATGTTGACGACATTATAATAGCCGGACCAGATTTAGTGAGTATTGAACAATGTAGAAATCAGTTAATGAATGAATTTAACATAAAGGATAAAGGAAGATTAAAATATTTTTTAGGATTAGAAATAGATTATGACAGGAATTTGGGAACCTTGAGAATAAGTCAAAAGCGGTATATTCAAGCTATTTTAAAACGCTTTAATTTTCTAAATTGTAATCCTTGTTCAACACCGATTGACACTAAGTTGAAATTGAACAACAATTCGAGTACTAAAGAAAAGTTACCAGTTAGGGAACTAGTCGGTTGTCTAATGTATCTAATGTTGGGCTCTAGGCCAGATATTAGTTTTACAGTTAATTACTTCAGTAGATATCAAGACAGAAATTCATCAGAAGTATGGATCTATTTAAAGAGGGTTTTGCGTTACTTGAAAGGATCGGCTGACGTGAGTTTGAAATTTGATAGACAGATGAATGAACCAGCAATGATTTGTTATGTGGATTCGGATTGGGCAGGAGATGTCGATGATAGAAAGTCAGTTTCGGGATATTTAATAAAAGTATTTGGAAATACTATTGGATGGGTAACAAGAAAGCAAAATTGTGTAGCTCTTTCAAGCACAGAGGCAGAGCTAATTGCCTTGTGTTCAGCAGTACAAGATTGTTTATACTTCAAAGGACTTCTAAAGGATTTCAATATTAATGTACCAAGTTTCAAAATGTTTGAAGACAATCAAGGGTGCATAACTTTACTCAGAAATCCAGAAAATAATAAAAGAGTTAAACACATAGATGTAAAATATAATTTTGTATCTGAATATTTGAAGAATGGGACTCTAGAAATTGAGTACATAAATACAAAAAACCAGTTAGCAGACATTTTGACAAAAGGTCTAAACAGAATTCAGTTTTATCAATTGTGTAAATACTTAGGCTTACAATGTATATCTGTTATGTAAATAGTTGTTTTTAAACCAGAGAGGGGTAAGATAGTAAATATTCCAAATATTTATATTATACTGAAATGTTTTGTTTTAATTTCACATTTTGAAATATGTGAAAGATTTATGTCATAGAAAGCATTAAGAGAGGGTGTTGAAATATAATGCTTTCCTTATTCTTCTTCTCTACTTGTTAGTTAAGTTGGTAATACGGTTGTACTCTGACAGTTGAGTTGGCAACACTAGTTTTTAGTGATTTATAAGAAATGAAAGGATGATGTTGTTGATCATCCAGAAATCCGAATAAAAAAAAAACCTCATGTTGTATAGATGTACCTGTAAACATATAATATGTAAATAAATGTACATAGCAGAAAAAGGAAGAGTGTCTAATTTAAATAGAAGAGATAAAATAACACATTTCAGGCCCAATTTCTATAACAATGCCTAAACCCAAACTTGTTAGTTTTCGAGTTATCAATTTTTTTCTGCAAAATTTGACAGTTACAGCACCACTCCGAAAAAAAGCTTAACTCATACAGTAACAGTTGAAAATGTGGAATTTCACAGAATCACACCTTAAGCATCAAGTCATGAACAGGTCCATCGAATTTTCGAAAATAATTGACAGGGTGGTCGAAATTTCCACCTAAATCATTGAGAAAACTGATGAAACACGATTTTTTCAAATGGAAACCATACACTATTCTATTATTTTTGGATACTACGAAAAGAAAGATATTAAATTCATGAAGAATGTCCTATACCTAAAATACACCCCTGGCAAGATATATCCGATTTTGGGAAATATTCGAAATGTAAATCACTCGAAGCAATACATACAACAAATATGTCAAAATTTGATGCGATATAATTGACGTGTATTTCGTAGTTTTCTATTTGTGTGCAAAATGTCTCGTTTGGGGTATTCAAATGAAGATTTCCTGAATTTAATAATCATTTATGGTGAATGCAATAAGATAATGGACAGAACTTGGCGTTATTTTTGCAGGAAGGTTTCCAAATTTACACAGACCCAATAAAAATATTCTGAGAAACTGCCGTGAAATTTCGGATCTTTTTCAGCCTATCCAGAAAATTCGTTGAAAGAAGCAGAAAAGTCACTTAGTGTTTAGTGTCGTGAGCTTTTTCATGCACTAATTCGGATACTGAATGAATTTTAGCAAACAACGCTTGCCAATAACTTTATTGAATGAGTTTTGCTGCTCGAAATTACAAAATTTCTTGACAACAACAAAACGTCAAAGTGACAGTTTTTCAATTGAGTTCCTCTTGTCTTCTCTACATATTGTGCTGTTGCCAAGTATAATATTTTCAACTGATTTTCATTATAATATAATACAAAACACTTAGAATTTCATATTCGTCAATAAACCGGATTTTTATCAAACATAAGTGGCGTCCCTTTAAATATCACCAGGTTCAAAATCTGAAACCTCACGACTTACCTGTACGAGTGGAATTCTGCGAATGGTTTCTTATCAAGATACAGAAGGACCCTGAGTTCATGAAGAACATGATATGGACAGATGAAGCCAAATTTGCCAAGAATGGTATGTACAACCGCCCTAATAGTCATTTTTGGGCAGCAGAAAATCCAAAGCTCGTTGGAGTTTCAGTGTTTTTTGCGCTATAAAGGAAGAACGAGTTTTATGTTTATATCTTTATGATGAGAATTTGAATAGCGATAGATATTCGCATATAATTAGGAATGTGGTTGGTGAATCCATAAGGCATGTTTCTGAACAATACCGTTTAAAGTTATGGTATCAGATGGATGAGCCCCTGCACCTAGTACTGCTACCGTTGCTGGGTTGTTGAATGGGATGTTCGAAGATAAGTGGCTTTGCTACAAAGGGCCATTTAAATTTCCTCCTCGCTCTCTAGACCTAATGCCACTGGACTTCTTCATCTGGGGATATTTCAAAGAAAATGTTTATGCCGATTCTGCGAGGGATAAAGAAAACTGAAACGAAGGGTTCTGAGAGCTTTCAATAATTTGATTGCTGACTCCATACAGAAAGCTACAAATAGTGTTGTGCAAAAAAGAATATATTCTTGTTTGGAACAAAACGACAATGTCTTTGAACATCTGTTGAAATGAACTACAATATTATTCGAATTTGAAGAAATTAAGTTAAATTATGAAATTAAAGCAAAATCTAACCTAAGAAATAAAAACAAAATAAAACCTTATTCGATATCAATAAACAAAGATATAATTCATCTCTCTGATAGTATTTTATTTGTATCCATCCATCTTCATGTTGAGTTACCTTTTACCAACGACATAGTTAATATGAGTTCATTTTGTTTCGAATTGGTATTGCTTCGAATGATTCACATTTCAAATATTTCCCAAAATTTGATAAATCTTGCCAGGGGTGTAATTTAGGTATAGGACATTTTTCATGAATTTAATTTTTTTTTCGTAGCACCTATCAAAAATTAAGGAATACTAGTGTACTGTTTCTATTTGAAAAAATCGCGTTTCATCAGTTTCCTCGATGTTTTAGGTGGAAATTTCACCCTGTAAATTATTTTCGAAAATTCGATGGACCTGTTTCATGAGTTGATGCTTAAGGTATGATTCTGTGAAATTTCACATTTTCAACTGTTACTGTCTATGAGTTATGATTTTTTCGGAGTAGTGCTGTAACTGTCAAATTTTTTCAGAAAAAAAATAATATTTCGAAAACTAACAAATTTGGGTATAGGCATTGTTATACAAAGTGGACCTAAAATGTGCTCAGAACTTCAAAAATGTAATAAAATACAGGGTGTTCCATTTAAAATAAGGAAGTTGCCCTCAACTTCTGGTATAACGGAAAGAGACTGGAAGTTGAAAATATTTCAGTTGAGAAGACCATTTTGTAAAACCCACTACTACAGAATTTCAAGTTTTTATTTTGGATCGTTCTCCATATATTCCTAACGAACGCTCGTCGTGAAAGACCCTGTATATTTACCAACGACGACTCCAGGCACTACTAGGACCTTCAGGTGTGTTGCTCGTTTTTGTCGCCTTCTACGTCTAGGTGGTGTCTCTACTGTTCGTTGATGTTTCATTAATGAACGAAGGGCTGATATAGTGACCAAAGACAATTTTTCAAAGAGGGGAAATACGAAAAATTGGGATTGAGTACACTCGCTCCTAGGACCCGAATTGAATCCAAACATCATAACAATCTATTTCTAGGGATTGCTATTACTATTTAATACCTCTTAAAATTAAAATGCGACCTATTATAAAGTGAAGTTGTACCCGACGTTTGAACATATTCTTCCCTACCTAGCGGTTTTTTACTGCTGTAAATAACAAATACCAAACGATTAGTCACTGAAAGTTTCATATGTTGAGCATTTATAATATAGAAAACGGTTGTGGATACGGAAGATTAGTATATTCGAGATTTGTATAGCCATTAAACATTACTGCGTCGGCATATAGGTACAGAACAATTCTGTATTTTCCAAAATATTTGAAAACGCTTCATTTTGTCCCCAGGTTTATGTGTCAAGTCATAAAAAAAAGTTTTCATATTATTTAATGAAAATGTTCGTTATTGCCTTATCGAGTCGGAGTAGTCGGAGTCAGTGGACGTGTTTAAAAGTGCTCTCTAGAGAATTTGAAATTTCTTCGAAATGGTCAACACTCGCACAAGGAATAGTGAAATCGAACCCGAGATGAGCAGTCAAGGTAACTCGCTTTTGACTGTAGATGTTTTGAAACAAATCATAACAACCGAATTAGAAAAACAGACCAAATCTTTCCTCGAAGAAATAAGGCTTCTCAAAAATGAGATTCACGTACTAAGGAAAACAAATGTTGATTTGATAAGGCTTCTGAGTGAAGGTCGTGATATGCCAAATAATCATTCGGAAAATGCAGAAACTGATAATTCCTCTGTAAATTCATCATTCAATTTTGATTTATCGCTGGATACTATCATAGATAAAAACGAACAGCTGTCGAAAGGTGAAACCACTGAGAGATGGACTGAAGTGAAATATAAAAAGAAGGGGAAAAAATTATCAACAGATAGTTCATCTCGCCAGGGAATGTCTAGTCGACCATCAACACGAAGCGAAAGAATAAAACCTATTATTGGGTCTAATTCTGGTGCAGAAGCGGACGGGGATTTCGCAGGTGGAGATCCAATGGTTTGGTTATATGTAGGTAGATGCAAACCGCATACCACAGTTGAGAAAGTTAAGGCATATCTGGTCAACAAGTCTCCAGGTAATGAATTTGAAGTGATGAAACTAAATAGTATTGGACGATTTTCTTCGTTTCGAGTTGGTGCTAATATGAACCTGAAGGACACACTCTTTGACTCTTCCTACTGGCCTAAAAACGTTTTTGTGAAAAGATTTAAATTTCGCAGATCAACAGTTCGAGATCAACAAAACTCAGCTGCCAACGATGAATTTTAATTCTTCATTGGTTGCCCGGAACAAATTTCATAATTTCAGAATTTTACAGTTGAATATAAGATCATTAACCAATAAACTTGAAGAATTGGAACTGTTTGTTGAAACACGTAATGTGGATATCATGTGCCTTTCAGAAACGTGGTGCTCAAATAGCAGCATCGATTCTATGATTATAGCAAACTATAAAATTGCCAGTTATTTCAATAGACAAGAGCATACTCATGGTGGGGTGATGATTTATGTTCGCGAAACTTTAAACTTCAAGAACTTGAATTGTACTAGATGCAAAGAGGATGAAATGCATATCGAACATTGCGTTATCAGTTTTTCACTTGGAAATGAACACTACTGTTTAATTAATGTATATAGGCCGCCAAGTGGATCCATTGAAACTTTCATATGCAGATTATCTCAAATTTTGAATTGTTATACTAGACGATATAAAAATATCATTTTATGTTGTGATATGAACATAGATAACCTTAATTATAACAAGTGCACACAAAAACAAAAAGAAAAAAATGCATTTTTAGATCTTCTCGACAGTTATCATTTGCACATAAAAAACGATAAACCTACAAGAGTTTTCACTAACAAAAATGGCTACACCTCATCCTCGCAAATTGATTATATTGCTTCAAATATTGATAAATCACTCTTTAATGAAAAAGTTGAATATTTAGATCTCAGTGATCATTATGGTTTATTATTTGAAATGCAAGTTGTCAACCTAAAGGAAAATGATTCATTTAAGAAGAAAATATCAAAACGCGATTTATGTGACGAGAATTTGACGAGTTTGAGGGAAATCATCAGTGAAGAAACCTTTGAATCTGTATATGAAAGTGACTTGAATATCGATAACGCTTATCAAAATTTCTCTAATGTGATGTTATACTACTTAGATATTACATGTCCTTTTTTCGAAATTAATATTGACACACATATAAGAAAAAATGGTTGGATAACAGCACAACTCAAAAATGAGGGTAGACAGTTGAATAACTTTCATTGGGTTGCTAAAAATTCTAATAATCAAGAATATTGGGATTTGTATCAAACTATGAAAAAACAGCATAAAAATAATATAAAAGAATGCAAGAGAAAATACCATCAGAGAAAAATCAATGAAACAGATAGTATACATAAAAAACAAAAACAAATCTGGAAAACCGTAAATGAATTGACAGGTCGGAATAATAGGAATTATTGTCCGAAAGAAATGTATATTGATAATAAACTGATCGAAGAACCATTAGTCATTGCTAATACATTTGCCAACTATTACACAACTGTCGTTCCGAATAACCTCAAGAAGCATTTCAACAACCAATCTTTGATTGGTACAATAAGTAGGATAAGTATTTCGAATAGTTTTTATTTCCAACCTGTTACATCTGCCGAAGTTTCGAATGCTATTTTTGAACTGAAGAACAAAACTTCTTCTGGAATAGACTGTCTTTCCACAAATATTATTAAATCTATTACAGAGTACATTTGTGAACCAATCGCGTTCCTTATTAACAAATCTGTTGAGGAGGAAACGTTTCCAGATTTGTTGAAAATAGGAAAAATTGTTCCTTTATTCAAAAAAGGTGATTCTCTTCTAGTTGAAAATTATAGACCTGTTACCATTCCCAGTGTGATATCGAAGGTTATAGAAAAATGTATCTTTAACAAATTATTCCCGTTTGTATTAAAATATAAAATCATTAGCAAGCATCAAAATGGATTTTACCCAGGTAGGTCGACGGAGAGTGCTGCTGCATCTTTCCTGGACACTATTTATGCTGGTGTCGATAGGGGAAAATTTGTTGCTGCCCTGTTTTTCGATTTATCGAAGGCATTTGACTCCATAAATTTTGAAATACTTGCTAACAAATTAAACACAATAGGAATTCGAGGTACATTTTTAGCTTGGGTAATATCTTATATGAAATTCAGAAGAATATTTGTCAAATGGGAAGGCACAGATTCAGATATGTACGGCGTGGAAAGTGGGATTCCACAAGGGTCGGTCTTGGGACCACTGATTTTTCTTTTGTACATAAATGATTTACCACAACATATGAATAGCACCTCACTGACACTATTTGCTGATGACACATCTATTTCGGAAGAAGCTAACACCTTTACAGAGTTGCAGTCAAAACTGGAGATAGTGGGTAATGATTTCACAAATTGGTGCTCCAGAAATCAACTTATCATTAATGCAGAAAAAACGGTTCTGATTCAGTTTTTTGGCAGAAAGCATACAGACGACTCTTTACAGATTAACATAAATAATGTCACGATATATCCCTCACAGACAACAAAATTTTTAGGAATTCACGTAGATTCTGAACTGAGATGGCAATTTCACATCGATCATGTATGTAAGAGAATTAACAGTGGCTATTATGCCTTGATACAACTCAAAAAGGTCCTAAGTGAAAAACAACTCGAGGGCGTATACTATGCAATGATAAACTCTGTTCTTTCATACAACGTGCTACTTTAGGGAGATGGACCAAATACAGATCGAGTTTTCATTGCACAAAAGAGAATTGTCCGTTTATTATATGGCCTTAATTATACCGATTCCTGCAAACCGGCATTTATTAAAAATAAGATTTTGACATTTCCATCAATATATATATATATATATATATATATATATATATATATATATATAATTGCCTATGTGAAAAAAAGAGAGATTGAATTCGAAACAAACTCCATGAGCCACAATTATTCAACTAGAAATGGTCATCTTATTAAATTACAGCAACATCGCACCAAGTTGTTTGAAAAATCTCCCAATCTAGCGAGTTCCAGGTTGTTTAATTGTCTACCTACAAATATAAAAAGTATAACAACACTTTCAGTTTTCAAGCGTGAAATTAAAGAGTATCTATCATTAGGCGGCTTTTACTCCGTCCAGGAGTACATGCTTTCACAATAGTTATTGTGATGATATATGTTAATGTTTGTGTGAATTTTTAGTCTATGAATTATTTTTCATATCTGTATTATACACCTATATGTATTATGTGAACTGACGATTCCTATGTCATTGTATATGATCGATTTGGGATAATAAACTACTACTACCAATTGCAACTGGATCAACGCAGTTAATTAAAAGATGGGTTAAAAGGCAAGACCTTATTGATACTAAGCTCGAAAGTTTGAAACCCGTCTGATGTCAAATTATCAGTTTGGAGAAATATAATAGTTGACTCTGTATAAGAGTCTGTTATTTTGAAATATTCGATCCCACTATCACGACTTGCTTCGACCTGTAGATCACGAATCTGGTGTTGAAGCATAACGCTCTTCCGTAGTTTGAAAAGTCGACAATAGGGCACACGGGCTCTATTACTCATTTGCACTCTATTAGGCCCTGAACACACGTTTTTATCGCCAGGTCCTTTTTACACACTATTCCACCTTCAGAACTTTTTCTGCACATTACATTTCAATTTTTGATGAAAAAACTTGATTTCAAATTCAGCAACGTTCAATGTACTTATGAGAATCTCAAATAGATTTTTTTCATGAAAGATTGAACACATTTACACTTCGAAACAGGTAAGTAGGACCTAACATTTCAGAACGGTATGGTGACAGACTTTTACTGTTGATTTTTACTTCGAAACTCTTCATAGCTCTTTCACTTACTTCACACGATGTTCTGAGGGTTTTTATGTTGACCTGGAGGTAGGAAATTATGAAATACTTCACCTGAGATTCACGACGGGTACAGTAGCTCCTTCAGCAAACTTTTCTATTTTACTATGTCTTCTAGATTGACAGAAAATCATATCAGTTCCAGTAGAAAGTAATCGTCCCGCATCTAGTGGGTTCATACAAGCAGTCCAATTCGAATAGATCAAGACGTTTTTAGACATTCTCAGCATTTTTGCGGTGTTATGTAAGCAGGTTTGCATTCTTAAACATGGCTGGTTGAGAAGTACAGTTATACTTGTATCAGCAGTAGCTTGCATATTTCCACGGGTACCGTTCTTCAAATCTATCGCTGTGAATAGTAACGATTTCAATTCATCTGAAGATAGATCACTTGGTGCAAGATATTTTTTCCCTTTCAACGATACATTGGCTTTCTGTGAACTCTGTTTGGATAAGTTTCGTAAAATATGGTTCATTATTTTTGACAAGTTTTTGACGTGGATATTGAATATTGTACTACAAGGAATGTTGAATTGAACTGGCCGATACTTGATGGAAATCCATATTAACAAAAATATATTACAGTTTCCTGTATGATTTCCACTTACAAGTGGAACTCATACAGGAAACTGTAATATATTTTTGTTATAAGGATTGTTTGAGTTTTTCTCATGAGTAGGTATACACTATTGCTTTGCCGATGAAAACCAGTGCACATTAGATGCAGTTTTATACTACAATATCTCACCTAATGAAAGAATAAGGTACTGAAAGATTTTTGAAAATTCAGTCATCACCTAGTTTTCTATTTGATTCTCGACCATTCTTCGAACATTACATGACTCCTATTTCATTTCATTGCATATTAATGGGAATAAGCATATCATTACATGACTCCTATTTCATTTGATGTTATAGGGAATATCGGTACATCTATAAGAACTGTTGTACATGACTTCGATACCCACTCTTGGCCCCGGATACTAAGCCGTCGGAAGTTAATCAGTTTCTTTTGGGCGAGTTCCTTTCTGCAGGAAAGTACCAATTTTACACCTTCAGAGAACACTACAGAGCTTGGCACTTGTGTGAAGCATATGCTTTCTAGTTTGGTATGTGCATGTCATTCATAGAAATTTGATGCATTTACTAAATGAAGAAACATCAACTACTTCCCTGCCTATTTATGGCGAGATGAGCGCTGAATCAGAAAGGAGTCTCTTTGCTCAATTTGTGTACCTACCAAGCAAACGATTTTTTTTGTGAAGAATCAAACATCTTTTGAATGATATGCAGAAAGTGGTTATTAATTTTTCAATTTCATTTCCTGTTTGGAAGATTTGTATTATTTTTACATTGATTTTAAGAAGAAAATACAAAAAATCAATACTTTTCGTTTGTTTGAAAGAGTATTTAACACATGATAAAACTACCAATAACTCAGAGATGTCCCTTTCGAATGCCAAAAATAAGCCAGTATATATTGAATGAAGAATTCATATAACTTTCCAACTTGGTGACACAAGTCACAAGACTCATCTCTATTAAAAAAGAACTGTTGTCGACGTGTGACGTCGCATTTTTTTGTCAAATGTACTTGAAATGATCCCTGTTCTCATTAACCTTGCCCGACCTTGATATCTTTTTCCGTTCACAAGCTTCTTGTAAATTTCTGGCCCTCCTGTCGCTAATTTTCCATAACGCTAATATTTAACGGAGTTATATTACAAACAAAAATTATTGATTTCCAGATACTAGTTCTCCATCATTTCGTGCGGAAAAAAGTCATAAATCCTTATGCAAAAACTGCAAAAAATATGGTGAATAAAGCTAAGTGCGTCAAATTAATGAATTGAGTTTATCATCTGCTTTCGAAAACAGTTTCAAAGAGGCAGAGTGTAAACACGAGGTGAGCAACCCCATCGAAACGGACCCAACTATTACAGAAGAAGCAATCTTGAAAGAGGAGAATGATCTTTCCAGACAGATCATGAAGGACAAAGATATTATCATCAAGGATAAGGATTTGTAATTAGTCTGCTGTACGACAAAATTGCCCTTCTAGAACATATGGTGGGAAAACTGATTCAAAACACAGTAGAGCCAAATACAATTTTTTTAAACATTTCATTGAAATAAACAAGCAGACACAAAAAAATAGTCAGGATAAAAACAAATGCCCACTCGATACTGGATCACAACAGAGGAATGGGAATATTACCAGAAAGGGTGATTCAACGGTAGAATAACCAACGAAAGTTTCAGTCAATTTACTCAGGATAGAAAGTG
The DNA here is from genome assembly GCA_032362365.1 of Zygogramma bicolorata. Classification (NCBI taxonomy): domain Eukaryota; kingdom Metazoa; phylum Arthropoda; class Insecta; order Coleoptera; family Chrysomelidae; genus Zygogramma; species Zygogramma bicolorata. The sequence continues at coordinate 389,464 of JAVJAQ010005007.1, forward strand.
AGCGGAAAATAAGTGAAATAATAAACTTCAACGGAGCTAAAGATGGATTTGCGACAATCAATAGGCAAAAAAAACAAAGATCCAATATGGGAAGCGGCATTGGCGATGACAATTTCAAGGAGTAAGTGATAACAACAATAAGAAAATATGGTTATTTGTGTCATGGGTACCAGACTCAGTCACAATGAAAAACATAATCAAATATGTACAAGAACGCACCAGATCTGAGGAACTATATCTGAAGAAGTTCAAAACACAAAGCACAAGCACTGACAACCAATCCCTCATGATCGGGGTGGACTTCAAAACAACTCGACTATGAATTTCAAACAACTTGTCTATGGAATGAATTTCTGGCCCAAGAAAGTATATACAGCCGCTTCAATTTCAGGCTAGGACAACATTTTGCAGAAAACCCGTGTCAAGTTCGAACACAATTGAACGAAGATCGCAGAAGACCAGATTTTATTCTATGAAATGTTCATAAGGGAGCTAAGAAAAACACCAGATTCAATATGCTCAACAAAACACTGGCTGGTATATAAAGGAAGAAAATTCTACATCAGAATAATATAGATAGATTCAAAACAGTATACAGATTCACAAGGAAAGATAAGTATGGTGGATCCTGCATAAGGGCATCAGAAAACCTTGACTTTGATACATTGAAGGAAGTGGAAGAAAAACCCATAGAGGGGCAAATTGAATGTTCTTGTTTATAGTACAAGAACCTTCAATTTGCAACAAAAACTCAGTTATCGTTTTGGGTATATATAGATCCCCACAGAGAATTTTAAAACTTTTATATAGTACGTCCTGAGGATATTCTTTTATATATTGATGAAAAACTCATTCAGGCCTTTTAAGATAATTTTTATTGGCGATCTTAACGTAGGCTTATCGAAACCCAATCCAACCCGATCCATTTTCAGTGGGAAGGAAATGTTTCTGGCATATAGACAAGTATGACTCGATTAATTTCATTCTAAAGGAATGTGGGAACATTCCTTAGTTTTGAAACCATATATTGTTGTTCGTTCCGTTAACCAGCTGACGAACGTCAACCCTCAGAAGTCGAAAGTTGTGCGAGCAATGGATCAAGGAGGCCTTACCTTTTAACGTGCGATTACCCAACATGGTGGCCCGGCGAGGATTCGAACCCCGGCCAGGATTCGAACCCCGGCCTTCCGCTTGATAGGCAGATATGCTAACCACTACACTACCGAGACCACAACATACTTCGAAAAACCATTCTGGCGAATTTTTCAGACACATTTCAACTTAATTTAATCACAGCACTACTTCCTGGACACACTTTCAGTCTTCTTTATTTGAAACAAATCAAATTTGAACAATAATCGTTGGTTCAGTGAGAAATTTTTCTGAAATATGACTAGGGTTTTTCATTTGTTGGCATATGCGGAATATTTTTGTTGTTGGAAAAATATAACAGGATTTATATTAACTATCCTGTTGGAATATTTACTAAACATTTCGGATTTAATTCTTAACAGCACTGTCTCTGGAGTATATAATACAAAATGTTCCTAAAATATGTTCCGATTACGTTCAATCCGAAGTACTTCAAAACATTTCTTGTATGTTACAAAAGTATTGAAACATCACTGAGATATTTCAAAGTCCCGTTTCAGATGCTACCAATTGAGTTATCATTAAAATGTCCCATCAATGTTTCTTTTTTACTGGGAATGTCTGAAAGAAGTCCGTTTTAAATCCATCGATGTATATCTAATGTCCAAGAAAAAATACTATATTTAATTTCCAAACGATGAAATTTATGTACAAAAACGAGAGAATGTTTGATGAGTTTTATATTGTGGTTTCACAGTGAAACCACTGTGACGACAGAATAAGTTTTTACTGAATCGAAATTTCGGTTTCAGGTATGGAAACTACTCTTCAAATGAGCTGACTTTCTCTCAAGTCTTGCTATCAGAAAATGGTGACATCGATTATTATGGCTTTTTTCTGACGTCACACTTGTCGATTCCTTCGTTTTATATCGTAACTGTAAAAATTCACAAAAACTTACTCAGAAAAACTTTCACCTAAGAATAATTTCGTGACTCATCGGTGCACCGAAAAAACTATATCTGGAAAAACACTGCCATGAAGAAAATCAGATAAAAGCCTTCATATACGTATATAGGGCTCCTCTTGGACGTACACTGCATCAAAACAACATTGACATGCACCATTTACAAAGTTGGCTTGTGCCTGAATAACGATAACAATTGTTTTCTCGGCTGTCATAAGCAAATAAAATGTAATTAAGGCATTTCGATAATATATTCCATTTCAAAAGTTGTAGGGTGTTTGCGTCAGAGTGGTTTCATGTGAAACCATATCCTGCAGGACAAACTTTGAGGAATGTAATTGATCATCATCATTGAATAATATGTTGATTTATCAATATGAATCATGTTTTTCAGAGATAAAAATTCAAAACGGGATTATTTTTTGTAACTATAACCCTCAAAGGGTTATAGTTGCTTCCACTCCTACCCACTGACTATGACTTTCACAGCATGCACAACCTCGACAGCTCCACTAACAATTTGTCGATATGATTTTTCCAATTCAATCCTTCATCAATTTTTAAGGGGGTACAACAGTTGCGCTGAACGGAGTCCAGTAGTAGTTAGTTTATGCCGATTTAGAAACCTCCCCCCTCCACTGACCTTGCCGTGACCTTGACGGTGAAGTCAACAAGGTGACTTTGACAGTCCGTTTGACCTTCATATGACCTTGGAAACGAGATGACCTTGAATGACCTTGAAAACGCTATGACCTTGAATGACCTTGAAACGAGATGACTTGAATGATCTCTATGAGTTGTCACCTTGAATGACCTCTACGAGTTGTCACCTTGAATGACCTCTATGAGTTGTCACCTTGAGTGACCTTTGGTGTGCGTGTGTGCACAGTCCAGCGCATGTTTGACCTTCAATGCCCTTGAGTGTTGGCATGGTCTAGCTTGAGCTGCATTACCCTTGAATGACATTGACATTTGTGAATCGTCTCTGAGCTGGTTGCGATCGAACAACATCCCACTGAATATTTTTCTAGCATCGAATGACTTTGTGCAATGTCATATTGAGGAGGAATACACATACTCTCTGTAATGAATATCATTGCCCTTGAATAACCTTGTCTGCATGAAAACGATGATGAGTTCACATCTTAGTTGAGTCTGACCTTCAAATAACCTTGAGTGTGTCTGACCTACAAATAACCTTGAGTGTTTTCAAGAACGGAATCGGGTGTTTCTCCCACTCCTCAAAGATTGCATATAAAGGAAGGGCTACCCACTCATGGGAGTTAGTTGAGTATCGAGTGTACTGAATAGTTCTTCAACAATGTTTTGCTGTAGCGGTTGTGGTAAAAGTTTCAGTCGTAAAGATAATATGCATCGTCATCAGATGCAGTCGTGTAGTAGGTCGAATGATAGTGCGGGTCCTTCAGCGAAGAAAATTAAAGTGGATTCTACCCCATCGATACCGGCCGAACAATTGTGTACTTTTTGTGATAAAATGGTGGCTGCAAATCGGATGGTCTCGCACCTCAAAACGCTGGAGCACAAGACAAATGCTTGCACATATTTCACCGATGGTGTGAAAGTCATTGATAGTGCCTTCAAACATAGAATCGTAAGCTACAGGGTTGAAAGTAAAAATCAACATTCAGATTATCAATCATTTTTCAATGAAGTGAAGCAGAATGTGGTAGCTTTGATTGATCGTATGGTGCAAGTCCATAACGTTGTTAAAATGAATATGGAGCTGTTTGGAAGATATATACTCCAAACTCAGGAATTATCCGAAGTAAAATCATTCAACAGCCCCAATCAAGTTGTTGACCAGTCCAATGGCATTGAAGACGTCTATAGAACATTCGTCGATTTATTGAGCGCAAAAGCTCTGGAATTTCAGGAACGAGATTCAGGTATGTAATCTATAAAATCTTGAGATTCTCATTCACAATTTTATTTTTTCACAGGTTGGTGTCTGGAGAGAGTTATGTTCATCGAAGTGAATATCAACAAATTCAGCCCTCTCAGTGGTTCCTCCTACATCAAACTTCCAGAATTCATCGCTTTGAAGAGAGCTGTTGTGAATGTGAAGAACGAAGATCAGTATTGTTTCGCTTGGGCCGTCACATCAGCGTTACGACCCGCCCAAATCAGAACTTCTGAAGTAGGATCATACCCGGCATTTAGGGATGTACTCAATGTTGAAGGTATAGATTTTCCAATGAAATTACGCGATATTCCTAAATTTGAGAATTTGAATGATTGTTCAGTCAATGTTTATGGGTTGGAAACAATTTTAGAGGACAACCGGTTGAAATATGAAATCGTCGGACCGTTATATTATGCACGACGTAAGCTCGGGCGACACGTCAATTTGCTGAATATCACTGATGAATCCGGTAACAGTCATTATTGCTGGATAAAGGATTTATCAAGATTGGTTTCATCACAAATTTCATCTCACGGTCATAGGATGTATTTTTGTGATGGATGTTTGATGTATTTTTCTGATGAAAGAAAACTACTGAGACACCAATTGAATGATTGTAATTTGATTTCTACAACTATTCCGACAACGCAAATGAAAATTGATAAATGTGGTAGGGCCGTGCCTGAGAATATATTGAAATTTGAAAATTTCGAAAGGCAGTTGAAAGTTCCATTCGTAGTGTATGCCGATTTCGAATCTATTCTGAAACCTATACAGACAAATGAACCGGATCCTACACGCTCTTTCACGAATAAATCGTTCATTCATGAACCTTACTCATTCTCATACCGAATTCATTGCTCTTTTGATGAATCAATCTCCAAATTTGTACTGTATCGAGGGGCGGATGCTGCCAAAGTATTTGTTACCAGACTGGAATCTGACCTGAGCTCGATATATTATAAATATTTGAATCGCATCGTACCGATGAAGCCATTAACGGTTTCGGAGGAAATTGAATTCTCAACTGCCGATAAGTGCGGTATTTGTGAAAAACCCTTCGGAGTGGGTGATGTGAGAGTAAGAGATCATTGCCACTTGACGGGAAAAAAAAGATTCGGTGCAGCACATTCTCGATGTAATTTGAACTTCAAGTTACCAAAATTCATTCCGATAATTTTTCATAATCTAAGTGGATATGATTGTCACTTATTCATAAAAGAGATGTGCACAAATAAAAATAAAGTAGATGTCATCGCCCAAACAAAGGAAAATTATATTTCTTTCTCTAAACATCTATTGATGGGCACTACAACTGATAAGTTAGGTAGAGTGAAGAAGCAATTCTTGAAACTGCGATTCATCGATAGCTTCAGATTCATGTCATCTTCATTGCAGCAATTGGGTGATAGTTTGTCAGATGAGCAATGTAGTGAAACACGAAAGTGTTTTCCGGATCATGAAAAATTCCATCTAATGCGGCAAAAGGGCGTTTTTCCTTACAATTTTGTGAAAGATATAGAAAAATTAGATTTTACTGAGTTGCCATTAAAATCAGATTTTTATGACCAACTGAATGAGAGACATATATCCGACGACGATTATGAAAGAGCTAAGCGTGTATGGACCTTATTCAATTGTGAGACATTGGGGGACTATTCAGATTTGTATTTGAAATCGGATGTACTACTTTTATGCGACATATTTGAAAACTTCCGTAATATATGTATCGATAAATATCAATTGGACCCTGCCCACTATTTCACATCACCTGGTCATTCTTGGGACGCTATGCTCAAATATACAGGTATAGAGTTGGAATTGCTCACAGATATTGACATGATAAACTTTTTCAAAAAAGGAATACGAGGCGGTATCAGCCAGTGCTCTGAAAGGAAGCATATCGCCAATAATCACTTTCTGCCTGATCATGATCTAAATGAGCCTTCATCTTTCATCACTTATTTGGATGCCACCAATCTTTATGGGCATAGCATGTCGCAATCATTACCAACAGGTGGTTTTTCATGGCTATCCGAACAAGAAATTATCCAGTTGGACATCATGAATGTTCCTAATGAAGGTTCGAAAGGCTACGTATTGGAAGTAGATGTTCATTATCCCGAAGAACTTCATGACGCGCATTCAGATTTACCATTCCTAGTTGAAAGTGTCGTCCCACCTGGATCGAATTCCAAAATACCTAAACTGATACCCAACCTGAACGATAAAAAAAAATATATTGTTCATTATAGGGCCTTGAAACAGGCAATCGAGAATGGCTTATTAGTGATGAGAACACACAGAATCCTCTCCTTCAATCAATCCCCGTGGTTGAAGAAATATGTCGATTTGAATACTCATATGAGAAATCAAGCGACAAATGTTTACCATAAAAACATATTCAAAACCAGAACCAATGCAGTGTTCGGGAAAACAATGGAGAACGTTGATAATAGAAATGACATACGACTCGTGACCCATTGGGAATCTATAAGACGTGCGACTGGTGCGAATGCCCTCATAGCTCGACCCAATTTTAAAACACTCTCTATTTTCTCAGAAGACTTTGTCGCAATTCATATGGGTAAGGTTAAAATCAATTATAACAAGCCTCTTTATCTCGGATTCAGCATTCTCGATTTATCAAAAACGGTCATTTATGATTTTTTTTATAATTTCATTAAAAGACATTACGGTTCGAAGGCTTCGCTCCTATATACCGATACCGATTCCCTCATCCTCAAAATCTTCACAGATAATTTTTATGATTTCATGAAGAACAATGTGCACAATTTTGACACATCCAATTACAAGATTGGTAATCAGTTTGATATGCCCATAACTGAGCCAATTTTGGGAAAGATGAAAGATGAATTCCCTAATGATCCGATCATAAGTTTTTACGGTACTGGTGCAAAAGCCTATCATGTCAAATCTGTTAGTGATGAATTGAAGAAGGCCAAAGGGGTAAAAAAATCGGTCATACAAAATCAAATGTCGCTTGAAGACTATCGGAAAATAGTCGAATCGGGTGGTGTCATATTACGTAAGATGAGCACTTTCCGAAGTGATTTACATGATGTCTATACACTCATGTGTAATAAAGTAGCTCTTTCTTACAAGGATGATAAAAGATTCATAATCCCCAACACCACTAAAACTCTACCGTGGGGTCATAGGGACATCGCGTTTTACCGGACGAGTCCGGAGCAAAATTTCAAATTTGTCATGGATGCCCTCAGATCTATGGCTAATCCCGAAGTCGCCTCGAATGATAAATTGGATCTCCTCATACAATTATTGAATGAACAGTCTGATGATTAGTTAATTGAAGCTGGTTAATCTATACCTGAATTGGAATAGTAATAGAAACTATTTTGTAATATAAAATAAAATACATCAAACTCTTATTCTGGTTTTATTCCATTCATTTCACAAGGTCATTACTTCAAAGTGGTTATACAAAAGGGTTGTGAAATAAATCAATAAAACAAATGCAATTTACTCAATTACATTACATGATGTTTAAATTGTATGTGTTGTACTGGTACACGCTAATATTCACCGTATGATCTGTGCATCGACAGTGTTGCCGGAGTTACGATAAAATATTCGTGTTAGGTAAAGTAGAGGAGGGGTTAGGAGGAGGAGCTTCGCTATTAAAAAGGAGGCAGGTTGCGATCTTTCTTCATTCGAACAGCTTCGTCTAGCCTTCGAACATCAAGCGTCTCCTAGGTCTCTACTAGTGTTCTACAAGTGCCTTATTCGATTCAATCGAGATTGTGAGTATGATTGTCAGTGATGTTGATTTCATGTCTAATTGAATTTGTTTTATTTTCAGTTTCCGAAATGTCTTTCGAAGGAAACGGCCCTCAACCTGGAAGCAGCGGCAAGGTGAACGTCCTGCAGGATGTGGCCCTCCAGCCGATGGATCTGTCGGAGTATGAAGATGTCTTCCAGATGCTGGAGGAGTATCGTCTGATAGTTCCGGCCAGCCCTATCATGGAGGTGGTGCAGGTCGCTCCAACGCCTGGACCTAGTAGAGTCGACGACGCCCCGATGGTCGGAACTGCGCCGGCGGATCCCCTGCTCGAAGCCACTCCTGGAGGTGTGAAAAGGGGTGCAGATCACCCGAGCCGGAAGGAGTTGGTGGAAAAACCGGCCACGCAGCGAAAAGGGGTCAGTGCTGGAGCCGGTGACGCGGGGTATGACAGCGGCGATGATTTCGTGGAACCCAACCCCACGAAACGGAGATGGGCGCCCAAGAAGCCGATGGCGCCCAAGAAGCCGACGACTGCCAAGAAGCCGAAGACCGAGCTGCAGAAAGCTATGGAGAGGTGGGATGCGAATAACCCCCATCGCATCAGCAGCTGGACGCGGCAGAAATCCGTGACCCCCAAACCTACCCCGCCGAAGACTAAACCACCACCCGTCGTCACCCCATCGTCGAGGTCGGCCCCCAGGAAGCCGACCACGAAGGCGCCTCCGAAGACCACCGGAATGCGGCAACCGATTTGGAAGCGGCCGACCATTCCAGCAACTGCCGCCGTGTCGACCTCCACGGCACCCCCGCCACCCTCCACCCCGCAGGAGACTGCAGAGACCGCCGTTGTGCCGCCGGAGCAGCCATCCACTTCGGCTGTCCCAGAACCGGCCTTCACTGTACCTCCACCACCAGCTACGACCCAGAGGACCGTCGCCGTGATCGGGGACAATGGCGACGAAATGCCATTGTCTCAGCGGTCTGAGACTCTGGTCGAGGACGTCCAGGCCCTCAGCAGGGTTTGCCGTGAGAGGAGGGCCAGGTTGAAGGACCTCGAGGGCAGCGACGCAAGGAAAGATGGAATCGCTGCGCGCAAACGGCGGTTGGAAGTCGAGCGCGCGCAGATGGCGGAGCAGAGAATGCGGTTGGTGGCTCAGTTGGCGGAGTTGGACCGGGGCATGGTCGAGAAAGACTCACTCATCACCGGTTGCGACGATGATACTCGGCTGGAGGACGAGTCGACGAGGGAATCTCGCCTGGAGGTGAGCAGGTTGGACGACCAGCTTCGGAATCTGCGGGAGCGGCTCAAGAATGGGGTTGACGCGATGGCCTAATTTACCTTCCCCCCTCCCACCCTCACATTCTTCTTTTCCTTTTTCCTACCTCGGAGTACACATACGTTGGTTGGTGTGCACGGGGCACTGCGTGGTTGGGGCAGTGCCTTCCTTCCTTCCCCCACTCCTCCTCACTCCTCTTCGAGAGTATAAAATCAGGATATCTTTGCTACGAAGATCAGTAGAGCAGCTATCAGCATCATGACTACATATGCGGCAGCAGACTCCACCACCGAACCCCACGTTCAGCCCGAGTTCGACGGCCAACATGACCCTCGGGTACAAGTGCACCACATCTCGAGCACTAGTGATTCGTCGGATCAAGTGGATCGGGAGCTCCGGGAGTTCATGGATGTCCTCATGGGTGACGGACCTCCCGAACACTTTGGTGATGCCGCTCGTCTGAGAGATGAGCTGATGGAACTCATCGCTGAAGATAGGCCGCAAGAGTTCCTAGATGATGCGGCGTTCTGGGCCCTTTTCCCCAGACGGGAGCCAGTCATCCCCAGACAGATGGAACCAGTCGTCGTTGAGGATAGCCCACCGCCATCTCCAATCCTCATTGACTAATCCTACCCATAATCCTTTCATTCCTCGGAGTACACATACGTTGGTTGGTGTGCACGGGGCACTGCGTGGTTGGGGCAGTGCCTTCCTCCCCTCTCCCCCATTCCCTCCTTACCAGAACAAATGATTATTAAAACTACGTAATGATATAAGACGTCAACAATCTAGTGGTTGAGCTGCATCATATAAATAATTCTTTGAGGAGAAAATAAAAAAAGACTTGTTTCATAATCAATTCCACAAGTATAATTTCTATAAAGTATGCTGTTTTTGTCTTCATTATTCTTCTTTGAAGTCTATATATATGTTGAATCAACACGAAACATTGCATATACTTTTGTCACTTTTCTCTCCCCTCCATTCTCCCTTCCCTTTTTTTTTGTATAAATACGATGTGAGGCTGGAGTTCTATATCATTCTCTGCACGATGTCGATGAGTCCTGACTCGACAACAGAGCCTAGGAGTGCGCCGCCCTCGGAACCAGCGACGGGCCCCACCCAAGTTGAAGAAGTTAGTTCTTCAACCGATGGTGTCAATACTCGAGGGAATCTTGGCTACTTCGAGTATTTATCCCAACAGTTTGGGTTTCCGGAAGGGTTCTTTGAGAGGATGCAAGTGGATGGCTCTGATATAGACTCAATCAGTTTACCATCCACCATCAGCTGGCCATCAGCCATCAGTATCTCATCTGATACTGATGATGATGACTAGTCCACAAATTGTGGGCTAACCCAAAAACAGCCCTTTTCAGGGCTACCATTATGAACTTAAACAGAGTAGCTATCTCATAGTGGGATATATAAGGTGATCACCTAATTAATATGTCATAATGCATATCTATGATTTATTAGGCGTTCACAATGTGAATACCTACTTGGTTATGGGCATCTCAGACACAGTGAGTTTGAGAAAATACCATCTGACATTCAAATTTGAGCAAATGACAATAAAGGCTGCGTCAAGGTCATTCCGCGTGGTTGCACTTTAGGTTAGTTAGTCGAACATATAATATCAAATTCACAATACCAGTTTCCAGGCAATCTCATTATGCGGTTAGCTGATCAGAGTAAGACGATTCTCCTCAGTTGCCCGCAAAGGGCACCAATCGATGATGCTCAAAATTATGGTGCATTTAAGCTCAAATAGATGTGACGGATAATTGATAGTGATAATAATAATGGGTGATGGTAGAAACTGCGGAGTGATCTGAACTACTTTTTCAGAGGATTCTCTATATCCTCAACTCCTAAGGCATTATAATCTAGCGGTTGATCGGCGGTTGATACACGGATTCGCGGATTAAAGCGCGACTAAATCCAATCTGTCAAATGAATCATGATGCGCAGGGTGTGGCGCGCCTCGCCCCGCTATTCACGAATTCGTCGCCACGGTCGCGGATAATCCTTTGATGGAACCGCGGATCCGCGGGTGTAGCCGCGGACAAGCGACCGCGGTGGAATGATTCGCGACTTAATACAATCCGTCGAATGAATCATAATCCGCAGGGTGTGGTCCGCTCCGCTCCGCTTCGCTCCGCTACGCTTCAAAAATTTTTCGACCCGCGAATTAAATTAATTCGCGGCCGCGGATTAAATTAATCCGCGGATAAAACCGCGGATCCGCGGCCCGCGGCCGCGGATTCGCGCATATTCCGCTGATAAAACCGCGGATCCGCGGCCGTGGCCGCGGATCCGCGGTTTCTTCAGCGGACTATCCGCGAACCCGCGACCGTAGCGACGAATACGCGAATCCGCGGAATAATTTCGATGGCGGCCACGAAGTAATTTAATTCACGGGTCGAAAAATTTTTGAAGCGTAGCGGAGCGAAGCGGAGCGGAGCGGACCACACCCTGCGGATTATGATTCATTCGACGGATTGTATTAAGTCGCGAATCATTCCACCGCGGTCGCTTGTCCGCGGCTACACCCGCGGATCCGCGGTTCCATCAAAGGATTATCCGCGACCGTGGCGACGAATTCGTGAATAGCGGGGCGAGGCGCGCCACACCCTGCGCATCATGATTCATTTGACAGATTGGATTTAGTCGCGCTTTAATCCGCGAATCCGTGTATCAACCGCCGATCCTCAACGGTGAATTCGTGGATCAACTCTTTTATCTCCAGAGGTCGCGGATCCGCGGTCGCAACCGCATTATTATTTGAATTGCAGCCGCGAATTTCGATCCGCGGATCGCGATTACTTCGAGGCATGGTGTGATTGACAAAGTGTAATTATTTCAATGGTGTTCGCTGAAAAGTTCGACCCGCGGATCTTAAACATTTTTCATTCATATTACGCGAACTTTGATTCATTTCATGAATTGAAAGTTGTCGCTATTCATTCCGCTGCCGCAGTCGCCTTCACCATATTCAAGCATATATTCTTGGAGAGGAAAACGTTTTTCATGTCCTACGAAACCCTCATCAGTAATTGAATCTCACTGTGAGATAGCTACTTTGTGTTTGGATAATGTAGCCCTGAAAAGGGCTGATTGTTTTCTGACCCAAGGGTCCACGGTTAGTGATGTATGGCATTATTGCAGATCATGCATGCATCAATGAATCGCATCTGTGTGAGAGGCCTACTACAAGCTTTACACCACGTCGCGTATATATCATTGAATGGTACTGTCCTATGCTCATCAACATGCTCGTACCACGCACCATTGTTCGATCGGTGGGCATAAAATCTGTAACAGATGAGGCAAAGTTTTTCAACTCGCCCTCCCTCTGTCGCGATTTTCACGAACGTTTCTGTAATACAACAGAGCTGCACCTGATCTGCCAAGGTATCGGTCATATTCAGCGGCTTGACTCTACATATAACCATGCCGCCAGGCTGATCACCATGTGCGTCACACTCGATACCTTCATCATCAGAGTCGGTCACCACCTCTTCTTCGACGATATCCTCCTCTGCGATCTGCTGGTCGATATCAGCCAACTCCGCTCCTGCCAAATCAACCCATTCGTTATCATCTAAATCGTTGTTCGGATCGGCGCGTGCGAGCATGTCCAACATCGCAACTCTCTCTTCAGCCATCTCGGTGGTTTCCTCGAGCACTGAGTGAAGTTTGATATTGTAACCCGCCTTTTATATAGCTCGGTGACGTCAGAAGTGGCAGGGGCGGCCCCCCCTCCACCAACTCGAGTGGATATAAATAGAAAGGGGTGACATGATATTCTTGTCAATTCCCTCGGTTGAGTCCTGTTATTTCAAACATCCAGTAACAATATGCCTTTCTCGAAGGAATGGGACGCTAAGCCAAAAGTGTGTGTCTATCCAATACTAATTGCTGGATGGGTAGTGTGCCACAATTGTCAAGTCAGTCGGCCTAAGTCCCACATCAACCCTTGCACCGGCTTGTGCGTCGAGTGTGTGTCACGGAATCCGGTGCTGCCACCTAAGCGGTTGAATTTGTGTTCAACTCCAGAACAAGGAAACTACCCCAAATGCCTGAAGTTGTAACGAAGTTACTATTTTGCATATGAAAGCTAAGTATCAAATTTTCCTCTATATTTATATCTTGGTTATTTCTTAACATAAAAATACCGTTCTTGTTGGAAAATGCTCGATAGGATAGCGCGAAGTGAACCCGCTCACTATTTCCGGCGCGTGAACCCTCAGGATATCTCCTGGTCTACCCCACATGCTAAGCCGTAGCCGCTCAATGGACCTGCAATGACCGGCGCCGAGAGATACGGCGAGTGGGGAGACGCTTGGAAGGGATACCGCTGAGGTACCTCCGAAAGCCGGACAGTAAATTCAGTTTGTTTCCGCGACCACCAGCAGCAGCCACGCCAAGCCAGCCGACGAATAGTGATCAGTATACCGACCGTGCAGTGTGTAGTGTACCGAAGGTGAAGTTAGTGGAGTTTGAAGTGTTAGTTGCCACCTCGAGTCGTGATCCGCGATACGCGTCGGGAGTGTTCTACTCGTTCTTTCGCAGTTTCGAGTCCTTTGTGGTTCGTACCACTTGGGCTTGCTGTCTATTTCTTCCTTCTTCTTTCGGATCCTTTGTGGTTCTTATCACTTGGATCTGCTTACTATTTACGTTCGGGCCATTTGTGGATCGTTCCACTTTGGTTTAGGACGTCCTGTCCGTCGCTATCTAAAGCCGTGATTCGCGATACGCGTCTGTTCGTTATTTCACAGTTTCGGGTCCTTTGTGGTTCTTACCACTTGGACCTGCTGGCTTTTTCTTCTTCCTATTTTTCGGTTCCTTTGTGGTTCTTACCACTTGGAGCTGTGTCTCTGTGAATCAGGTCCTTTGTGGTTCTTATCACTTGGGCCTTTTTCCTTTACCGCCGAGTACCGAAATCGAGGCCGTCGTGACGCATACGATTCGTACAATACAAACTCGAGTTGACAGCTACCACTGAGTGATTTCCGTAGAGCTTCTGCTAACCGACCCCCGCTCGTTAATTCCGCTTGCTTTGTATTGCTTAACGTTACCGCTGCATGTCCCCATCTCCGCCGCCCTAGCTTAACTACGTAGAACCGCCCCTCCACCGCTTTATTTTACTAACTTCGTTGCACGCCCCTCTCCCTGCTTGCTTTACTCAAGGTGTACTTCGCTCAGAGAGTAGTAAAATTCTTCTACCGTTACTGATAATATATAAATAAAATATAATTGGTGTTTCATTTATTAGATCTATCAATATTAGCAGCCGGTAAACAGGTTAGGAACCCAGCAAGGTCAAGTAAAATCTGACCTTCTGGCCACTGCCATTGTCTAGACCACGCAGACCCCTGGATTGCCGTTTCTTCACTGCAGCTGCCCGGAGTAGTGGTGCTTCGTGACACTATAACGCACAAGCTGGCGCCCGAGGTACCGTCCGTACCGGTAGAGGGCGCTAGATATTGTTAACGCAAGGAAAAGGCGTTACAAATTGCTCGGGCGCCAATTTGTAACGCCTTTTCCTTGCGTTAACAATATCTAGCGCCCTCTACCGGTACGGACGGTACCTCGGGCGCCAGCTTGTGCGTTATAGTGTCACGAAGCACCACTACTCCGGGCAGCTGCAGTGAAGAAACGGCAATCCAGGGGTCTGCGTGGTCTAGACAATGGCAGTGGCCAGAAGGTCAGATTTTACTTGACCTTGCTGGGTTCCTAACCTGTTTACCGGCTGCTAATATTGATAGATCTAATAAATGAAACACCAATTATATTTTATTTATATATTATCAGTAACGGTAGAAGAATTTTACTACTCTCTGAGCGAAGTACACCTTGAGTAAAGCAAGCAGGGAGAGGGGCGTGCAACGAAGTTAGTAAAATAAAGCGGTGGAGGGGCGGTTCTACGTAGTTAAGCTAGGGCGGCGGAGATGGGGACATGCAGCGGTAACGTTAAGCAATACAAAGCAAGCGGAATTAACGAGCGGGGGTCGGTTAGCAGAAGCTCTACGGAAATCACTCAGTGGTAGCTGTCAACTCGAGTTTGTATTGTACGAATCGTATGCGTCACGACGGCCTCGATTTCGGTACTCGGCGGTAAAGGAAAAAGGCCCAAGTGATAAGAACCACAAAGGACCTGATTCACAGAGACACAGCTCCAAGTGGTAAGAACCACAAAGGAACCGAAAAATAGGAAGAAGAAAAAGCCAGCAGGTCCAAGTGGTAAGAACCACAAAGGACCCGAAACTGTGAAATAACGAACAGACGCGTATCGCGAATCACGGCTTTAGATAGCGACGGACAGGACGTCCTAAACCAAAGTGGAACGATCCACAAATGGCCCGAACGTAAATAGTAAGCAGATCCAAGTGATAAGAACCACAAAGGATCCGAAAGAAGAAGGAAGAAATAGACAGCAAGCCCAAGTGGTACGAACCACAAAGGACTCGAAACTGCGAAAGAACGAGTAGAACACTCCCGACGCGTATCGCGGATCACGACTCGAGGTGGCAACTAACACTTCAAACTCCACTAACTTCACCTTCGGTACACTACACACTGCACGGTCGGTATACTGATCACTATTCGTCGGCTGGCTTGGCGTGGCTGCTGCTGGTGGTCGCGGAAACAAACTGAATTTACTGTCCGGCTTTCGGAGGTACCTCAGCGGTATCCCTTCCAAGCGTCTCCCCACTCGCCGTATCTCTCGGCGCCGGTCATTGCAGGTCCATTGAGCGGCTACGGCTTAGCATGTGGGGTAGACCAGGAGATATCCTGAGGGTTCACGCGCCGGAAATAGTGAGCGGGTTCACTTCGCGCTATCCTATCGAGCATTTTCCAACAAGAACGGTATTTTTATGTTAAGAAATAACCAAGATATAAATATAGAGGAAAATTTGATACTTAGCTTTCATATGCAAAATAGTAACTTCGTTACACACCCTTCCCACTTCGGGAAAAAAAAGAATACATACCTATCTATTATTACTTTTTTTTTTCAACAATAATATTACCCTAACTAAACGGTAAAAAAAAAATAATGACCCAATCGGTTCTCCAAAAAAAATGTATATTCCCTAAACATTACCTTTCCCTTAAATTTCTATACCCTACTGACAGGCAGGCGGCCTCCCTGACTAAAACCTTTATTGAGGTTGGCTTCACCTGTTACAAACCTCATAAAATAAAAAGAAATCGCGGTCTATCAATACAATGATTGGTATTCAAAGAGATACTGAAACTAAGAAAATAGAAATACCATAAAAAAAACAAATCGGCTGGTAATCTCTATCCGTCCTAACGGGCACTTCGACGCTGGTCAAGTGGGTGTGGACATCCACATCTGGGGCAACTCACGTGCATGTTTGGGTGCGGGCAACGGCAGATTGGGCATGGGTCTTCCGGTATTACAGGGCTACGGGAGCGGCTACATTGTGCGGTTCGGCCTTGAGTAGCCGTGCAGCCGCACGATCTGGACAGCGTTCCCACTCGTCCACACCGCGAACAGAATAGTACGGCTTGTCGTCCCGTGCAGTGTTGACGGGTGTGTCCGGGTTTCCCGCATCGCCAGCAAAGCTCGTTTTCTACTGGTAGGTAACGGCGACGCATCTGTTGTGCTGGTTTCGGTGAAGGTAGCGGCTCGAGATCCGGTAACGGGTTACGAAGACGGGGGCTATCTCGGGCCCAAAAAAGGTCGTTGAACGGATCCCACTCGGGATGGGCCACATAAAATGGATGGGGCGGAGACGAAGTATTCTTAGGGACGGAAGCTTTGGGATGCGGCAGTTCTTCTGCTTCTTTCGTAGGCGTGCTCGGAATATCCCCACGTTGTTCTGGGACGGATTCATTCACGTCGACCACTGGTGAACTCCACGGACTAGAAGAGGGCTCTATGATTCCTTCCTCTAACATTCGGTCAACTTCGGTATTGATAATTTCCTGCATCCGGGGATTCTGCGGACGGTATCGTTGTTTAATCGGTTCAGGGTTGGAGAGGCGTATAGTGTGTTGGGCTAGCGGTGTCACACCACGTATGTGTTCGAACGGTCGTAGTTCAACCTCCAAAAATTCCTTGAGTCGCTTCTCCTCCTGCGGACTGAGTGAGAGGGTAGTATCGGCGGTAAGAGTTCCAATAGGGCTGCATGGTTTCGCTTGAAGTTCCGGTTGGATTATACGGTCCCCTATACGAATTTCCCCTGTCCCGAGGTGAAGCGAAAATCCTCGGCGGCGGAGTATATCCATACCTACTACCATATCAGAGGAGAGCCCTCGTATATGCCCGAAGGTCTCGGTGAATCGTAATTCCCCTACAGAGATTTCGGCCTGGTAAGAACTGGGAACATGAATAAGCTGTCCATTAGCCAGCCTAGCGGATCCTGCTGCTATTTCTATTTTTTTCAATCCTAATATCCGCCACTGATTTACGACGTCATCTCCTATATATGAGTTCGCTGCTCCAGTGTCGATTAGGGCCTGTACGGTGCCTCCGGGCAATGCAACAATTATATGTGGTCGGTTGTCGGAATATTCAACGGCTAACGGAGGTGAGGCTACTTGTTTCGGATGCTGATCTGGCCTCACATCGGTACAGCACCCATCTAGTTTTCCGGCCTTTGACATGGACAGTCTCGTGACATTACGCCCTCTCTTTTACAGCGAGAACAGAACAATTTGGCAGGAGCTCGGCATTGTCCACGGAAATGACCGGTCTGTCCACATCGCCAACATTCACGAGAGGATGCCGGAGCTGAGGTTGAGGGGAGGTTAGGGTGGCCTCGGCTGCTCGTCTCGCGGTTGTGTACAGCTCTTTGGTCAATTTCCATCGGTCGTCGGTCAGCGTCTAGCGGTCGTCTGTCACTGCCTGGCGGTCGTCGGTCGGAGTCTGCAGGTCGTCTATCAGCTCCTAGTTGTCGAGAAGATGCCTGTTGTCGGTTTCCAGAGAAAACTTGGACGGAGTGGTCCAATTCTGCTTTCAATAGTTCATACTCCCGAACAACGTTCGCGAAGGTCGCTATGTCATTGAAGTCACTACGGCGGATCTGTTGTCGGTATTCTGGTCTGAGGTTGCGGTATAACCACTGTAACTCCTGGACGGCTGAAATTCCTCCGTGGCGACGTATGAGTGTCTGCAACTCGGTGATGTACTGGGCAGCCGTTTCATTCGGTTTCTGAAGCCTTCGCCCAATTGCTGCTTCCAAGTCCACCAGGTAGTTAACTGGGAAGAAGAAATTTCGAAAATCTGTTACGAAGTTTGCCCATGTCCTCCAGGAGTTCCGATTGTTTCTGAACCACATGGCCGGCATATCTTCTAACAGCTCGGGCATGACTGGGAGAAGATTGTCTGGATTGATTCCTTGAGCATCGCAGATGTCCTCTAATCTCTCCAGAAAAGCGGCCGGGTCTCCTTTTCCATTGAAACTCACTTTCCAATCATGTACTTTCATGTGGCTGTTCGGCATGGCTTGTGAAAACGGGAGTGACGGCGGTACTGTTGACCGAAGGGAACACGGTGCTGCATACTGTTGTGAAGATGGTAGTGACGGTAGGGAATACGGTACGGCATTCGGTAATGACGGTGGGAGCGACGACGGTATGGAAAACTGTTGAATTGACGGTTGAGACGACGGTACTGAAAACTGTAGGAATGAGGACGGTACGGCTGACGGTAAGGCAGTAGGCAGAGAAAGTGGCAGCGATGGTTGGTATGAATACAGTAATGAAGACGGTGCTGTAAATTGTAGCGATGACGGCAGGAACGACGGAGCTGCTGACGGTACTGAATATGGTAATGTGAGGGGTACGGAAAAAGGCAGTGATGGTGGAAGAAAGGACGGTAGTGAAGACGGTAATGAACACGGTACTCCTGTGTAGACTCCACCAGTCGAATATGTTGTCCGCCCGTTAGTCCCCTGGCTGAGAGTCGTGTTGAGATAGGTGGACGACACGGTCGTGGTAGGGGTAGTCGTTGTGGACGTTGTTTGGACCACTACATTCCCAGGTGGATATAGGTACGGCGACGTCATCAAAGGTAACGGTGATGATCGACCTTCTCGTAAAAATTTCACCAGTCGTTTCCTTTGTTCATCTACGGTCCCAGGAACTTCTAATCTGAATTTTTCCAATTCGGCCTCCAAATCTTCTTTTCGTAGACGGTAGACCCAGCTAACTCTGACATCACTCGGCTCTGTTCCTAGGTTCGTCTCCTTCAGAAGTTCTTCGTCGGAGGAGTTTCCCGATTCTCTTCCTGATCTAGACATAGTTTCACGGTTGTAGTTCACCTTTGTATCAGCGGTTATTCGAAAATGTCTCTTATTTCGTACTCAGGACTTCGGTATCTCGGAAACGGTAGGAGTTAGCGTCAAACGGATAGCGTATTTCGCTTCAGCGACCCCGAAAACCTATTAAATGAGGGGTCTTTCGATGATCTGTCTCAAAATTCAAAAAGTTGAAAAATCTGTCAAAATGACAGGTCAGCGGATTCGATCGAATTCGGTTGATTTGGGTATAATCGACCCTCAGGAAGCGTTTTGCACTGGTCTCAAACGTCTAGAACGTCGGATTCAAGTTGATCAATTCCTAGGACGTTTTCAACACTTTTCCTAAATTCAGCAGCCTGAATCCACCACGAAAAGTCTTTTTCCAGTCTTCTACACGGTTGTCACGTAAACGGTCACTCCCAGCGGCTCAACGTTGATTGCAATCGCTTCGTTGACCCCAAAAACCTATAAAACGATGTGCCACTTGGCGTCCTAGCTTCAGAACAACAAACTTCCAAAATCTTTCGAGAAAAAAAAAAATCACACGTCAGCGGTTTCCAACGGATTTCGGTTATTTCCACACTTCGGAGTATGTTTTAGTTGGTGTTCTCCTCGGTCACGGTACAGTATTAAAAAAAACGGTCCCTGCTCGGGCGCCAATTTGTAACGCCTTTTCCTTGCGTTAACAATATCTAGCGCCCTCTACCGGTACGGACGGTACCTCGGGCGCCAGCTTGTGCGTTATAGTGTCACGAAGCACCACTACTCCGGGCAGCTGCAGTGAAGAAACGGCAATCCAGGGGTCTGCGTGGTCTAGACAATGGCAGTGGCCAGAAGGTCAGATTTTACTTGACCTTGCTGGGTTCCTAACCTGTTTACCGGCTGCTAATATTGATAGATCTAATAAATGAAACACCAATTATATTTTATTTATATATTATCAGTAACGGTAGAAGAATTTTACTACTCTCTGAGCGAAGTACACCTTGAGTAAAGCAAGCAGGGAGAGGGGCGTGCAACGAAGTTAGTAAAATAAAGCGGTGGAGGGGCGGTTCTACGTAGTTAAGCTAGGGCGGCGGAGATGGGGACATGCAGCGGTAACGTTAAGCAATACAAAGCAAGCGGAATTAACGAGCGGGGGTCGGTTAGCAGAAGCTCTACGGAAATCACTCAGTGGTAGCTGTCAACTCGAGTTTGTATTGTACGAATCGTATGCGTCACGACGGCCTCGATTTCGGTACTCGGCGGTAAAGGAAAAAGGCCCAAGTGATAAGAACCACAAAGGACCTGATTCACAGAGACACAGCTCCAAGTGGTAAGAACCACAAAGGAACCGAAAAATAGGAAGAAGAAAAAGCCAGCAGGTCCAAGTGGTAAGAACCACAAAGGACCCGAAACTGTGAAATAACGAACAGACGCGTATCGCGAATCACGGCTTTAGATAGCGACGGACAGGACGTCCTAAACCAAAGTGGAACGATCCACAAATGGCCCGAACGTAAATAGTAAGCAGATCCAAGTGATAAGAACCACAAAGGATCCGAAAGAAGAAGGAAGAAATAGACAGCAAGCCCAAGTGGTACGAACCACAAAGGACTCGAAACTGCGAAAGAACGAGTAGAACACTCCCGACGCGTATCGCGGATCACGACTCGAGGTGGCAACTAACACTTCAAACTCCACTAACTTCACCTTCGGTACACTACACACTGCACGGTCGGTATACTGATCACTATTCGTCGGCTGGCTTGGCGTGGCTGCTGCTGGTGGTCGCGGAAACAAACTGAATTTACTGTCCGGCTTTCGGAGGTACCTCAGCGGTATCCCTTCCAAGCGTCTCCCCACTCGCCGTATCTCTCGGCGCCGGTCATTGCAGGTCCATTGAGCGGCTACGGCTTAGCATGTGGGGTAGACCAGGAGATATCCTGAGGGTTCACGCGCCGGAAATAGTGAGCGGGTTCACTTCGCGCTATCCTATCGAGCATTTTCCAACAAGAACGGTATTTTTATGTTAAGAAATAACCAAGATATAAATATAGAGGAAAATTTGATACTTAGCTTTCATATGCAAAATAGTAACTTCGTTACAAAGTGTTCCGGAAAGGTTACGTGCAGCGAAATGGGTATTTGCAGAAATATCTGTTCGACCTGTGCGGCGGCAGAATATCTAACATCACCCGAACAACGCTGCTTGCAATGCGATGAATACACGTCGGATTGTTGGAACCACCTGTGCGCCGCATGCAGAAGTAACTGGCAGCTATGTGAGAAAGTTGGTCAACTCCACCCCAATGAGAGAATACATTTTCGAGAATGTTGGTGTCTAACTCATGAAGAGCAGATCGAAAGATTTAAAATTCGAGGACACCGTATTCCAACCTATACGGAGATCGGACCAGAAAGCCTTGCTGATACAATTCGCTGATTGCCTATAATAATAGTTGGAGTTTATGATGAATAAATGCATTGAACATATTCCACTTGTATTATTTTTCAATTATAGGGTAGAATTACTAGGATTGCGTAAAGGTGTCGTAAATTAAAGACAGATTGAATGTTGAATATATATTCATTCTCAATTTTACAAATTAAAAATTACTTCAATTCACTTTTATCGATCCAAGAGTTGTGATCTGCTGGAAAACCAAGCCATTTCACATAGAGACGTCTTCCTTTCTTCTTCAAAACCTTTTCCACCAGATACGTATCGGGGGAATGTGTTTTATTCAATTCCATTTCATAAAAGCATCCTCTGATCGGTTGACCATTCACATCTTCGAGTGCGTACGTTATGGGTTCTGAACTGTTGACTTTAACGACCTTGAAAATTTCTGTCGTAAAATTTGCCGTATATCCTTTATCGAAAACACTTTTATATTTGCTAATTCGAACCATATCCCCTATTTTGAATTTTCCTTTTTTGCGCTTCACATTCTTCTTTTCAGGTTGCGAATATATCATCAATTTTGTGCTCGGTCTCACATCCGCAGGCTTCATACCGATGGTGCGATGAACTCTGTTGTTATACTGATGTGTTATGGTAGGGAGAATATGTAACCATTTATAATTGCCTTGGACCGAAAACTCTTTATAAAGCCATGTCTTCAACGTTCTGATGACTCTCTCTGCGATTGCGGCTTTTTTTGTACTGAATGTTGAATAATGATTGATATTATGCTTCGACATGAGAGACGAGAACTTTGAGTTATAGAATTCAGTTCCTTGATCAGATTGTAAGTTTTTTGGATGGTATTGGGCATCTTTTAGTACACTCGCCATGGCATCCGTCACTGAATTACCTGTTTTATCTTTCAGCGGTTTTACCCATACAAACTTCGAATAACAGTTGATCACGACGAGAATATATCTATAGCCTTTATTCTCTCTAGCATATGGCTGCATCTCCATCAAATCCATCTGCCACAAATCAGAAAATCCCCTTATTATAGTCTTTCTCCGAGGAAAATTTCGTCGCGCTGGCTTGTGCAGCTCATTAACAACTTGCCTTTTAGCAGCACTCATCTCAACTTTCTATGAGGGAAGTGGGTTCCCACTCAGGTGGTACAGCTAATTGTCCAGTCCTCCAGTGTTTGGGTTTGGGAATTGACTGTTCCACTTTGGTAACTCGCTCAGTTAAAGTATCGATATTTTTTGCCGAATGATTGATTCGATCACTCAAGGTATCGATTTCTTTACCCAATTTTATGATCCCTTCTGACAATGTATCATTTTTTTTGCCAATAACGAATCTGAGTTCGGTTATTCGTGCATCAAAGAATGATCTTGCATCACGAAGCACCGCAATAATAGACTCTTGGACAGCGTTCAGAGTTACTTCTTTAGTTTCTCTAATGTTATCATCAACATACCCTTTGGTGGCCGAGTCTTTCAACTCAGAAGGTTCACCAACATTCTGCATTCTTTTATTTTGAATATTAAAATTTCCATCCGGTGTCAGAATGAATCCCACACCTGGTTTACCACGAGCCGCTCTATCAACTCCACCCCTTCTTCGACCGAATTTATCAATTGTTGTATGCATTGTTGGAGAATCAGCTTACGACTGATCGATTTCGATATATACCATCAGATATATAATGATGATGTCAGTAAACTACACCTTCTTCGCGCAATTCTTCTATCAGGGCTAAAATTTCATTTTCATGTCCAGTATGTCCAGCCATTTTTGAACTCCACAGTAATCTGAGTCGATCTACCAATTCATCCATTTTATTCCAGTAAATATAATTGATTTTCTGATTTCCGCTATGAACTTTATGGGTGGGTAATTTCATCATTCCTTCGCCTTCTATCCCAGAGCTCTCCCGCACATTTCCTAGGTTGAGTAGTGGAAGGATTACGTCTTGGTATTTCTTCCAATTATTCGATATAAGACCCTGTTCTCGGTCATAGTTTTTATAAGCGGCTCTTGTTATTTCAAGTATATCTCCATATACTTTTAGGTCGGAAGTGGAAATATTTCCCGAGGGTACTTTCATGAATATCAGTTTATACAATGCCGGCGAACCTTGGTAACTACCGATTACTTTACCGTTCTCTCTAAAATTAATTTTTCCTTCGATGAACTCTACATCGGCAATACCCATCTGGAGTGTTTTATTTTGGCGGTTCACACGAACGCCAAATACTGTATCGTACGAAGAAACACCCGATAACAACTTTTGAATATGTTTTTGTGCCTCCTCATCAGTGACCATTTTTGAAGTATCCGAATCTGATATCATCATTGAGGTGGATGGCGTATCCGCCGAAATCGATTCATCGGCAGGGGTACTATATTCGACGCTCTCACCATCCAATCCATCGAATTTCATCAAGTTGGGAAGCCATTCACTAGTCCTCATTGTTTTTGGTGTGAATAGTGTGGTTTTTCGTCCAGAAGATTTTGGTACTGTTGTTGTTGTTGTTGGCGTCTGATTCATTAGAGGCTTTTTAGTATTGGCTGATATTTCTTTCAATGGTACTGAGATCGGTTCATACAATTTTTCGAGCGCCACTCGATTACCAATGCGGCTACTCTTGATATAATTGAATTTTTTCCGAACTGCATCAGTTGCTTCGATTAGCTTTCGTTTCAAACAAATCTCATCATTACTTTCACTATCCATAATGATCTGGTGGTGAGAATACTGAAGTATCGTCGGCGCTGTCCACTACTCAATTGACTTGAATGGTCTGGTAACATCAGGGATATATGAATGCGTCAAATCCTTTTCGATATCGGCCATCCTGCATCTCCCTATCCTTATCGATAACCAGAAATCCGTATTTATCACTCCAACAATTTGCACACATATCTTGAAATTGCTTAAACGTTACGTCCGGTGACACATGGTCGGAAAAAATGTGATTGAGATTCATATCATCCTGCTTGAATGTCACAATGAAGTTTGAATTATCTCGAATTAGTTGTTTCGGTACTCGAGAGTATGTTTGGGCTAGATAGAAGCAATCCACATTCTTATGGCGCCCCATGCTGAAATACGATCTGATAACATCCTGTTTCTCACACATAACATCGTCGAAAATGAATATAGAGTCGGATTTGGCGTTTGATGGCTCCACTATTTCAGCTGCATTATTACCAAAAGTATAGAACCCCAACCCTTTGATTGGCGCTAACACTTCACGTAAGTACTCATATTTGGGTTGATACAGAGATTTCGAATAAAGATATACATTCGCGAAACGTAACCCCAGCGGGTGAGTCAGCAGTGAAATCATCACATTTGTCTTTCCACAATTCGAAGGTCCAATGATGAGGCCGCGAACAGATTTTGGGAGGAGAGACCCATGCCGCTGTTTAACGTCATTTTCTAATCCGCCTCCAACCCTACTATCCAAATTATCGATAGCGAACTCTTGATTCTGCTTAACAATGCGCATTGTATGGCGGTTGAAGACTATATAAATGAAGACAGTCGGTATACTCTCTATTTAATTGATGATGCCCAACGGGTACAGACGTACGAGTTTTCTATCTGATAAAACTGGTGAAGGAATAGTCAATTCAGTTATAAATAGGTTACCATTTGAACTGCATTTACCTGGCGGTTATCAGTATTGTGGACCCGGTACCAAATTACAGAAGAGATTAACGAGAGGAGATTCCGGTATAAATCAGCTCGATATCGCCTGTAAAAAACACGATATTGCATACCTACAGAATCCGAACGATTTGAAATTTAGACACAGGGCAGACCAACAACTCGAGGAGGCCGCTTGGCAAAGATTCAAGGCTAAAGACGCCACCGTAGCAGAGAAAGGGGCCGCTTGGCTAATCACAACAATCATGAAGGGGAAACGTCGGTTTGGTATGGGTTGTGAGTCATCATCCAAACTACGACAGAAAACAAAAAAGCGAATTATGAAGAGGAAGAAAAGTGCAAAACCATCAAATGTTGGAAAGAGGGCCGTGGCCTTTGGTTCTGGCATTGTTAGAAAGGTTCGTGATGTTCTACAAAAGGCTGGGGGGCGAGATTTCGTTATAAATAATTCTAAGAGAGCTGCTGATATTGCACTGAAAGCGGCACGCAAGTTTACAAAGGCAGCTGGTGGGAAGAATAAAATTCGCACCCCTCGAATAATACCAATTCCAAAAATTGGTGGAATTCTACCACTTATACCAATTTTCGCCGGGTTATCAGCGCTGGGTACTTTGGCTGGCGCAACAGCTGGCATCACGAGAGCAGTACACGCAGCAAAAGCAAGTAGGCAACAATTGATCGAAGCGAACAGACACAATAAACATATGGAGGCTATCGCTCTAGGTAAAAGCGGTAAGGGGGTATATTTGAAGCCGTATCGCAAAGGACTAGGATTATATTTGAACCCTCAGAAGTCAAAAAACTATTAGATATGCTACCCCAAAGAGCTCTGTCCGATATCGACCTCAAGTACTTTGCTAAGAAAATGGAGATTCCTCATTTTCGCGGTGTATTCATGCGTGACAATCTACCGTCATCAGGACCGCATAGATGTGAATCAGCCATAGTCAATTTGGACAGTCAACGCGGCTCGGGGACGCATTGGGTAGCATATAAGAAGAGCAATGACTTAGTAAGCTATTTCGATAGTTTCGGAGATTTACCCCCTCCCAAGGAATTGATTTACTATTTTCGTACGGGCCCGAAAGCGGTCGATGAAATCCTCTATAACTATGAACGTCAGCAGAAATTCAACACAGTTTGGTGCGGTCATTTGTGTCTGAAGTTTCTCCGTGATAACGCACAATGAGTACTACTCCTTCCCAGGATCGGGAAAGTATCAAGAGGATGGGCCATTCTCTGATTGCCTATTCCAGATTACGCAGCTTACGAAAAATGACCAAACAACAGCTTGCGGATATGCCGAAAGAAGTATTAATCGGGTGCGCTGCTCATGAGATTGCATCAGTGTGGGATAAGCTACCGACACATCATCAGAATGATATCGATGTATTGAAGTATCAGTATTGTGGAGAACATTATAATGATGGTGATAGCAGTAATTCTGATGTCAATGATGGCCCATCCCCACAGAAAATTTTTTGTTGCTACTGTAGGGTGAAAGAAGTGAATGTAGCAACAAATAACGAAGTTGATATGGACTCACCATCTCCACCAAAAAAACGGCGAGTGCTTCAGCACCAACACCTATGTAATCAGCAATAAAATGGCGTGAACCACTAATATTTCATCAGTCATGTCACGCACGTTCACACTGTCAGGAGACTCGAGCGAGTTGAGTGCTAACTTTTACCCTCCTATCGAATTGAATACAGGAAGTCGCTATGGTCTGGGTTTGCACGGCTTCTACTCCTATAACTCAATATTCAATGTGGATGTGAGGAATAATGTCATCAGTTATTCCAAGAGGGTTAATTCACCTCCTATCATTATCAAAATCCCACCAGGAGCCTATGAGATCGATGAAATTAATAGGGTCATTCAGAAATCCATCAAATCCAGAGAGCCGCAACCTGTAGATGGCGTTGAAAAGGATATCGATGAAGTATTTCTTCTAGTCGCGAACAACA
The DNA here is from genome assembly GCA_032362365.1 of Zygogramma bicolorata. Classification (NCBI taxonomy): domain Eukaryota; kingdom Metazoa; phylum Arthropoda; class Insecta; order Coleoptera; family Chrysomelidae; genus Zygogramma; species Zygogramma bicolorata. The sequence continues at coordinate 416,808 of JAVJAQ010005007.1, forward strand.
ACACTCTCAAATGTGAAATGCGATCAAAATATAACATCAATCTCCGGCATGAAAACTCAATCGCTAACCTATTAGGGTTCGAAAAGAGTGTTTTCGAAAGTGGAAAAAATCACGAATCGACATTACCTGTAGATATCAACCACGTGAGAATCATCCGTGTCGATTGCAACGTCACTTCTGGAGCATATTCCAATGGTGATGAAGCTCACAGCATCTTCGAATTCGATATCGATGTGGAACCTGGCTACAAACTCACCAAGGAGCCAAAAAATATCATATATATGCCGCTCAAACCAGAAGGACGTCAGTATCTCGACAACATTACACTACGCATCTTAGACGATAATGGGCTGTTGATTGATTTCAATGGTGAAAAAATTATAATAAAATTGGAATTGGTAGAATTGTAACTGAAATCAACGATGGGATTCTGCTTCAGCAAACGACGACAGAGGTCACTAAAATATTGTGTGAGACACGGTGGTGGCAATGGTAGTGATGTACGTATAAAGAAAAGGGAACATCGAAATCACTTCATTCCACGTGTGTCTGCTAAACGATCAAGATATAGCATAAGCGCTGATAGCCTGAAATTTCTGAAATCCATCGGTTTGAAAATACGCTACAAAAGAAGCAAGTAATATGGCCACTCTTACCACAAGTGAGAAGCTGGAAGTTTTCGAGGAACCTGTATTCGACCGTTCGTTGATAAGTCTGCATGAGCATACATACAAACCATATGGCTCACCATATTTCAATAATTCCGACGAAATCAGAATTCCAATCAACTTTCAAGATCTGATACTCGATATCGCAGAGAGTTACATTTATATTGAAGGAAAGTTCAACCCCACTGACGCCACAAAGCCATGCTACCTTTCTAATAACGCCCTCGCTTTCTTGTTCGATGAGATTCGTTATGAAATGGGCGGCGAACAAGTCGCTGTTGTTCGAAAACCTGGCATAGTCACTACAATGAAAACTATGGTATCATTCGGAGGAACGCATGCTAATTCATTGTTATCTGTAGGTTGGGGGCTCAACCAAACTAATCAACCAATATGGGATTCCACCAGCACAGTATTCAGTGGTAAATTACCTTTGAAGTACCTCATGGGATTCGCTGAAGATTACAATAAAGGTATTCTGAATGTTAAGCAAGAGCTTATTTTGATCATGGCACGAACATTCAGAAATGCATATATGGGGGAAGTTGAGGCTGATTTTCAAATCAACAAGGTCGAATGGAGAATCAGACATATTGTGCCAGAAGATCGTCTCAAATTGAAACTTCTGAGTCGTATCAATAAAAGTGTCAATAATGCTATAGTGAAAGTAGCTTATCGTATGTGGGATCTTTATGAGTTACCTTTACTTCGACAAACGGCATCGGATATGTGGGCTGTGAAAACAACCAACAGTCTGGAGAGACCTCGATTCATCATAATTGGCTTTCAGCAGACCGCACAATCCGACAGTATATCAAAGGATGCAACGACATTCAAAGATGCTGACATAAGTAATATACGAGTACATTTGAACTCTGAAGTCTTTCCATATGAACGTTGGAATTTGGATTTCGAAAAGAAGTTAGACTCATCTGCATACTATGCATATGAGAATTTTCAACGTAGCTACTACGATAGAGCAATGAGTGAACCGATGATGAATATTAGCAGCTTCCGCAGTAACCCCATATTTGTGATCGACTGCTCACACCAACCAGATGCCATGAAATCATCCACCGTTGACATCAAAATAGAGTTTGAAACACGTAAATTGAAGTTTCCATCGGGTACCAAAGTATATGCACTCATTTTACATGACGCTTTTTTGAGTTATAGTGCTCTCACTGGATCTGTTCATATTGGGTTATCATAAGAATCACATGTGAATCATTATCCACTGTAGAATGTTTTTTTTGGTCGATGAATAAAATATTTTTATACCAATTCTATCTTTTAATTCCATCCTTAACATATGAATATAAACAAATATGATTACTTTATAGTTTATTCATAGTTTTATATACAATATATATATATATATATATATATATATATATCAATCATTCAAAGTTTACATCATTTCTTCATCTTCTTCACTCTCCACCTGTTGTTGTGAGTTGGGATCCAATGTCTTCAGCTGGTATTCATCTATGATAGTTGATGGTAGGTAACTGTATATGCCAGAGAGGAATTTTTTCAAGTCAGCTTGAATCATGAGCTTACAGAAATGATTCAAATCAATATTTCCGTAAGAATAAGCATTACACAGCGCTACACCAAGTTCATAATTCTCACTGAGCTGCAGAACTTTCTGCACTTCTTCAGAGTCGAAGCAAATATCACTATCGTAATTTGATGCATGTAGAGCGTCCCAACTCAAATCAGCTAATTCGCAAGACAACCTTTCTATAGCAGAACCCAAGTCACTTGCCTCCGGATACCATTCACTCGAATAGTGCATCCACATATTTGTAGTTTGAGGTGGGGGAGTTCTGAAACAACCAAAATAAGATTCATGAATTCGGCAATGATGCTAAGAAAGCGAGAAAAACATGAAAAAACATTAACAGAAAAAACACTCACTTTGACGCGTCTTCGAAGTGTGTAAAACTGATACATATTTTATATTTTATTTATATACTTTTCACTATGTACATATAAAGAGGGATAGAGACTAGAAAAACAATAAAGCTCTCAATCTAACACATTGAATTTAACCAAAGAGCGGGTTTTGGCACCAACATATTCCGAAGCACTCTGCCCCAAATAAGTCATCACCAATTTAGCTTGTGATGAATTAACATTTTGAATGATATTTTCTGTGAATTGTTCCGTCACACGTTTAGGAAGCCATACTTTGAACGAAGTATCACTTTCTTCATCGATCAGTATAACTTGGATGGATTTACCATATCGCGTGGAGAGTAATAACATTTTTTCAATTTTATAACCCTTATCGATAGCTAATGATGTCAAAGGTTTCTGTTCCATAGCTTCAGTCTGCTGAACTATGGCAAAATTGATCTTTTCAATGTCTAATTTCAAATTATCCATATTCAAATTATAGTGAAAGTATAATTTTAAAATATAAAATATGTTCACCTCTATGACGACGACGTTCACTTCTTGGGTGGATGGATTCTTGGTGGAGCGACTTCGGAGCACAACTACTAATACTCGTTTCGATGATCTGAACTGACACCAAACAAAATGTTTTGAGCTTATATAGAAATTGATAAAAGGGTGGGGGTGTGAGTTTGAACACTCTGCACATACACATTGGAGACCGAAGTCCATAATTGAAAATGCTCAAGGTTATTCAAGGGTTTATGTACTCCTCCTCAATATGACATTGCACAAAGTCATTCGATGCTGGAAAAATATTCAGTGTGATGTTGTTCGATCGCAACCAGCTCAGAGACGATTCACAAATGTCAATGTCATTCAAGGGTAATGCAGCTCAAGCTAGACCATGCCAACACTCAAGGGCATTGAAGGTCAAACATGCGCTGGACTGTGCACACACGCACACCAAAGGTCACTCAAGGTGACAACTCATAGAGGTCATTCAAGGTGACAACTCATAGAGGTCATTCAAGGTGACAACTCATAGAGATCATTCAAGTCATCTCGTTTTCAAGGTCATTCAAGGTCATCTCGTTTCCAAGGTCATTCAAGGTCATCTCGTTTCCAAGGTCATATGAAGGTCAAACGGACTGTCAAAGTCACCTTGTTGACTTCACCGTCAAGGTCACGGCAAGGTCAGTGGAGGGGGGAGGTTTCTAAATCGGCATAAACTAACTACTTCCAGTATTTTACCCCGCTAGCCAGCTCTAGAGGTATTCCACCCATTACTGGTGATCTAAACCTGTCAAACTTTCTTCTATTGGTAAAGCGAATCAATCATCTCTGTTTTATTCGGATTAGCGATGCCGACTTCCTCACACCACCCCACTTGTTTCCTGAACGCCAATTGTGGTCACAAACCACGCCTATAGGAAAAGGTCCGTCACCAGGACTAGCCTGTCGTCGGCGTATACCGGGGTGTAAAAACTGTTGGCGGCTAGTCTCCTGAGGAGTTCGTCTATGGCTAGATACCATAGGCTAGGGGAAAGACAGCTACCTTCCGGGCAATCGCCCTTCACCCCGATGTCCGCCCGGCTCTCTCCCAGAGACAACGCAACCTTCCTTCACCTGATATGGCAATTGCCACCCAGCTAATCAGGGTATAAGGGGTTCCTTTCTTTGCACTACCGCGTGGAGGGCTGTTTTTGTGGACTTTCCGTTGCAGTGTGCATGTTGATTCATCTCGAAGGGATGCCTTTCCAGTAATACTTCTACCAGATACCTATCCACAATCTTTTCTAGGGCCTTCGCAATAGAAAAGATGTGAGGCTAATGAGTCTGAAAGCCTTTGCCTGAGTGTAGTCTCTTTTTCCCGCTTTTGGAAAGAAGAGTGTTTTGGCTGTTCTCCAGGTCTGTGGTGCATATCCCAATGCCCCGAAGACGTTCCTTATCCAGGGGATGATGCCTTTCAGGGCCTTCTGTAGCAAAGCTGGGAATTCACTTTCCGGAACTGCCTCCTTGAATGGTTTAAACTCATTTACTGCGACCATCGAATCGCCTCCTCCGTGACTACCAATTCGGCGAGGGTTCCGTCCATTCTTTGGATAGGCGTTTCTTCTCGGTCCTGGTTATCACCCACTCGTCCGGGAAAATGGATCTCCAGAGTAATCGTGACGACTAGGCACGTTATCGTCTTGTCACTGTAGGAGGGTCAGAGTGTCCATCTCCTGCCTCCCCCCTGTTTCCCGAGACAAGACTTATTCCCTTTGGTCAGTTCGGCGGCAGCGGTAGAAGCCTCTCGACTCCAGCAGCAGGGCCTATCAGGCGCCACCTGGCACTACTGCAGGAATAGGGATTTTTCACCGAATGATGGAAAAGCCCCCTACGTTGGCTAAACAATTAAGGGTTGGCCCCTGTACTGTTCGGCGGCCTAGGTGTGCCGACGTCCACGTGTACAGAGATTTCTTCCTTTTTCCCCATGTGTTAGTGCGAGAGTATTCATTGCTACTAATTCGGCAATTTTCATGCGAAATTTGTCAAAATTGTGTCGAAAACTCGGACCATGCCCTGATTCCATAAATACTCGATCAATATTGGTCTAGATCAGAATACTGAAAATGGTGCATCAGTTACTTGCGGTATTAATGACCATTTTATAGCTCATTGGTTACGGACGTGAAGAAGGGTAGAAGTACTTATCTGAGTATACATCGTAAGTTTTTCGCCCGAAACATAGTTTTTGGAACATCCGACTCCATATTTGACAATGAAGTACATCAAATTCAAATCAAATTTAAATAATATGTCAATATTTAACTTTTCAAACAAACACCGTCGTCGGCGGTAACAAACTTAACTGAGTTCACGCAATACGTGTCGGAGCATGTTGACAATCGATGCCAAGTAGATGTTATCTACACAGATTTTGCTAAAGCGTTTGACAGAATTGACCACCTTTTTTTGTTACAGAAACTTCAATATTTCGGCTTTCATTTGTCAGCTGTTTTATTCCTCAAATCCTATTTCACTCAACGATCTCAGTTTGTTTCCTATAATGGCTTCAATTCAAATAACTTTATTACTACCTCTGGGGTTCCACAGGGCTCGAACCTAGGTCCCCTTTTATTTGCATTATTTATCAATGATTTAAATGATGAAATAGATTGTAAACGATTATTCTTTGCGGATGACTTGAAATTATTTTCTATAATACAAAACGTGGATGATTGTGAGGCCCTGCAATTTGAAATAAATAAAGTTCAGCAATGGTGCGAGGAGAATAAGCTTTATTTAAATGCATCGAAATGTAAAAGCATGAGTTTCACAAGGAAAAAATTTCCTATCTTATTCAATTACAACGTAAAGAACACAATACTGTCTCGTTGTGAGCTAATAAAAGATCTTGGCGTTTACTTTGATTGCAACTTAACATTTGGTCACCACATTTCTGTGAAAGTAAACCAAGCTCTCAAATCCTATGGCTTTATAATAAGAAATTGTAAATCTTTTTGGAATCTCAAAGCTCTATGTTCGTTGTATAATGCGTACGTTAGATCTAAGTTGGAATATGGTTCTATTATATGGAATCCTGTCTATATGTGTAACAGGTTGATGATTGAACGAGTTCAGAGACGATTCCTGAAGTTTTTATGTTTTAAAATCGATAATCAATATCCCGAAAGGGGCGTACCATACCAAACTTTATTATCGCGCTTTGATTTTGTAAGTCTTGACGTAAGAAGAAAGAGTGCTGGCATTATTTTTCTATACAAATTATTGCACCATCGAATTGATGCAAGTAATATAGTGTCTCAATTGAAGTTTTTTGTTCCGAATTCTAGAACTAGGTACACTAAGACGTTTCACTGTAGTAGAGCCAGGACAAATTTATATCTGAAGTCCCCTATATATACCATGTGTGAAAACTTTAATAAAATTTCTGTCTACTGTGATATTCAGCATGATACACCGAATTATATAGGAAATATGGCTATTCAATATCTGAATGAAAACATTATGTAAGATGTAGCAGTTTTTATTTTTTCTATATTTTTCAAATGTTTTTTTTTTGTTTTTATTTTATATTTTATAGATTGTAGTATTTTCATTCTTCCACTTTGTTTTCTCTTTCCTTCATCAATATTCGAATACTCTTGTAATTTATCCATCAAAATGGTTGTAACTACACTTTGAACTTTCTTATAAATAATTTGTCCTGTAAATGGGTAACTGTTGGGCAATAAAATGCTATTATTATTATTATTATTATACTCGGTGGCTCAACAAAATAATAGAAACCTCTAATTTTGAGTTTTCAAGATTCGAAGCAGTCTACCAGTACCGAATTTTGTGAAGAATTCATTGATGCAAAGAAACATCAACAAATTTTCCGCATGGGACAATAATACGGCCAACGTTTGTCCCAATCAACGGAAGGTGTCTCTAAAGAAGGAACAAAGTGAAAATTGAATTGAACTGGCCGATACTTGATGAAAATCCATATTAACAAAAATATATTACAGTTTCCTGTATGATTTCCACTCACAATGGGTTTACAAAACCGCGACACGTGTTTCGCTATAACAATAGCTTCTTCGAGCAAGATAAATAAAAATTTTTATTTATCTTGCTTGAAGAAGCTATTGTAATAGCGAAACATGTGTCGCGGTTTTGTAAACCCATTGTGAGTGGAAATCATACAGGAAACTGTAATATATTTTTGTCAAAGTGAAAATGTCAATTTACCTCAAGAGACAGTTCACTTAGCTCAGAGTCGATGATCGACTTAGGTGCTTCTTTCCATTTCACGCCGCACAAAAGTTTGTTGAAATCATTCAGGGAAGATACATCCAGATGTTTTGGCAGAGCAAACGGTTCAAAACTTCATTGTGCCGCAACTGGTGAAGCGAAGAAACCATTAGCGAATAAGGACATCATCCCTGATCAATTCCCTGCATCTGTCACTAAGGGTTAATATAGTTCCAACTGTCAACAGTTTCAACCTGCCAATTGGGATGAAAATATTCCACGACTGCAAAGAGCAGAAACCGATACCACAGAACACCCTATCTACACAGAAGCGCAACTGAAGCGTTCCGACCGAATCGAAAGCTTGGCTTGTATATTGTCAACCTCACATTTGTGTTGTTAGGGTGTTATAACATTTTCGAACAATTATCAATGCCCTTGGGTTATTACTACTGATAAATTTTATTAATATCGGATGAAAGCAAGATCAGAGTAGTTTTAAACGTTCGTTCCTGCAAAATTCAGTTGATTACTCTAAAACTATCTGAACATCAAATAGCTGCCTACACCACTTCTCCATCTACTTTTTTTTAAAGGTGCAAAAAACAGTAAGCCTATTCACTGAAATTATTTTGGTAATAATCCAAATTCTCCGTTTATATTTGTTGAGAATAATAAGGGAATGTAGATTGCTGATCAACGAAGCATTTAGACGAATTTGATAGGGGAAATGTAAGTTCTGAATAATTAAGACCTTCCTAGGGTCGTATCTTCAAATGGAATTGAAAGTGCCCCAATTTCAGTTCAGAAGCAGAAATGCTCAGTCTAGAAAGTTTACAAAGGTGTATCACTTGAACTGTATATCAATCGACAGTTTGAATTTACCGCCAAGAAATGACATTATACAAGCCAAGCTTTAAATCAAGGTTACGAAAAATTGACCCAAAAGATCAAAGGGACCGCCTTTAAGTTGCGCTTCTGTGTAGATAGGGTGTTCTGTGCCGATACGGAGAATCACGTGATCGAACAAGAACGTCTTCGTCGATCAGAGCGTTCTTTGCATCCGAAAAAATATGTCTTCAATGACGACTTTATTTACCAAGTCTTGCCCGAACAACAGATTATCCACAAACAGTTAAAGAAATACTGAATAGTCCAAATGCAGATTATTGTAGAGAAGTCATGGAAGAAGAGATGTGAGCCCACCTTGAGAATGAAACGTGGATTTTATTTGACCCACCACCATATAAAACGGCGGGCAAAAGCAAACGGATATTAACTGTGATGGAAATGTCGATAGATTCAAAGCTTGTCTCACAGAAACCAGGCATCGATTTCGACGGTAGTGGTCAGGTTCCTCCTTTCCTTGGCACTCAAATACGACTGGGATATAGACCAAACGTACGTGATAAACAGCATTCCTCCATCCGAAACTGGACGAAGACATTTAGCGACTGGTGAAACTTGAACACTCCTGAAAACCTTGTATGGTTTGAAACAATCAAGTCGTATATGTGAAATAATAAGAACTTGATTCAGTCATCAAAAATATCGGATTGAAACAGTCAAAATTGGATCATTGCATTTAAGTGAAAAAGACTAATTCAAGCATTCCAATCATGTGAAGGAACGTTTCCCCTTCTAATTTTGGGTAACATTCCATTTTCCATTAGCCCCCCGCCAAGCGTTAGAATTTTTTTTTACGTATACCTGTCTACCGAACAAAAAATTCAAATGGATTTTTCGGCGGTCTCAACTAGTTTCGGAGATATGGCCCCTCCAAAGACAGGAAAAACGGGATTGACGCATATGTTTTTTTTCCATTCAGTTTCACTCGAAAACAACGGAAGATACAGCTCAAACAAGAACTGATGAAGGAGTTCAAGATGAAGGATTCACCCCAAATCCCACATCATTGTTTAGGAATGCGAATCGAAGAAGTAATTGTGTGATAACTTCAGATCAAGAGAGGTAAATAAATCAGATTTTAAAGAGATTCAGTATGTCAGAATGCGATGGCATTCAAACCCCCTTAGATTCAAATGGAAAAATAGCAAAGGAAACGAATTCAACAAACCTTGATAATATACTTTTTATCGGGAATCAATTGGAAGTATCATGTATGCAGCACAGTGCACTAGACCTAATATGGCATTTGCAATTGGTAACCTTGCAAGATTTAGCAACAGTTAAACCTTCCAAAACACAATGGATGGCTGTGAAACGAGTAATAGGGTTTTGAAGAACAGAAATTTTGAAGGTCTAGTGACAATCTACAGGGATACTGTGACTCAGATTGGGCAAGCGAATGAGATGATAGAAAATCCACAGCAGGGTATGTTTTTCTTTTATCTGGCGATGAAATTCATTGATAGAAATCGGAGTTGAGAATATTACACCAATAAAAATATTTTGCTTTAACAAAGGAGTAGTAGAAATATGCAAAAATCTAGGATATTGTCCTAAGAGTAAACATAGACATTAAGCACCATTTCGTACAAGATAAACAAAGAAAGCTGGCCAGATTATCATCACTAGTTTTTCGGAAGAAATGGTGTCTGATTCGCTCACAAAAGCATTACCATTCGAAAAAATTAAGAAGTACTCCGAAAAAATGGGTTTCACATGTATCACATAAAGTGGAGGTGTTGGAATTGTGTTATTTTGATTTACCTATAAGCCCATGATATTCTTTTAATTGTTCGGTGTTTTGTATAGTTGCATATTTTTTTACATCTTTAACCTATTGATAGGTTCGTTCCTCTAGCAGTTTTGTACTTCAATTCGGCATTAAAACAGCAGCTCATTATTTCAAAGAAAGACCGTGACGACCATTAGCCTATGCCGTGGTATAGATTAAGAGGTACTTACGCACCCCAAGTAATGCTCTTCGTAAATTGTGAAAATCGCCTACCATAAAATAAAAGTCAATGGATCATGACGCCCAAGTGCCTAATCAAGATTCACGATAAGACTCTGTATTCAAAGGATGGTTATCTCGTGACAACATATCAAAGGTCTGAAGGTAAGGTCCTCCACAAAAAGAAATCAGAATGAATTCAAAAAAGTTTCTTACATTATCAACACAGAATTCAATCAACTGAACGAGGAATGTATATTGAAAGACATGACAAATGGACCAATGGGTACAAACTACAATGAGCTATTAGATTCAGTTTAGGGAGCTAGCCCATTGCCTGGTTCACTGAGACCTTTACAGATCTGTTGTGATGCTCCTCGGTTATGAAAGCTCAAAGTCTAGCTTGATCTCTTTGATAAAAATAAATAGCCTTGACTCTTACTGACCCCTTCATAGAATTTGTCTTTCCTCATCTCGTGTCTTAACCTCGCTGACGCTTCACATAGCACATGGCAATGCGGATTCTTCCTCTTCCTGGCAGAACCTGCATTCAATTTCTTCTGTCAAACCCTCAATTACCATATCTTTTTTGAGCCAGATGTTCCCATCAGTAGATCTATCATTACCCTTAAAATCTTGCGCTTGTGGTTTAGCAGGTCTTCTGTGAAAATAGGCGAGGGTTCCTTGGTGAAATTTTTCGCTTGCCTCATTCCTGGGAGCTTGTTCCACCAGTCTTTCGATTCAGCTTGTATCAGCGAGGTGAGGGACGTCTTCATTGATGCTTTCGCTAACCTGCCGAAGGGTTCTGGGCCAGCTATGGACTCCGATGCTTCTTCACGGGTTGAAGCATTAACCTCTTCGTTGCTCTTGTGACATTCATGTCGGGCTATCCAAGCTGGGGTAACTTTATACTGGGGTACCTAGGTCATTGAGCGCGATCAAACAGCTCTACACCAGTCGTGAGAAGACTTGGCACGAGCTGCATGAGCGCCTTAATTACCGCTTTGCTATAGGAAAAAATGCGCCAATCGTTCTATTTGCAATGCCACTTGATATTAATAGCTCAGCCGATTGAAGCACCATATGTTATCATGGGTACATATATATATATATATATATATATATATATATGCTGGCTGGAACTTCCGGTTGATCCGCGTCTGGAAAGATTTACTTGTCTACGTTTCGACTCCCATTTCGGAGCCATTTTCAAGACTTAGTGACCTTGCGTCTAGGTCTGAGTTGTCTCACTAGCTGGCTATCATCACTGGAGAACGAGGATAGGAAAATGGCTCCGAAATGGGAGTCGAAACGTAGACAAGTAAATCTTTCCAGACGCGGATCAACCGGAAGTTCCAGCCAGCACATTTCTGACCGCGGAAGCCTAGCCGATCAAATATATATATATATATATATATATATATATATATATATATATATATATATATATATATATAGATCCTTTATTTAGTCAACGACTAATACAGTCAATATACATTATCGAAAGCTCGACCAGATAACAAAGAGTATTCTTTAAACAACAGCCCAGTAATTTGACTGCATCCCCAAACAACATTCCGTATTTCTATATATATACAATATATATATATATATATATATATATATATATATATATATATATATATATATATATATATATATATATATATATATATATATATATATATATATATATATATATATATGATGCGTTGTTTTTTCGGGTTTCATTCCGTGTTCTGTGGTTTTGATCCTCTGAAGGATAATTCTCACAACGTTTCGGCAAAGTCTCATTTGCCATCTTCTAGGTGATGTCTTGAGATTCGATCTCCGAACTCGACTAATTAATTCGAGTTTTACTTCTCAATATTAGTCGAGTTCGGAGATCGAAACTCAAGACATCACCTAGAAGATGGCAAATGAGACTTTGCCGAAACGTTGTGAGAATTATCCTTCAGAGGATCAAAACCACAGAACACGGAATGAAACCCGAAAAAACAACGCATCATACTTCGTCCGTGAGAATCTTCATGCTAACATATACCTATATATATATATGAACAACTCGAATTTATGATTTATAACGATCCCAAATCATTTTCCCTACTATTCCATAATCAATTTATAATGGGAAATATAACAAATTCTACGCCTAAAACATCAAATTGCCTTGGAAGGTTCAATCCCTGGTTTGTATAGGGTTCAATAAAAAATGATATTCAGCACTGAGAATTTATTCCAAATAATATAAATAAATTTGTATATACATAACAAAAACATCATCAGACCACTTCAAAACTATACACATACATACATATCACCTATAAAAAATCACCATTTTGAAACTTACAATTACAAGTAAAATATCCCGAAGAAATTACTTCCATAATTTCCACATCAAGAACAAAGCCCCACCATTTAAAAATTTTCCAAGAAAGTATCTAACACATTCCTAATCGTCTTTTCCCAATATCAATTTCAATTAATTTCTCCTACTTAGAATTTTGTTCATTATGAAGTGTGCGATAAATGGCCAAGCTACAATGAATATAATTAGCCGAGTTGGTATGGCCCCAAAAGTTCCTTTACTCTTTAATGATGCAATCTTCCTGCTATCATTTTCAAGCGTGTTAACTTTATTTGACAATCTGTCAATGTCGCTTTTTAAACTCTGCACTGCCTTGGAAATCTCTTGGGATATATCTATGTTGGATAGTGACCTAGTTCTAGATCTTGAGACATGTTGACTTTGAGCACCGATGTGTCCGTTGGGAATCGTTTCGCTAGTTGGTAGGGAGCTTGTAACTGTTTTACGAGGTTCAGGACTCTGTAAAACAAGATATCATATAAAAAATTATATATTGCAATTATCAGAAACTGGTCTAATTCTAAACTACTTCTCGTCAACAACAACTTTGGATTATAAAGGCGGATTCAAGCAAGCCAACTCAAGTTATGAAAACTTAGCAACTTATAAAAATAAATCGCCAGGATTCAATGAGGGAATTCAGCCAAGATCTTGACTTATAATAAAGTTCTCATCTTTTATTGTTCGCTTAAGAAGAATTATCAGGTCAGGTCAAAACCGGGATAGAAGAAGCACAAAAACTAAGTGTTGATCCGATGCAAACCCAAAACACGATGGATACATCCAAACTAGACTGGAAACAAGTCGTTTACAATAGAAAAAAAAAGTAATCGTTGGAACCAAGGCAGCGGAACCGAGTTTATCTATAAAAGGAGTACCAAGGTCAGCTGTCCTTCACGTTTCAAGAGTGAGTCCAAACACTACACCGGAAGTTCTTAAGCAGTATTTGTCACCCCATTTTCCAGAAGTAGTATGCGAATCTTTAAAATCGAAACTACCTGATAAATATTCCTCATTTAGAGTAACCATTCATGACAAACACTACAATAAGGCCATGAACCCAGCAGTCTGGCCTGAGGACGCGCGCGTTCAACGTTTTTTATTTCGCAAGAAAGAAAACCCGAACACGACGTGACATTGGATATTGATAAAATCAGTGTTGAAGAACAGTTTGCATATTCCACCACCAGTTTATTACATATCAACATACAGTGCCTATCAAATGAAATAGACGCTCTTAATCTATCTCTTGAAGACAACCCTTTTGACATCGTTTGTCTCAGTGAACATTGGCTTAATGAGACTAATCTAAATACTGTTAATGTGATCAACTATAAAATGCGATCCTCGTTCTGTAGGAAAGACAAAATTCATGGTGGAGTCTGTATTTTCTTAAAGAATAGTATCAGTTGTAAAGTTCTTGATTTGAGTTCGTTTTCCAAAGAGATGCATGCAGAATTCTGTGGAGTTGTCTTGTGCACTTCTAAGATAGCAGTAATCACAGTGTACAGATCCAGTAGTAATGGTAACTTTGATATATTCATCAAACAATTTTGCGAGAATAGTATCTCCGCTCTCATCTAGTCGCATCGACAATATCCTAACGAATTTGAGTTACGATCTGACTCAGTCTGGTGTCATTGACTTTTGTATTTCGGATCATATGGGGCAGTACGTGGTCATTAACTGCGATCAAGTAAACGATGCATTTCGAATCAGTAGACCAATTACAACGAAAGGATTGAAAAGATTCCGAGTAGACCTTGAGAAAACCGATTTTAACTTGTTTTATAATACGCGATTATCACCCCACTTGTTGGCTGATACCCTTACCAACACCCTTGTTAGCCTAGTTCGCGAACATTTTCCTGAAAAAAAAAATCGAATTATAAATAATAAACCACCAGTCCGGTTTTTCAATGATGAGCTCAGAGAATTGAGGAGACAAGTGCAAGCAGTTAAAATTGTTTCCGACTGCTCAGGTACTTATGAAGACAAATTAGCGTACAACAAGATTAAAAATCATTATCAATCACAAATCATGTTAGCAAAGAAGAATGCGTACAGCAATTTCGTTAATGTCTCTGAAAACAAAAGTAGAGACTGTTGGAAGGTAATAAACTTTGAAAGAAACAAATCATGTAATTCTATTCACGACAGCTCTATAACTGCTAATGAATACAACAACTTTTTCTCCTCGGTAGCTGAGGTAATCATTGAGAGTTTGCCACAAAGCCATCAATGCGTAACTGATTTCTTAGATCCGAAGCTTATACCAGAACATTCATTTTTTCTCGAACCTGTTGCAGCACATGAAGTATCAGCAGTCGTTAAAAAACTGAAAAATTCCGCAAGTTCGGACTTTTTCTCTTTGAATAGTAGGATTATTAAAGGTATCATAGACATTATTCTAGACCCTTTAACCTCACTAATAAATCATTGCTTCTCAGAAGGAATATTCCCAGACGCCTTTAAAATCTCTAGAGTTACCCCCATATTCAAAAAAGGCGATATAGATCTGCCAGACAATTATAGGCCAATTCCTATAATTCCAATTATGGGAAAAATTATGGAAAGCATCTTGAAAGACCGTCTCTGTAGCTTTTTTGAAAAATATCATATACTGCATAAATTTCAGTTTGGATTTCGTAAGAACCTTTCCACAACCAATGCCGTCAACACAGTTGTGGAGAAGATAGTCGAAGGACTTGAGTCTGGTGTATTCACGGGTCTTACTCTTTGTGACTTATCAAAAGCGTTCGACTGTGTTTCACACAGACTGTTGCTATATAAGTTAGAGCACTATGGTGTGAGGGGTATTCCGTTGAAGTTGATCGATTCGTACCTTGCAAATCGACAACAAGTAGTATCAGTCAATGGTGACACGTCTGAATCTGTTAGTGTTGTGTACGGAGTTCCACAGGGTTCAGTTCTGGGGCCACTGTTATTCAGCCTATATATAAATGATATTTTTCATTTCCTTCTACCCGATATGTGCGTTGCTTTTGCTGATGATACATCTTTAATGAACACTCATCAGAACCACTCTACCCTCGAGGCGCTCATGTCCAGGACCCTCACGAGAGCGGAAGTATGGTTCACAACAAATAAGCTCAAAATGAATATGGAAAAAACAAAAACCATTACATTTTCTTCGAATCAAAATTACGTGACCGGAGGTTCTGTTCGACTTCTGGGAATAACGATTGACGATGGTTTAAAGTGGAATTGTCATATAACTAACCTATGCAGAAAACTTTCTAGTCAGTTATTTTTGCTGAGGAAACTGAAAAGAGTTGCGGATGACCAGGTACTGCTCACATCATATCACTCTCTTTTCCACTCACACATATGTTATGGAAATATTCTTTGGGGAAATTCTTGCCAGGCTATTAGGGTATTCCGATTGCAAAAGAGAGCAATAAGAATAATAGATGGGGCGCGTTTCGACCAAACCTGCAAACCCCTTTTTGTCAAATATCGGATAATGTCTCTTCCGTGTGTCTATATTTACCAAACTCTTATTGAGATACATAAAAATGTGAATGCCTTCAGTCGGAATTCGGATTTTCACAACTACCCAACTCGGGAAAGCAGTAAATTGAGACCAAACAAGTTGAGATTGAAAACTTCTTGCTTGAATTCGCTTGATCTGAGGATCTATAATAAACTAAATGACGACATGAAGAATATCTGCATGCATGAATTCAAAATAAAAATAAAGGAGATGCTCATCAAAAAATGTTTTTACTCTATTCCAGAGTTTCTAGAAAAGGATTGTTTTTGAATTCGGTATTGATCAAGCGATACATTTTATTTATACCTAAGTTTTATTTATACAATTACATTTTCCAGTTGAAATTACGAACATGACCTGCTATCAATGTACACTGTGCATATTATAGTCAATAAATATATCTATCTATCTATCTATGTTATTTATGAGTATTTGGCTTGCTGGAATCCGCCTTAAAGAGGTTCGATACTTACAGACATATGCATAGAACCGAATGAAACTTGGTATACAAGTTACCCAATGAATATAGATTAATGTACGATTTTTTTTAATATTTCTTACCGAATGATTTTTTGAGTAAATGGTTGTTGGAATCCGGTATTTTAACATGGGCTCTTATGAGAGAAGTCCAATTTCTCATACATTTTTCGTGACTGCAGATTGAAAAATGCAGGAAACAAAATGAATTTAGCATGAGTGGATAGCCCAACAATCAACGATCATTTTCCACCCAATTTGATTTTACCTTACCGATCATTTTAAAGAATAATTAATGAAATTATGAGAAAAGTGTAGGTGATTCGAAAGTGTTGGCAACAGCGCTACGCTCAAACCGAACAGCTGCTCGGCGGTGCGAATAACCAGGGCCGGCGCTAGGGGTCAGGTACGTGGGTCGGTCGCCTCGGGACGGCATTTTAAGCCCAAAGCAAAAGAGAAGAGGAAAATGGAGAAACACCAATATGTAAAATATATTATTATACTTCATATTATGGTAGGAATAATAATGATGAATCGGGACATCCGAAATGTTTTTCAGTTTTTATTGAATTACAAAGCGAGCCGCCTCTATTAGAACATTATTTCTTTCATCATCGGTCAGGCGCTGTACCTATTGCAGCTACACCCTGCACCTGTTTCATTGCATCACTGCTGATTTTTTGTTATCATCAAACATTACGTTCGAGTTCAAGATGCACTGTAGTCTTTTTAAATTCAGAAACCACACATAGAGCACAAAGAGTTTGGATTAATCCAAATGCGCAATCACCATTACAATAGGATTATGGCAAATATTCAATGGAGAACTACTACTTCCAGAGATAATACCCCGACGGCCATTTAATTACAACTGATGAATATTCAGAATATCTGTTTCTAAGAAGTTTCTACAGACCTCGCAATTTGCAAATGCTTTGACCTTGACATTTGAGGCAGAGAAATTACCTGTATACTGGTTTTGGTGTCGTTGACCATCGTCAGTACAGGGTAGATTCTCACAGACGATGATAATCGTCTGTGTTCTACCGAAAATAATAATGAGAATAAAACCAATGAGAGAAAATGGGCACGCAATGGGTGAAGCTCATTACACAGTGCTATCTTATAACCAGATGCACACTCATCAGTTGTATTTCAATAGCCGTCGGGATATTATCTCGCAAAGTAGTTGTTTTCTGTTGAATATTTGCTAATTTGCCGTAATAATATTTTATTGTTGTTCTTTCGGAATTCTTTCAGTTTATTTTGTGTTTTCAAGGTCAAAAACCATTTATTTTTTGTCAATCATTTTGTTTTTCGTAACGGAATGTTAATCTTTCTTCTGCGAATATCATTTCTGTGAGTTCTCTTCTGACTTGAGACGCAGCGTTGTAAATAGAAATTGTCGACATCAATCAACATTAATGAGATGTGAATATTTTTTAGAAAGAAGAAAATGTAATTAAAACAAGTGATAGGTTCAAACTTTTCATCGATTAATACTTCGTGACGGATTTTTGTATTCTTCTCCACTTTTCCCTGTTGTCACTTTCAGGCATTTTTGACAGCGTATGCAGAAAATAGATGCTAGACCATGATGAGTTTCTCCTTCGATAATTTGTAATAATAAAAATTCTTTGCAATGTAGGCATTGCATTTGCTTGGCCATGTATTTCAGCGAGACAATCCTGCTACCTCATTCATGACACGTTGTTGCATTGCGCGGTGCACTTTTTCTTTAACAAATTTGCCTTTCCAGCGAAAACTATTTTCAGTATTCTCAGACATATTCATTTACTACGCGATACGCGAATAAACGTTTTTGAATTGTAACACTGACGTTACAAAAACAGCCGTATCTGCTCTCAGACTGGGCGCCGGACAGCGTTGCCAGATATTTTCTCGCCAGCTCGCGCTCTGTTACTCTGTCCTTCTTTTTCACCCCCCACCAAGTCCCGACTATCGAACCTCCTTAAGAGTTATGAGAATGAGACCTGCCTCCGAATTCTTCGAAATTCGTTAAAACACTATAATTCTTGATAAAAAAAAACTGTTTTTTGGGTATCAAGCAGATACAATTACTCGAAAATATCCATGGTGAGCTGCAGTGGAAGTTTCATTTCTACATCAAGTTTCCAATAAAATTGGCACTAAGCAGAAATTGATAACGGCGCTTATTCAAAATATGGTTAATAAGCACTTGACATCGACATTCTGATAGGAAAAGTGCGCGATCAATCATAAATCCATATCATAGTGAATATGATTGATTATGGCTCTTGCTCATCCAATTCAATTATAGAGAATCAACCTAGGGGTATACATTCCATTTTTAAGGACAAGAGGGCACCTAATCTTTGTTATAATAATAACTTTGATGATCTCAAGAAGCATACATGTTTATACAGGGAGTAAAAAAACAACAAAAAATACATATATCCGGTAGGTATATAAACAATTCGAGAAACAAATGAAATAAAACACTAAAGTACTATGTCAGTTGCATATACATATATAAATGGAAGGAGAAATGGGTATAAATAAATCAGTTGAATCGAACATTATCGGTATAATAACGGAAATTATTTTGTGAATAATTAGTCATAATTATTAATAGCTGTGAAATATCTTTTGATCTCTATTTTGAATTTTGCAATAAGATTGATATATTTTATGTGTTTAGGCAGTGTTATGAATCTTCATTCCAGTAAAGTACGACTTTTTTCAAAAATTAGTTTTTATTTGATGGTTTTGAAATTATTCAACTGTCTGGTTAGATGATTATGGCTATTGAAACTTATGATGAAGGAAAGATTTGAATATTATGTGTTTAGGTAGAGTGTTATAAATCTTCATTCCAGTAAAGTACGACTTTTTTGAAAAATTATTGTTTATTTGTATGATTTTCAAATTATTCAATTGTCTGGTTAGATGATTATGGCTATCAGAACATATGATTTAGGAGAGATTTGAATATTTGTTAACACTCGATTAAATGGATAAAAATACAAATTCTTGACTCAAAGAATCTATGTTTAATAGATTCCTAGGTTTGTATAGTTTATGTATACATTTGAGAATTTTATTTTGTAACGATTTTAATGGTTTCAATACAAATTTTGATGCAGTTTCCCAAACAGATGAATAATGTAATTTTAAATGAATAAGACTGAAGTAAATCGTTTTTAGATATTTTATGGGCATAAAAGATAGTATTGTATATAAAATATATTCTCTTCATAGATTTTGTATATGTTGTCCACGATAAACCGATGTAAAATCCCAAGAATTTTGACTTTTCATTTGTATATTTGCTGGAAATAAGGGGTGTCATATCATTAAGTACTCTCTTTATATATTATATATACCAATCTATCCATAGTATCCATCCCTTCAAATGATATCTCAGTATGGTTGACTAACTATCATCCTATATCTGTATAGACACAGTGGTTCTAGCTTGAAGGGGTAGATTTTCCAAAAATTTTATTTCAACCTATAACATACCTCGATTGTATCGATGTATTCATCATCACTTCGATCAGAATCATCTGCTGGAATCTCTGGGGAGACTGATGGACTAGATCCTAAACTGGAGCCATTTTTCGATCCAAACCTGATAGGAGACGCTTCTCTTGAAGCTGAAAGTGCAATTTTATTATAGAAGAAACAAAGTGCATTATTGCAACTTGTATTCATGTGCAAATATTATTTTTCTTTCTATCGATTGTCGATATTTTATGTGCCTCGCATTGTTAGCAAACTTAACCATTATTATTCCCCACATTTTTTCTAATATGATGATTCAGCAGGAACACCGTTTCAGATGAGTTTTCTATTGTGGGAATCCATAATAGATTCAAAATAAAGAAAAAAATGAAAATGTTTCAATTCACTGAGAAAAAATTAGATTGAATATATTTTTGGAGAGATTGATACACAAGTATATCCCGTTTACTCAATAACAAGAAATCGCAATAATATTTCTTAAAACTGTGAAAATTATATGATACTTTCTATTGTAATTTTTTTCACATTTTTTCACTATTCAAATAGTAACACCGACAATTTATTTTAAGAGACCACGTAAATTAATCTTCGTTATTTTGGTAATTGCTGAACAACCAAGCAATAACCTCAACAACAGACCACGAGCTCAGTTGATTATAACCATTTCTGTCACATGCTTTACCTACCCAAAGGTGAATTTGGAAGTGACCGAACCCTTTCTATCACATCTCCAGCTACCAACTCTAAATCATCTATGTTAATTGAATCCAGCTCATCTGTCGGTGCTTCTAGGAAGTTTGCCACCTTATCTGAGTAGCTCATCGTCTCGACAATCCTTGAAAAAACATTTGTTAGGTACATAAAAATGCATTATAAAGTGACTTTGATAAATGATGATGATGCGTCGTCCTAATTAACAAACATCATAACTACAACCAATTTGTTTTTGGGATTTTCCAGCCGGTGTGTGGTTATGGTTTCCGTACAGTGTAGTCAATCTATGTAATTCCAAAAAATCCTAGATAGCATAAGAATGTAAAAACAAATCACGTATTTCTATGGAGGGAATTGCTTGTTTGCAAAACATGTAACTTTTTAACATGTGGCATGTGGTAGCTGGTCTTAACAAGCAGATCTATAGGTTGAGTGCAGTGTTCATATAATCTGTTTACAAATAATACCCCAAACAACACTAAGCTACTTTTATTAACGTCAATATAAAATACAACTACTGTATTCGCTTATAAACAACATCGGGACTATTCGCTCGGAAACGACTAGATCTGTTAGCTTCTCAGAAAATTCTCCTCGAAATGGCGACGAGTGTTTTGGGGATCGCGTCAATTGGCACAGATCGTTGAATCTTGTAAAAAGTTGTCCCTTTATAGACCAAAACAGGATAAATGTGATGTATGCAGAACATATAAGATGAAAGACATTAGTGAGGAAGAATACAATATTGTTACGAAATCTCCTAGCGCAGGCCCTGTCGCTCATAAACGCAAAATAATATGAGGGTCGAAGAAAGACCGTAACATTCCAAGAAATCTGGGCTCGCTAAGAAAATTCGATACACATCATCGAGTCCTGTCTGTAAGATTCTTCATAGGCCTACGCAAGTATAAATATAGAGATACTTCATCGCGACGGGAATTGTAAAAAAAGTAGTTTAGTGTTGTTTGGAGTTTTAATAAACGAACCTAAAGAAATATCGTAACAATATTCATTTTGAAAAGGAAGGAAGATGATAGAAACCAATGATGTGCTAGTTTAGTTGCTAGTCTATATTCGCTCTTTACAATATATTGTTGATGGTAACATTTCTTATAAATCAAATTTCAATGACAAGTACAGACTTATACCTTCATGCGAGAAAAACAATAAACAAATTAAAGAAGCTCCAAAGAAATCAAGACAAAAAAAGTTTTTAATTTTGCGTGACAAGAGGTGAGCAATTGACGAGGGAGAGTTAAAACATCTACAAGACCTGAAACCTACAATTTCAAAATATTATTACAGTTTTTATGATATTTTTCATTGCAAAGATGATAGTAACGTGTTTAATGAGCGTAAAGGACAATTTCAAGTCACTTTAGTTAGAGAAGAGATACATACGTTTGTGTATTGTTATGATTTTTCATTGAGAATCCTTTGTCCCAAAACTATTATGACCTAATGGTAGACCACTCAACTCCAACTCCTTCACTTAGATAATTCAACCCTTGTAACTCCATTTCAAAAATGTGAAAAAGAATAGTTCATGTTCTGAAAGGTAAGCAAGTACTATATCCCCAACAACAAACACATTATTTTCTATACAAAATAAAACAGTTTTTTTGTTTCTCCTGTGAAATGTGAAACATATGAGTTACAAGGTTTGGTAATTAGGACGACGCATGGAATTTCGTTGTTTCCAAGTATTCTGGTGATCAATTATTCATTGCCATCAAAAACTCTAGATTTTATGCACTCAGAAAACAGTTCATTTTCATGATTTACTAGTAATTCAGTGATTATAGAACATCCTGTAGGTGTAGCTACTACCAATAGCCGGCTAAAACTACATGATAACTCTATTTAAAGAAATCTGGAATATTGTTTCCATTGGAATTCAAAGAAATTAAAAACTTGTCCTGGTGATATTAAAATTATTACTCACGAATGTAGTTCATCCACATATTTGGCCATTGCCTCTTCTTTGGACATCCCCGAAAGAGCTTTCCACGCATTATATTTAGCTCGTCCAACAACATCCCAAAATGCCGGCCGGGAACCTTTACAATCTCCAAGTGTTCCTTGTTTGAAGTAGGAATAGAATCTCAACATCAACTCATTGCTAGGTTGATAGGAACCTAGAAAAACGTCTTGCTTTGACCCTTTCATTGCTACCATGTGAAACATCTCCCAAAAATGTGTGCATAATAAAATCAAAATAAATGACGAGTCAATCGAACAACTTGTAGTCCCATACCGGATGCTTAACATTTGTTTGAATGTGGAACTCAACAAGGAACATTGTTAACCCACTGCCAGTTGATTCTTGTAGCAATGTCTGAGTTCAATCATGTGAAATGTGTGGTTGCAATCGTTGATAAGCTTATCAACAACGGTAGCAAAAGCAATTTGATCTACGATAAAACTTGGGTTTTTTGAAAAACCAGAAAGTATTTGTCCAGAATCGAGTAAAAAATCCTGAAAAGGTGTTTTTTTCCCATGCTGATACGATACATTTGAAAGTACTAGGATCCTACCAGTCTCATATCTCGGTAAATAATAATTCGGAAAAAGCAACTTTCATGTAATGAGAGGGGAATCGAAAAATGTATTATGAAAATCAACAGTCATAGCCTCGGGTGTACTGATAATCGATCGTTCGGTAGACAACCCTGTTCCTAAAATTCGAAGGAATCTAGGTTGCGGTATGGTATCTGCTTGTGGGGCAATTCCACTATGGGCAAAAATGTTTGTATAACTCAAAAATCTATTTTGAGATGCATTTTCACTTTTCCCAGAAGAGATTCTTGTAGAAATGCGTTTACCACCCATCGTATTTTAACTCCAGCTTATTCATTTACGAACTATCGATCTATGTATTCAAAAATATAAGTAGTGTCAAGTCGAACAAAGATATACATGATATAAATACTCGCCGGAGTAAAAAATATCTGAAAATTCTCCGAACTATTGAAGACCAAAAATGTTTGACCATTTACCAAATTTTATCAACGCTAGTAAGAATCTGAGGGAATTCAATTCAATCTGAAGAATTTTCTCATTGAGAATTCCTTTTATACTGTCCAGGAATACTTGTTATTGAAGTAGTAGTACTTAGTGAATATTTTATTATTTTTATTGTGACTAGTTTTAAACTTAGGTGTTGATATTAGTTGACCGTCATGCAGTTTTTCTGTGTGCCTTCTCAACCTGACCATTCCTATACAAAACTATCATGTCTATCAAGGAAAATAAACGAAAAAAAAAAACATTCCAGTCGATAAAACTGTCATACCCATTTGTCAAGCGTATTGAAGAGTTTCATATCCTCCGAGGGACAAGATTGAATCTGAGCTCAAAGAGTTAGATGAACCTGTCATAATCGAAAAAGTCAACGAACCTTAGAGGTGGGTTCCCTTATGGTACGCATCTGTATTGGCATTAGGACAAATTCAGCAATCATTCGTGACAATCACTTCCTCCCAAGTACCATTTCAGAATAGCCTTTCCAAACTAGAGATGAATATGCGTGCCATCAGATTAGGATTTCCCCAGAGTCCCGGCGCATGACTTTTTTCATCACAAGCAAAAGATTATGTCAGTATAAGATATTAATATTTGGACTCTTGTGCTCTCGAAATTCCATATATAGTAGAACATAATCAACAGGTTGAAAACACACTCCGAGTCCTGAGAGATTATGATATTTTGATAAAAAAAGACAAGTATGTTTTCAAAGTCAAAAGCCTACTCCTTGTTACTGGATGTTCTCCTCTTGACGCTGACAGAATTTACAACCTTCCTTCAAACATGATCTTCTCGAAAGGCTATCCGAATTCCCGTAATTCTTTCCTCTTTTGAATCTAAACATCATAGATGAATTTGGGAAGCTTGGTAATGAATGAATCGAGGACTTTTGTATAAAGAGTAAATTTTAAACATCTATTGCAAAGCGCTTTCGACTTTCGTCATCTTCAGTGCTCGCTCGTCAAGAGACAGGAAGTATAGACAACATGAGAACAGTATAAATCAAATTTCACAATGTATACTGTTCTCATGTTGTCGATACTTCCTGTCTCCTGACGAGCGAGCACTGAAGATGACGAAAGTTGAAAGCGCTTTGCAATAGCAAAGCCTTTCTGAAATAGCTGATGAAAATCTCTTCTCCGCCCTGTACCTGAGAAAGAATGACTCCGAAACCATACTGGAAGTAAGTCGGTATCGAGTATAAACTAATATTTCTCTTTCGGGTATGCCAATATTGGAGCACCTGTCAAATTTGTCTACAACCCCCTGAATGCTTGCTGGAAATCTGGTGACCAAACGAAGGAAGCTCTATTCCGAGTCAAGCTATGCAATGGTTTGGAAATTCCCCCGAAGTACTTAACAAAACGCCTGTAAGAGCTACAGAGTCCCAGGAAACTTCTTGCCTCATGTTTTTTCTTGTGTTGCGAGCACTCTTGGTCTGCCTTGATTTTATCGGGATCGGTTGCAATTCCCTTCGAGGGCACGACGTGCCCCAAGAAATTCACTTTCTTCTGGAGAAGAAAACACTTCTCTGAATCAATTTGGAAATGAACATTCTGTAGCCTCTTGAATACACCCCGCAGGTTTCCCCAATGTTCGTCGAAACTCTTGCCCGTCACTATAATTTCATCGACACATCGACTGGGCACGCTTTACAAGTGAGAACCAATTCCATTGAACGCTCGAATGTCGCCGATGCATTGTATAAGCAAAACGCCATAACTTTGAACTGGAATAGGCTGACTAATACGACAAGCGATGACAAAGGGTTTCTTGACACTCCTATAACCCCCTCTTTCAGCACGTCCTTCAAGATGGCTGACGTTACCTGTTGTTTTGCAAAAGGACGACGACTTGATGATTAACGTATAGACTTGGCATTCCTGTTCGGGCCATGATCTCTGCTTTGAAGAACATGTCACTTTCTTCATGAATCTGACAGCCTTACTCGGTTCTTCTTTACAGAGATGGCCTCACGTTCTTTCGAAAGGGTCCACGAGTTACTTTGCGGCTGAAAAGAATACTGCGGAGGGCTTCATCTTCTATTCTACCAATTTTCACAATAGATTGGCAGATATCAATAACTTTTACTCTCTTGAGTGTTACCTCGTTGTTTGGGCTGATTATTCTTAAAGGAATCGTATGGTTGTTACAGTATGCTAAATATCTGATCACTGAAATCCTTGTTAGTTCACCCAATGACCTAGAATTGCTAGACGGCATTATTTACACTTTTTTGTGTTTTTTTTTCCAAGATCATTTGGAAATTTTTTCGGAGTACTCCGAGCAAAGGTGGAATCAACAATAATCCAACTGAAAGATAGTTTGAGGCTGGCTTTAAACGGTTTCTAGTACTACCGTAGATTTTCCACCGGAAACAGGTGACTCCATGAATATAGATAATATTCCAGTTTCATCATGTGGAAGTCGTGGGATCACACACGATGATAATGGCCAAGACTGTCGAGACACAGACGAATATAAATATTTCAAACTAGTCTCTACTTGGCTTTTGATCAGTACTCATACTATCCCTCAACTGTCTCGGATTTAACAACATTTACTCAGGACCTAGTCTCATACATTTCAGGGTTTGTTGTGAGGTATCTGAAAAAAATTTATCACCTGCGATGAACGCACCATTTTCTCAGCTTCAAAAAAATACGGCAACCTTATAAATGCTTCCGCCTAGGTATTGAAGTGACTCAGGCAGTTGAGGGGTATCAAAGATATTTTAACAAGACTGAATATTTTCAACAAAAACATCAAATATATTATTGATACATTCATCAACCACACTATGAGAGTTAATATTGATGATTATCTCGGGTTTCACCTTTACGGCAGGATCATGTCCTGTCGATGAACATTCCTCAAAATAAATAAAATTGATACTGCAGAAATATTTCAACATGAGATTAATGACGTGACAACAAAAATGTCAGAATCACATCTCGTACAAAAAATAAGAAGCATCTACACATCATTTCGTAATGAATGAAGAATGCAAACATTTACAAACAAGATGTATTTCAACAATTCGATATTATCCTTCATTTGTTGAAGTCCTCTTTGTTGGCAAAATACACGTTGAGTGCAAGTATTTTCAGTTTCGAGTTCGTGTTGACATATATTTCACTTTTAACATCAAAGACCACCCATAATTATAAGTGCATTGAATTTTGGCCACCTGGTATACATTTTTACATGATTCATTTTCTATATGCATATAATATTAGGAAAAAAAATTATGCTTGATCTTTGTCACTAGTTATATAATTTTGTTTCCATTGAAATTCAACTAAGACAAGTTGTCCCTAAATCTTCATGAAGTTCATCAATATATATATATATATATATATATTTTCTGCATGACAAATTTGAACCGACTCTAACATTTCATTATAAGTGCCATAAAATATCAGATACGAATAAAAGTGTTATCTGTTTAGGGAATTATTATACGCATATGCTTCCTCAGGCATGCGACGCCTATGGTTCGGAAGCTCCTCCCCTCTAATAATAACGTAGTATATTTTTACTCCATCTCTTTCTGTTCATCTCATTGGACTTATAGGTGAACTAGCAACGGATCATGGTTTAGGATTGTTTATTACTGACTAGCTCTATCTGTCCTCTCTATAATCTAAGGTTCCACCAACGCTGCACCCAAGCCACTAACTCCGACAGTCTCAGCTTGAATTATTCTCTCAATATTTGGAGAGATTCTGTAGTCTTCCATAACGACCAACTTGTCGCTGTTGTTCGGCTGGGAAGGCATATCGTCGTTTCCAACACTTCCCACTTTCAAAAGTATTTCTTATATCTACCACGAATACATATGCGGACATGACGTCTAATTCCAAAATGTATTCGTAGACTATATTGGCCAGTAGCACTGTGTCTCACTATTGCCAAGAACAATTATCACTTGAGGTTCTTGATGGACTGCTATCCTATCGCCAGTTGCCGTTTCTATAACCGGAAATCTTCAAAGAATCCACTGGCTTCCACTTACCTCGTAGCTACAGTGTCAACCGTGAAGAGGCACTAACGTTCATTTAGGAGCCAATCGGCAACTAGGCTATTTAACATTGCGGCCCATCTTTGAAATTGAGAAAATCTGGGATGAATAGCCAATGCACACTCCTTTGTACTGGTCGAACCTAATTTTCCGAACTGCGATATTTCAGTTCAGGTGATCTCTCGCGCCATCTTTTCCTTGCCTCCAAACCGGCACGTGATCGACAATCCCTCCTTCTTTACGACAGTTATAACATTTAGGCCGCGATTTCACTTTCGATGTTATATTTATCAAACATGTCATAGTGTATTCTATACCCGCTATAAGTCGATCTGTGGCTCAATCTACCTCTAAACTTGTTCTTCGCATATTGCATTGTCTCGTCAGAATCGGGAGTACCTCAGGGGTCAGTGCTTGGCCCTATATCATTCCTGATTTAGTCCTAGTTCCGACTGGGATGAACTGAACTGACTTGAAATTTATTGTACCAACGTATCGGTTCACATTATATTTTATAATTTACCTCTTTTCTAAACGTCAACTTCTTTATGTGTTTTATGTATTGGTACCATGCTTATAGTTATATGATATAACTTCATCAAAAATGTTCTCTTTTACTCTTCAGTTACTATGACGCTATACACATGCATGTTCATAACGTAGACAATAAACTAAATATCTATGAATAACTCAGATCTCTCAATTCTACAACATTCTTTAAAATGTATACGGATGATACATCTATAATAGTTTTATATCGATCAGACACAGTGATGGAGGATAAACGTAATCAGGTTTTCTCACAATTAAAAAGATGGTTTGCTGCTGATAACCTCTATTTCCATCAGAATTCACAATCAGGAAAGGAAAATTGACACTAAGAGGTTTCAAGCAAGGAATGCCTCTGACCTTGTAACAAAAGGAAAAATGATGGCAACAAATGATTAAAAACTCCACATTAATGAACATTTGAGTTGGCATAATCATTGTGACTTTTTGGTAAAGAAAATAAGTTCGGTTCTAACTTTGGGATTTTGAACAACACGTAGCTAATAACTGTTTTCATTCATTTATTATTATTTTTTTTTTCGGAGAAATGATAGACACAAATTGTGTCATTTGATTTTCTAGTTTTTTCCTTTCCCCCTTATTCCGAGTCCAAACATGTATTTTACGTTATTGTATTCAAAGAACAAATTTTTGGGAACCTGACCCCCCTTCTACGTATGACAGGTCAACCTTTTCACATTATTCGGTTTGAAATGAGTATATCGTATGGATAATGGCCACTTGAACATTTTTTGTGCTCTTACTTTCTCAGGAAAATCGATACACAAAAATTACAGGCATTTTTTCAAGTCAAGTGCCACCACAGAGAACACAGGGACACCTGGATTTTCTGCCATTTTTTGACTGATTTTTTTTTTTCAAATGTTTTGATATAGAGCCCAGATAACTGTCTTTTATATATGTAAATAAATTTTTTTCAATATTATTCGAGTAGTAGATTTCGAGAAAAAATTAAACATTCAAGTATCGATTTTTTCCCCTCCGAAGGGGTGAGAGGAAAAAATAATATAGTGTTTTTTTGAACTGGGTAACATTATTAGCAGGACAAATCGAAATTTTGTGATTAGGGGCATTTTGATTATCTTAACCCAAGATACTCTTTCCTGAAGAAATTCCTCAGGCAAAAAGAAATTCCCAAAAATTACAAAAATATCTTCAGTTCACTTTTCCGTCAAAAATTTCCACATCACTGGGGGACTAGAAAAAGTAAACAGGGGATGTTTAAGAGTAATTTCTGAGAATATTGTTACGATATTTCCTTGGGCTTGTTTATTAAAACTCCAAACAACACTAAACTTCTTTTATTACAACTCTTTATCACAATACAATACAATCACTTAAATTGCTCAGCTTAACTATCCAACGCTCTGTATTAAAACACTCTCTACTAGAAACTCTGTCGAACTCTCTACCTAAAACCCCGAATCGTCTCCGTATTTATACGAGCGAAAGTACCGGCGTTGGGAGATTTCGTAACATTCCACGAAAATTCCAACATCTAACACCACTGTTACGATATTTCCTTGGGTTCGTTTAATAAAACTCGAAACGACACTAAACTACTTTTTTACAACTCTTTATCACAACACAATACAATCACTTAAATTCTCTACTAGAAATTCTAATAAACTCTTCCTAAAACCCCGAATCGTCTCCGTATTTATAGTTGCGTACGCCTATGGAGAATGTTCCAGAGAGGTCTCGATGATGTGTATCGAATTTCTTACGCTAATCAGGATTTCCTGGAAGATCGCTTTCTTCGACCCCTCATATCAATTTGCGTTTACGAGCGACAGGGCCGGCGCTAGGAGATTCCCAACAATATCGTTGTGTTAGAAAAATTATTCCTCCATGGAATTACAATTTTTTACAGTTAAGTGAACAGAGGGTGTATAAGATTGATTTCTGATATTTTGGTTTCGCTAGAAAAATTATTTCTTTATCATATTTCATTTCAAATTACAAGGGTTGAAATTTACACCTTTGGTCCCTTAGCAAAGTGAGATATTTCACGAAAAAACGAAGAGAGGATGTTCAAGAGTAATTTCCAAGAGTTGGTTATGCTAGAAGAATTATTGCCTCATAAAAGTCAATTTTCAATTATAAGGATTGAAATTTACACCCTTGGTCCCCTAGCGAAGGCGACGTGAGATTTTTTCACGAAAAAGTAAACAGAAGATGCTTGGGAGAATTTACTAAGAAGAATTTGTTTGTGCCAGAAGAATAATCATTCAATGAAATTCCATTTTCAATTATAAAGGTTTAAATTCACACCCCTGGTCCCTTGCAAAGTGAGGTTTTACAACTAGACACAGAGTAATTTTCTAGTAACTTCTGAGAATTTTGATGTGCTAGAAGAATTATTTCTGCATGAAATTCAATATTTCATTATAAGGGTTGAAATTGACACACCTGGTCCCCTAGCAAAGAGAAATTTTTGCACGGAGAAATGAACAGAGTGTGATCAGGAGTAATTTCTGAGAATTTGATTGTGTTAGAAGAAATCGTTGAGAAAAAGATTGCTATCGTTTACTGTTAACTGAATGCTTCACATATTATAAAGATGTGAATTGAATTTCTACTGGTGCGCCACTGGTCAGCGCCTTCGGGCGATTCTGGAGAAATTGGTAGTTTGTGCTATTGACAATTTTGAATGAGCAATTGGAACGGTGCCATAAGCTTTATGTATTAGTTTGTACAACAAGAGTGGATATGGTGGCCATATCGCACGAGGACGAAGTTTGAACACGATGCCATAGCCAATATCGGTAAATATTTCTGATCTCTCTTTCAATCAATTTTACATCTAGTGTATTTTTTTGATATTTATGAAAGACTCAGAAGAAACTTTATTAAATTCAATATTGTACGATAAATTAGATTGACAATGTCAAATTAAAAAAGTACAAAACATAATCGGTTTCGGCGAGACTCGAGCCAACGACTATAAAGTGGACTGTCTCAGACAGATGTATACGCCCTCGGGCAACTTACAATCCGTCGGGCCTGAGTCCGTCGGCTTTGTAAGATAGTCGCCCTCAGGGCATAAACATCTATACCCTCGGTACATAAATGAGTATTATATTGTGCAGTATATAATAAAAATTCCTTGACGGTGAAATGTCTCAAGTTGAAAGAAACTGCAGTCATTTTTTTGTTCCAAATGTGAAAAAGTCAAATGAAAATTGATGAATTACGAGGTGAGTTATTTCAAAAAATTGATTTGTGCAAGCTTAGAACTTTCAGAGTGGCACTTGTATGACACATCATTGGTTTTTTTGTCAAACTGGAAGATAAGATGAATGTTATGGTAAGTTTTTGAAGATAAAATGAAGAAAAAAAAAATGAAAAATGTGCCCGTTCATAAAAGAATAAGATATTAATTAAGAAATTCTATCAACCACTCTAATCGAAAGAATATAGCTTACTCCCTAATGCTTTTGTTTTAAAATAACCGAATGGTGAACAACAAATATAAATTCTATGGAGTCTTATGAGTGTTGGATTTAAAATTATTATTTAGGAAATATATATAACTCGATACACTACAGAATTGCGAAGAGTGAAATAGATATGAAGTGTTGTGGTTTACAAACCAAATGCAGCGAATTCATTGAAGTATTCCTACAAAATCGAGAAAACTGTGCTCGGTGTCTCAGTGCTCACAATATAATACTAGTACTATCTCACTACATAAATTCCCTATTAACGACAAAAAGCTTCGTCTCAGGTGGAAAAATACATTGAAGATTAGTAAACCAATAACTAAAAATATGTTTGTAAGTACCCCTCACTTGTCAAAACAATGAAACCAAAATAGTATATTATGCAACGATCGTGTAATGATGGTTATTAATACATGAGCATAAACCGGGATACGAAACGAGCCGAAGGTGAGTTTCGTATGGTTTATGCGAGTGTATTAATAACCATTACATGAGAGTTGCATACGCTATTTTATCTACACACAATAAATAATGAAGAACTAAAATTATTATATTATTACGGATTTATATTGAACACAATAATAGTAGGTAATCGATCGTATTTCTTTGAAAAGTTCTACAAAATTATAATTAATGGTATAACCACGGAAAAAACAACAATGAGAAATGAAAAGAAAAAAAAAAGAAAAAAAAAATCTGCCGACGTCAGGAATTGAACCCGGACGTAATTATTCACTACCGGCGCCTTTGACCATTCGGACATGAGAGCTTATATAATTATGTTGAAAATAAAAACATATGTCTTGCATTTGTCAAATGAAAAATATAATCCTTTTGATTGTATTTTTTTCTTGTCTAAGACATCTGTGGAGGGTCGCTGGTAATTCTTCTATATCCCTGCTATAAGACATTTTCATACTATTATCGAAAATTGACTAAATTCTTCAAGAATTCAATACCTACTGATTTTGACTTGACAAACGTCAAAATGCAAAGCTTGCACATCATGCTTGATTGAAAAATAATGGGTTTCTATTGGTTGAAAATCTGTATCGTAATGAAAATCTGTATCGTAATGGATTTCATTATAAAACGGGTTGTGGGCATATAAGTGTATTATTAGAGTACGGGTGTAGATAAACATATTTAAGCATTTTGTGAATGCTTGCCTCCAATGTGTCTTTTCATTTTTATCATTTTACTCAATTGCTTCGTATTTTATATTACTTTTCTACTAAACCACCATGGATATAAATTACCTCTGTTTCTAGTAAGAATATTCCAATTTCATTAATAGAATATCTGGGAATAACTGAAATGTATCTTAAATGCTTCAAGTTTTATATATACAAAGTGACTACTCATTTTTTCAGGTACCTAAAAATAAAATTAATGAAAATGAATCTAATAACCTCTCATCAATTACACATGAATGATAAACAGGTACTTATCAACAGAGAAAAATAATTCCTCTTCATTCTCTCCACAAAATTACCTGAGTTTCTAATAAACATTCACAATTTTTCCATTGCAATTATATTGATATTCAAAATTGAATTATTGTCCTTGAACTATGTACCATTTCATAAGTATACATGGCGTAAGTATAATTAAAAAAATACATCAATATGCAGTGACAACCATGAGCCACTTATTCATGAAAATTAATTTACAGATATACATACTCCATGAGAGTTCAACAGTAAATATTGGAAAAACATGATTCCAAAAATATCAAATTATTTCTGGGTATTGTTTTCAACAGAACCAATCAACATATTGCAAAACATCAAACAAAATATATCCTCACCATTTTTTGGCAAACTCCTTATTACATTCACAGCTGCGTTAAATTTTTGCTCTGTCGTCATGATCACAAAACCTTAGTTTCACATTGATAAGAACTGCTCATAGGAACATTTTTCCAAGTTTTTACTTTGCTCGTCTACAGGATTCAACAATTCATCACCGATATCATAAAGCACGAATGTAGTAACGTAACATAAATGTATTTATTTTTATTACTTCATACATATGACGGATGACGGCTCTGAATATTTCTTAAGGTTGACATTGACATTATTTTGAAAAGAAGAAGAATTGCTGTTTGTCTCCGAAAGAACGCTATAGCCTAAAACTTTGAAGTGATCGCCATCTATACATTTTTTTTGAACTAACCGGAAGGTGAACAACATATATCAATTCTGTGGAGTATTATGAGTGTTGGATTTAAAATTATTATTTCGTAATATTTATAACTTAATACACTACAGAAGTGCGAGGAGTGAAATAGATATGAAGTGTTGTTGTGGTTTACAAACCAAAATGCAGCCAATTCATTGAATTATTTCTACAAAATCAAGAAAAATGTGCTCGGTGTCCCAGTGCTCATTATATAATACTAGTATTATTTCACTACATTAATTCCCCATTAACGACAAAAAACTTTGTCTCAGGAGGAAAAATATATTGAAAATTAGTAAACCAATTACTAAAAATATGTTTGTAAGTAGCCTCCACTTTTTAGACCGTCTGAAAATAAAGTTTGGTGGACGTTTCAGTTTCCACTTTCTAATCTGTTTTTTATACTTTCACACTATCCCCAATTAGTTAGTAGAATAACTGCCAAGAAAAAGTTGTATCTCCTTGGTTAGATACATTTTTTCAAAAGTATGATTGGTAAGATTGGAACCTTTGGTGTGAGATCAGTTACCCTAACACCAAACTAATATAATAATAATAATAATAAATCGACTTTATTCATCATCAGTAGTATGAGATACAACACATGTACATTACAAAGATGAATGGGCGGAGTGTCAGCATAAGCTGTTTTTCAACTCAACCATATATCACTTTTCTTCTGAAAATGATAACCTTGTTAACGAATTGAATGGTTAGTCGAGTGATATCAGTTCAGCGTTAGGGTTTTTGATCTCTATAAATCAATGATTCATTTCACTGATTCATTGGCATCCATTGCTTCAACTCTTCAAAAATTAAGTTTAGTGCGCTGGAACCCAACATATTTCTTCAGCTTTTCCTTCTGAAGAAACCTCATGTTCTATAAGGTTTCATCAAAATACTCAGTAATGTATCTCATGAATTATAAAATGTATAAGTAAAGGAAAAGGTTTTGTAGCGAAACAAAAATCAGGTTTTTCTCATGATTTATTTGAATAGTAAAAATAAAGCATTTGTTGAACTAATCGGTGACATGTTTTATTAAATCTGATATATTGATCCTTTATTTAGCACAAAAAGCTAATTACATGCAGAAATTTCATGAAAATAAACTTTTACTTCCATATAATATTTAGGAAATGACATTACCTACTTATTAACATAATATAAGGGTTGCAATATGTTTGCAGAACCCAGATAAACCCGCTTTGCAGGAACATTGGCATTTCCATCCCTCATCAGCCAGCAATAAATTGATTTCGTATGAATGCTCTACTAAAGCTGATGTTTGCAAACATAAGCTCCTTATTTTTTATGGTTCTTTCTTCCACTCCTCATGCAATGATATGCCCTGCTTTGAACACAGCTTCACCCTCTTTCAACGGTCTAGTTCTGGTTCCTACGTAATCCAGAATACTAGGTAGCTCCAATTCTATAATAGACATTTTGATCTGGAATGTAGGTAGGTGAAGTAGTTCAAATTATAACACTCATCACGAGTGTTCTGTTCGTACCCAAAAGAGAAGCTACCCGCTTTCCCTGGTTCACGAAGGTTCGAAATTAGAAAATAGAGAAGACTAAAAAATGTAGGTACAAATTCATTGTCACATAACCACCAAAAGCGTAACGAACAACGAACTCGTTTGCAACCAAAATCTGAACTCCAACTCCAACTACTTGCTAAAAATTATCAAATATAAAAAACACAGGTCCCTGACTGCGCCGGTCTCCCTTAGCCAGGTATCGTCGCCCTAGCAACCGACGGATTTATCGATACCCTTTTGATTGTCCAGCTGCGGCGTTGCCGCTATCAGTTAACAGTCTTTGTGTCTCCGACATACTCCCACCAGAAAAATGTCTCAGAACTAAAGTCATTTTTCACATAATAAAAGGAGACATAAACACAAGTGTCCGAAGGATATAAACTCAAAAGTACATACCATGGTCTTTCCAAAAATCCCACTGTTACTCACAAGAAACGAGCAGGCATTCGTGAGACGCGGCCACTACGTGTTGCTTTCTCCTTCGTCACTCCCGCACATGCGCCGTTTCCTGGATCAGCAACATGCTCTGGTTCGTGGGGCTCCTTACAGCCACTCTCTCCACCCTCGTCACTCGGCGGCGTCTTCTCCTCCAAAGCACCATTACACCAAGGGCGCACCCAGATTTTTTTTTCGGGGGGGGTTAATTTTCAATTTCATAGAAAGTACCACCCAACATATATATACATTATATATATATATATATATATATATATATATATATATATATATATATATATATATAGTGTATAGTTCCCGACTGTCAATAGATACCATGGTGAGTTTTATCGGGTGTTCAGTCGTTCAGATATTAAAATTGCACAAAGAAATGTTATCACCATAAATAATATATATTCCAAATTAAAAGATGAACAATCCCAATTAATGAAATCAAATGTAATCTATAGTATACCTTGTAACTCTTGCCACAAAAAATACATCGGTCAAACAAGTCAAACATTGAAATCTAGATTAACTGGGCATAAGAGTGACTGTAGACTACACAAAAAATCTTGTGCTCTCACTGAACATGTTATTGATAATGATCATAACATGAACTTTGAAGAAACTGAGATTTTACACACGGAAGAAAACTTAACAAAAAGATTATTTTTAGAAATGATTGAAATCAAACAAGAAAACTATACATTAAATAAGAAAACTGACATAGAACAATTGAGTAAAATATATTCTTATCTCTTATCTTTGTAACATTTCTAAAATCTCCATGTATAAATTCCAATCAAGAAATCATGCTCTCTTAGAAATTCTGTCAGTCAGTGTCCGTCAGCATTCAGTAAGGGATTTGTTCTATTTTATATATTATGTATCTATTTAACCCCGTTTTCCCAGTAAGTTTACACCATTTTTATTTATACATCAGTTATTTGACCATTAATTGTATATTTCAGCCTTGATAAAGATAATAAAAATTATCGAAAGCTTGGTAGAGTAAAGAAGAGTTTTTCTCCAGTTGAACGACTGAACACCCGATAAAACTCACCTTCGTATATATATATTTAAAAATATAAAAATTTGAAACTGATTTTCATTCAAACTAACAAAAAAATATTTTTATAAAACACAATTTATTATTTATAACTTTATGTCTAATTTTCAGAGTGCAGTGTAACGGATAAAATGACAAAAACGAACCATGCCGCATGGGCGAATATTATTTATAGCAATTAGCAATGATAATATTGCATGTGTTTTTAGTTTTGCTCTTTTGGTATCTGGTAGTGTAATAGTTAACTATTCAATTTCGGGTCTCTTTCGGGGGGGGGGGGGTTATAACCCCTGAAACCCCCCTTGGCTGCGCCCTTGCATTACACTCTAACGGGTATAATCTTTGTAAGGGTCTCAGCAATGTTCCCCGAGAAGTTAGAAGTTAGCACCCGAACGAGACGAGTTTGTCCATCTTGGCCGGGCAGAAGTTCTATCACTTTTGCAATCGGCCAATCTATACGTTTAATATTGTCATTGCCCACTAAAACAACTTCACCGACCGAAATATTCTGATTAACCCGTTTTTCGTTCAAAAGTTTCAACTGTCCAAGATATTCTGCCCGAAACCGAGTTTGAAGGTCCTCTCGTAACACCTGTAGTTTGCGTATTTTCTTACTTAAGGAAAAGCGGTCTATAGCGTCACAATCAGGAAGGCCGCACTCCGGTTGTTCGCGCAGAAACATCGATGGTGTTAGAGCAACCAAGTCTTTAGGGTCTTCCGATAGGTACGTAATGGGTCGGGCGTTAATAATAGCTTCGCATTCGCACAAAACAGTCAACAAATCTTCATAGTCCAAACGCGCTCGGCCTAACACTTTCCTTAATAACGGTTTCAGCATTTCGATCAGGCGTTCCCAAAATCCGCCCCACCAAGCGGCTGTAGGGGGATTGAATTTCCACGTAATGCGGCTCACGGAACTTTCGCGCACAATACTATCCCAATCCAATTGCGACATGGCCTTTTCGGCACCCACAAAGTTCGTGCCATTGTCGCTATAGATTGTTTTG
The DNA here is from genome assembly GCA_032362365.1 of Zygogramma bicolorata. Lineage (NCBI taxonomy): Eukaryota > Metazoa > Arthropoda > Insecta > Coleoptera > Chrysomelidae > Zygogramma > Zygogramma bicolorata. The sequence continues at coordinate 454,885 of JAVJAQ010005007.1, forward strand.
GGCCTTCCTCGTCGCGACACAAACCGACGTAGGGCTTGAAGAAAACTTTGGGTTGACATGGTCATCACCAGCTCCAAGTGGATCGCTCGATACACCGCACATGTGAATAAACAGATCCAAACTTTATCCCCATTTTTGAGGTACAGCGGTCCAGCAAAGTCCACCCCCGTCACTTCAAACGCGGCCGCGTCACGAACTCTGTCCAATGGTAGTGGGGGAGATTCCACCACTAGGGGTTTAGCGTCGAACTTCCGACAAATCACGCACTTAGATACTACCGATCGTATCGTCCGTCTGCCCCCGATAATCCAAAATTTTTCGCGAAGCAGACTTAAAAGTCCCTGCGTTCCTACGTGACGAGCTTTTCTATGAGTGTCCATGATCAAACTTTCAACTACCGGATCTTTGGCAGGTAAGAGAATAGGAAAACGATTATTTTCTGTATCTTTCCTCCGCGAAACTCTAGATTTCAGTCGTATTAACCCGTCTTGATCAACGAAAGGGTTAAGACAACTTATGTTTTTGTCATTTTCACTTGAAAACGATTTGTGTTGCACCAATTTACACACAAATTTTTCAGCTTCCCCTTTCTGGGACTGTTATTACTTCTTCACGCTTTTCTTTAACGTGCCTGCAATTGTGAAGGAATCTGAAAAGCCAAGCAATCATTCGTATGGTCTTAGTATACTGAGAAAATAGTCAAGGTGCCAATCGTTCAAGTCCCCTATATTCAGAAGAGTGCTTATAACTTTGTTCTTCTTCTCCTGTCCAATTTCTTCTTCATTGTGATCAGTGACTACGCATGGCCACTTTTCCGGTTCGTCATACAGCCATATTGGCCCCTCCCACCATTTGGATTCAAACAACTGTTTTGGGGAACACCCCCGCGATGGGAGGTCTGCTGGGTTATGCACACCGAGTAAGTGCCGCCATTTTCTGTAATCAGTCAAACTACGTATCTCAGTGACGCGATTCCAGACAAAAACTCCCCACTCTTCTTTCCTTTGAATCCACGATATAACAGTGGAGGAGTCGCTCCAGAAAAAACTTTCAACCTTTTTCGACAAATTTTCTGCAACGTGCGCATACAACCTCGCTCCTATTGTAGCAGCCAACAGTTCCAGTCGGGGTATGGTCATTTTGACACTGGACCTTTTCAAATGTGCCACACGAGCTTTGGCGTATACCAAGAAGACCATAACCTTTTCATCTATGACAGCTCTCAAAAATACTGCGCATGCGTACGCATTGTTGCTGGCATCACAAAATGTGTGGAGGCTTAGATCTTGTGAATCAGAATTTGTCACCCACACCCAGCGAGGTATTTCAATCCCTTTCAGATATGGTAAATCTCTGAGCCATGTTTTGAAGGACTGGGCGGTGACGTCATCTACCGGCTGATCCCAAGTGAGCTGCTCTTTCCACAGGCTTTGCAACAAGACTTTAGGTACCAAAACGGAAGGGCACGTGTAGCCTACTGGGTCGAAAACCTTCTGGGAAATTGATAAAATCAGACGTTTCGAAACTACCACTAGTTCATGTTCAAGGCTAGGCGAGATGGATTCCATATTCAAAGATAAAATATCTAGCTGCGGATCCCAGACCAACCCTAGAAGCGGGCAGGTATCGCAAGTAACCGCACCGGTGTGCTCCCACCCTCTTAACGCAAACTTGCCTTCGCCCATGACTGCAGTCGCCTCTTTCATAAATTGGGACAGTTCTTTTTCTTCATGCAAACTAGCTACGCAGTTGTCCACGTAGAAGCTCCTACTCAGGCGTTCAAGTACCTCTCGAGAATACTTGTCAGGAATGGGACCCTTTTGAAGGAACAGCGATAAATGATAATCTAACGTCGCCCCCAGAAGAAAGGGGCTACTGCTGACTCCAAAAACCACCCGTTTATGTCGCAAAACAATTTCTTGTCCCTGTGGATTGATCCACAAAAATCTGAGGAAATCACGATTATTTTCACAGAGCCCTATTTGAAGGAATGCTTTACGGATATCTGCCGTGACTCCTAATTTATTTTCCCTAAACCTAAGCAACATCGAAGGAATCAGTTCTATGAGATTAGGGCCTTTTTCCAAACAATGGTTCAGGGCCGGTTTGCCTGCCTCGTGTGCCGATGCGTCGAATACTGGCCGGATTTTTGTTGTGGCACTATTTTTTTTGATCACTGGTCGGTGTGGTAGAAAATGACCTTTGTTGCAGTCTACTTCTTGTGAGAGCCCAACTAACTCGATGACTCCCTCTCTCTCCCACTCCGCCAAGATTTCGTTATATTGTTCGAAAAGTCCGTCTTTTTTCACCTTGTTAACAACATTATTTAGCCTTTTGCGAGCCATTCCGTAATTCGTTGGGAGTGGGGAATGGCCTTCTATCCAAGGAAGTTGAACTTCATAGCGTCCATCCTTATCCACCGCTATGGTCTGCAGGAACAATTCTCTGGCCTCCCTTGCATTTTCTTCTTTAACACGCTTGTCTGAAGGGCCTTTGATACCAATAACGTCGAGTTCCCATAAGTTACTGATTGACACATCTTTGACAAACAAATTTAGAGTTGTCGTCACCACGTCACCACGAATGTTTGTTCTTGTCATTTTTCCCATAAGCGTCCAGCCGAAATGAGTCTCAATGGCGAACAGGCCACATTTCAATTCTTGTCGTCTACCAGTGTACATACTTCCAGCAATATCGGCCCCCAGTAACATTTCAATACGACCAGGTATTGCCTCGTCAGAGATTTTCGCATCGAGAGATTTCATCTCCTCCGTCCATTGGCCCTGAAGCACTGGAACGATGTCACCACAAATCGTCGGCTCGTCGAGGGCTTCGAACGTGCGGCTAAAATTCTCGTTAGAAATCGTAACATCATAGCAGTTGTAGGTATTTACAATCTCTCTCCCACCGAATAGGCAGTGCACGATTTTCTCGCAGCGTTTCGACCTATATCCGAGTTGTACGGCAGTAGTTTTCAAAATGTACGACCTCTGTGATCCGCTATCAATCAAGGCTCGCACTACTTTAGACCTCCTCAATCCCTTCAGGGTAACTCGAATCGTTTGTAAAAATACCTGGGGGCTAGTGCAATTGGACAAAGTCTGCTCTTTTTGAACGTCCCTCGTAGCAGAAATTTCGGCACTGGTAGCATGTTTATTTTCTGTATCGTCAGAAACACCCGGGCACATTGAAACAACATGTGATCTTTTGCATAAAATACATCTCAAACGACCCCTACACCTTTTCGACTGGTGGCCTATCTTGAGACAGCGAAAACAGGCCCTTTTTTGTGCAACGATTTCTTTTCGTTGCTCATACGACATTTTTTGTGCCTTGAAACAGCTCGCACTGTCATAAGACTCTGTACAAAAAAAGCATGTAAACGCCTCGCAATTCATGAGCCCCGCCGCTGTAGGAATTTCGCTATTCTGCCTAACTTTCCTATCTTTCGTAAAAGCACTGTCCTTATTTAATTATCTTTAATAGATTGTTTCATTCCGAAACCTTCGGCAGCTAAATCTATTCTTTGTTCGTTTTCTACCTCCTGTCTAAGAAACGACAACAAATTTTTGAGACGGACTTCTAAAGAGGAAGAAGTAGTCATGCCCCCGGAAGGAAAGCTCGCCGTCTCTGAGATCGCTGAATCGTCAAAAAATTATGAACGTAGCCAAACTCTAATCAATTCATGCGGTAGGCAGGATTCTATCAGCGCAGCGGGTACAGCATAGCCGAACACTTATCAGAGGATATGCCTAAAGTTTCTAGTGCACGTAACTGTGTCTCTATTTGATCGTAGAGAATGGCAATTTCAAATTTTTTATTCGAGGTGGAATTACTTAGTATTAGTTTCAAAAGCTCTCGAATGTACACTTCTATCTGCAAATCCTCCCTACCAAACCTACTTTGCATACTTTCAATGATTTTATCATAATTCTCCCCCATAGCTGGGTAGCTTTCCACTAATCGCCTAGCACGACTGCCTGGAACGGTAGCTTGAACCAGGTATTCGATCTTGTCGCTCTTATCAATAGAATTATCGCTATGGATTTTTTTAAACTGTGCCCAAAAGGATAACCAGCCTTGTATACTACCGTCATAACGCTTGAATTCTACTTTAGGCAACTTAAACTTATGCATACCTGTCGTTCCGGAGGGGTCTTGGATGGATCCATTACGGCTGTGTGTACTCGTCACCGCTGTTGCTGAGTCCCCCTCTATTTTCTCGAATTTCAGCTTTATTGCGGCATACTTCTTATAATATTCATCACAGCCTTCCATTTCACTAGTCAACTCTTCCTCCGAGGCACTGTCTAACCCGAGTTCATAGATTTGATTGTTCAACACTTTCAACTCATCGGATTTTGTACTTAAAAGTTCGAATGTTATTTGTACCGACTCAATGTCTACTGGATCAGCTCCGAATAAAACGTCGAGTTCATTGGCATATTTTGTAAACAAGCCCCGAATCACACTCCGGCTTTTCTTCAACTTCTTTTCGTTAGACATGCTTATTTACTTATGATCACTTACGACGAATAGGTATTCGGCAGGAATACTAAACACTTGTCGAACGCGGTAAAAGTTTATGCATTAAACTTGGTCAAACCACCGAAACGTTCGTACTCACTATTCACAACTATCCAGTGTCCCGAATGTCTTCTCTAAAACGTAAAAGGTCCTGTCACGGTCGCCACTAATGTTCTGTTCGTACCCAAAAGAGAAGCTACCCGTTTTCCCTGGTTTACGAAGGTTCGAAATTAGAAAATAGAGAAGACTAAAAAATGTAGGTACAAATTTATTGGCGACTGAGATTAAGAACGTCGCGCTAGAACGGTAGAAATTGGAACTACTCCATGGGCCATACCAGTTTGTTTACATCATATGAAAGCATTGATTAATTCCATTTTATCTCAAGTTTCCAATGTGTTTACTTCGTTTACTTGGCTCTGCATTGTTTTTTATATCTTTGCGTATAAGTTAATAGTGTTCGAGTATTTTGCCGATTTAATTCTGGACAATATAATTGTTAAAAGTAGAACTTCAAGTTGAAAAGTTTCAAATATAATATAAGGACGAAGTGAGTTTTATACAAAAAGTGATGGGGGCGGAACCCCCCATTCTGTTCAGTAAAGTGTAAAGAACATACTCTCATATGTTCTGAAACTGGCTTCCCAATTCTCAAGTTTTTAATCCACACTTTCCTTCTGTCCATCAACTCTTTGTTATCTAACTTGGTTTCGAATATAACACTGAGTTTTCCTGCTTTTGGGAAGGTATGAAAACTGATTTCCGGATTTTTCTTCGCCCAAGAAGAGCAGTGAGGTACACAACAATAATGATTCATATTTTCAATGAATATGATCGACTTCAAGCAACCACCAAACACTTCTATGTTAAACAAATTGAACTTTATGTTGAGATTTGAAGGAAACTCGAAAGTAAAACACGGGCAAAGGCTTCCAATATTTTAATTTCAAATGCCAGATAAAGAGATATAAGTGGACTTTATTAAGTGACTGCTCTCTCGAGATGTTAATAAGTGATTTTTATATAATACAACTGAGCTTAAATTATGTAGGTAACCTACTTTTAACCTGAATAATAAAGCAATATAATATTTCTAGGTGAATAATTCAATTAGATGTAATGTAACCCGTAATTTCATTTGAACAGAAGGACAACTATTAGGTAGGTACCCTTTTGAGAATCGTACAATAATAATATTTCTAGGTAAACAATTCAATTAGATGTAATGTAACCCGTAATTTCATTTGAACAGAAGGACAAATATTAGGTAGGTTCCCTTTTGAGAATCGTACAATAAATAATAATAAGCTTATCTTGTTACCTAAATTGAACAGTAATCATATGGCGAATAATGTAAACAAACGATTCTATGGCCCATGCGTTAGTTATGTTCGTACACTGTAGAGGGCGCATTCCTTAGCATGAATCGCCTATGTCATATAACCACCGAATGCGTAACGAACAACGAACTCGTTTGCAACCAAAATCTGAACTCCAACTCCAACTACTCGCTAAAAATTATCAAATATAAAAAACACAGGTCCCTGACGGCGCCGGTCTCCCATAGTCAGGTATCGTCGCCCTAGCAACCGACGGATTTATCGATACCCTTTTGATTGTCCAGCTGCGGCGTTGCCGCTATCAGTTAACAGCCTTTGTGTCTCCGACAACGAGTAAAATGAGGCTGTAATACTAGCCAAACATATAACTACCTTAGCACACAAAGCAACTGAAGACGTTCAAACAGTAGTTATAATTCAACAAGTCCTCAAGAATGCAAAACATGAACTAATAGTAACCATTACTTCAAATGGCCAAAATTTGTTGTTCGCCCCAAAGTGAAGCCATCTTGGATTTAGCATCGCCATCTAGCGGTTGACGAATTTAGCCTATATCACAGAATCAATAAACTACTATTGGGAAGTTCATCATCCAGATACGCCTCTATCGGAAAATATTTGAACTATTTCATCACGTAAAACACCAACAAACTCCTGAATGTGGAGTTATGGTACACTTCTCTGACACATTCACACACTGATTAGTCTACACATTTGTTTTACACAGAACTTTGCCATAATTCGAAAAACACAAGGTACAATACAAAATACAACGTAAATAATAGTTAACTCATGTTTTTGACATATTACGATCAGCTGATTACGGTTTGTTGCCGACATTATTGAACAGACATCAGTGCCCTCATCGGTAGAAATTCTTCCCAATACAGAAGTGAATCCAACGACATACTCGATAAAAGCCAGGCCTTCCAGAAGTGCACAACTGATATTTTTGTAGATGTTCATTAAGTATCGACCAGTTCGAATCCCGCTAGAAGAAGTTTATTTTTCTCAAATTCTTATGATTTGTTTGAATGCCGTTCAATAAGAGCGTAGTTAAATATTCTATTGCTTGTCCTTCAGTGAGTCAGTTGAAGACGGCTAATTAATTTGAGGCATGTCACTTTAAATTTTGTGTATTTTTCTATAGCCCAGTACCTATACCATAGCCATATAGTAGAGACACTTGAATGTCAGTACTTGGTTCTCGAGGGTCAAATTTCTATGACCTTCATTCTGTGCTCGGGGTGTGTAATGTCATTTTGTGGCGGTTAATTTGAATGAACTGGATACCAAGTGTCAAATCAGTATGTTATTTCAGATAAAATTAATATTTTGTCTAGGATAACGTTTGAAATAAATGTAAATAGTTTGAAATTTTGAAGTACCAACAATAGCTATTCCACTTTTCTGTTGCTTTTTTCCTCCAGTCCATATTTGTTCGGGAATGTATATTCGATGACCAGTAAATAAAAAGCTATCAAGAGGATGTTTCATTTGCAGCAGCTTCAAATATGTACAATAGATATATTCAATATTAACAATGTAATAAAGACTATAATATGACTTCAAATGGTTTTTTTTTATTCATTCATATTTGAAAATTTATTGTGTCGAAAGTTCTAGAACATTTCTTTCTCAAAGTGAAATTCAATATTGAAATGCGATAGGTGTTATAGAGAGTTTCGGGAGATTTTTCAAGTAAATCCTGTCGGTTACACGCCTTCAATCATGCCTCACACCTGAAAGAGTAATTTAATATTAATATTTCGACGCAAATTAGTTTTCATTCAAAGTTTTGCAATTTGTGAAAAATATATGGAAAGTTTAAAGAGCTACTATTCTGCAGAACACTGACGGGCTATTACCTTTTGACATCCTTCGGAAACCTCAAGAGAGATGATAATTTGTCTCTAGCCTTCGAGAAACATCCGCGATAAGCACACACATCTACCTTGGTAGTCAGCCATAATGATTCAAAATACAATATTTTATACACACATTGATGTTCATCAATCAAGTTGATTGATAACACCTCCATTTGTCAAATCGCTGAAGTTGGTGTTCTGTGGCGAGTGTCTCTACTGCCTGATAGGCATTCCAGATACTTGTCAAAAATGTCAAATGAATCGAAATCAAAAACACTTGACATAGTCAGTGGGCATACTTGAAGACTGGCGTTAAATCAAATCATCTTTCGAACAATCTGTTCAGGCCAGTCTCAAATTACCTACACAGTAGGTTTCGGCTGGCACCTGTCAGAAAACAACTACTCCCCTGGCAAATACCACGAAGGGCATTGAATTATATCCGACCAGGTGCCAGTGCAGGTTTCTTCACAGAAGCAAATCCTGCATTTGCTTTCGTCGATACAAATGAAGAAATTGATTTTCAATTATAGGGACGGACACACTTGCAGACCTAACCTAACCTAACCGGTCTGCAAGTGTGTCCGTCCCTATAATTGAAAATCAATTTCTTCATTTGTATCGACGAAAGCAAATGCAGGATTTACTTCTGTGAAGAAACCTGCACTGGCACCTGGTCGGATATAATTCAATGCCCTTCGTGGTATTAGCCAGGGGAGTAGTTGTTTTCTGACAGGTGCCAGCCGAAACCTACTGTGTAGGTAATTTGAGACTGGCCTGAACAGATTGTTCGAAAGATGATTTGAATCGAAATCAACCAATACGGCGCCATCTGCCCCCCAGAAACTATCGTTTGTTTTCTTTTTTATAAGTGTGTATGATTGGTTAAAACTGGTATAGAACGCGAGATTAATCTGACGTCTGATGAAAACAAACACGACCTACCTCAATGTTTACTTGGTTTGAGGTTATGGTTGTTTGATAGTTTATTTAATTCCTGTGATATGCCTTGTTTTTCGAAATTTTCCTGTTGTTTTTCCCAATTATAACATAAGTAACAATGGTTGTTAAGTGTTTAGTGAAAGGATGTAAAAACAATAATGTAAAATCATGGAATAAAAGTTTTTTTAGTCAACAAATGTTCCAATTGAGACAAGGGTGGTATGTTTTGACTGATGGATTCTGATGGTTTATTTATTTTTTATTTAATTTATCATTTCCAAAAACATCACAGTTTCCATAACAAGTAGTTTGAGTTTGCTACATTGAAAAAAATATTTCATCTCTGAAGTAGTGGTTTGTCTTCCTTCATTTTCTTTGGTCTAGAAAAGTCAAGATCTTTCACTCGTCCTGGTTCTCCAGGCACATTTTTAGGTGGCATCCAATAAGCTTTTACCCCTGTTCTAGTAACATCTTCTTTCTTTCGCATTGCATTGCCAATCGAAAACAAAACAGCTGCAACATGTGTACATACTTCACCAAGGCCTGCAATGCAATTACAATGAGCACTTTCGACTGTGCCATCCTTATCAGTTATGATCCATGGGGTAAGTAATTTTGCATTCAGTCTTTGAGAATGCATAACCTGAAAAACATTGGAGTGTTACATATCAACTAGAATATTTGTGTAACTTGTTGATAATTGATCTGGTGAATTTCAAAATGATGATTATTTTTTTCGAGGAAAATGAGATTACAAAGTTCTTGAATATTTATGAATGTAGATAGGGCATTTTCAAGTTATTTTCACTTTTCTTACAAATATTCATTCAAATATAGATAAAATAGAGTAACTGACTTACTTGTCCTAAAACCAAGATGGGTTTTTCAAAATGCTTGACAAATATTTTCCGAACCCATCCACAAGCTGCCTGATTGTAAGCCTCCAAACCTTTGTAAGCTTTCATTTCACTGAGTGTATATGCACTTTTAGTGTGAATTAGCTAATTGACAATATCTGGATACATGATATGTGGAAACATTAAGAGCTCGGTAGAACACTCTTCGAAATCAACATAAGGATCAATACCCAAAAGTGATATTTTAGATGAATATCTTCTACGATGAGTTTCGTCGAGAGTCGAATGATATTCAGATAGATCACTCATCTTTAGGATCTGAATACAGGAAGCACAGAAAAGTAATGAGCTTGGAAGGGCATGGTCACCTCATTTTATAGCAGATTCCATAATTACTGAAACAAATCAATTAAGAATCCAGGTAGAGATCAAGATATTATCATGTATCATTTCAGTGAATTGAATAAAAAATGTTAATTACTATGGTCTTCATTCCTACTTCATTTACCTGGGTAAAATGCAGTTTTTATTCCATGATTTTAAATTGTAGTTTTTTCATCCTTTCACTAGGCACTTAACAACCATTATCCTTTATGCTGGAATATGGAAAAACATTTTTTAACAGGGAAATTCTGAAAAACAATCAGCAAATCACAAAAATCATAACCTCAAACCAAGTAAACATTGAGGTAGGTCGTGTTTGTTTTCATCAGACGTCAGATTAATCTCGCGTTCTATTTGCCCCCCAGACATAACCTGATCTGGAATGCCTAATAGAACGCGAGATTAATCTGACGTCTGATGAAAACAAACACGACCTACCTCAATGTTTACTTGATTTGAGGTTATAGTTGTTCGTTAGTTGATTTAATTCCTGTGATTTGCCTTGTTTTTCGGAATTTTCCTGTTGTTTTTCCCAATTATAACATAAGTAACAATGGTTGTTAAGTGTTTAGTGAAAGGATGAAAAAACAATAATGTGAAATCATGGAATAAAAGTTTTTTAGTCAACAAATGTTCCAATTGAGACAACGGTTTTGACTGATGGATTCTGATGGTTTATTTATTTTTTATTTAATTTATTGTTTCCAAAAACATCACAGTTTCCATAACAAGTAGTTTGAGTTTGCTACATTGAAAAAAATATTTCAACTCTGAAGTAGTGCTTTGTTTTCCTTCATTTTCTTTGGTCTAGAAAAGTCAAGATCTTTCACTCGTCCTGGTTCTCCAGGAACATCTTTAGGTGGCATTTAATAAGCTTTCACCCCTGTTCTAGTAACATCTTCTTGCTTTCGCATTTCATTGTCAGTCGAAAACAAAACAGCTGCGACATGTGTACATACTTCACCAAAGCCTGCAATGCAATTACAAAGAGCACTTTCGACTGTGCCATCCTTATCAGTTATGATCCATGGGGTAAGTAATTTTGCATTCAGTCTTTGAGAATGCATAACCTGAAAAACATTGAAGTGTTACATATCAACTAGAATATTTGTGTAACTTGTTGATAATTGATCTGGTGAATTTCAAAATGTTGATGATTATTTTTTTCGAGGAAAATGAGATTACAAAGTTCTTGAATATTTATGAATGTAGATAGGGCATTTTCAAGTTATTTTCACTTTTCTTACAAATATTCATTCAAATATAGATAAAATAGAGTAACTGACTTACATGTCCTAAAACCAAGATGGGTTTTTCAAAATGCTTGACAAATATTTTCCGAACCCATCCACAAGCTGCCTGATTGTAAGCCTCCAAACCTTTGTAAGCTTTCATTTCACTGAGTGTATATGCACTTTTAGTGTGAATTAGCTAATTGACAATATCTGGATACATATGTGGAACCATTGAGAGCTCGGTAGAAAACTCTTCGAAATCAACATGAGGATCAATACCCAAAACTGATATTTTAGATGAATATCTTCTACGATGAGTTTCGTCGAGAGTCGAATGATATTCAGATAGATCACTCATCTTGAGGATCTGAATACAGGAAGCACAGAAAAGTAATGAGCTTGGAAGGGTATGGTCACCTCATTTTATAGCAGATTCCATAATTACTGAAACAAATCAATTAAGAATCCAGGTAGAGATCAAGATGTTATCATGTATCATTTCAGTGAATTGAATAAAAAATGATAATTACTATGGTCTTCATAACTACTTCATTTACCTGGGTAAAATGCAGATTTTATTCCATGATTTTAAATTGTAGTTTTTTTTATCCTTTCACTCGGCACTTAACAACCATTATCCTTCATGCTGGAACATGGAAAAACATTTTTTAACAGGGAAATTCTGAAAGACAATCAGCAAATCACAAAAATCATAACCTCAAACCAAGTAAACATTGAGGTAGGTCGTGTTTGTTTTCATCAGACGTCAGATTAATCTCGCGTTCTATACTGGGGGGCATGTAGACTATATTAGTTAGGTTAGGATTTTTCGAGCGCGAAATTTGAATTCAGGTCCATCACGGAAACCTGTCATTTAGTTTCCCATGAAAATCTTATGGGACTAAAAATTTTTCGACTGTCGCTTTTTTCAGGTATCCAATCTCATTCGTTAGAACTGGTTTTGCATGAAAAAGGAGGAATAGAGTTTCCTTCATCTGTCTGATGCAAAATAATTGAATGAAATGGTATACTTTCCATGAGTTTGTATATATAATAATGCATTGCAAAATGTATGGTAGGTATGCATATGTTTCAGATTGATGAGCGGCAGATTACTGGTGGGGCAACAAAGTTAGCGGGAAAGTTAAAGTTGAATCCGTTCGAATCGCTCTACAACCCAGGCTGAGGAGAGCATATTTCTGTTTCACTCTGCGATTTGTCTAAGGCCTTCGACTGTGTTTCTCACGATATTCTTTTGGAAAAATTGAATTATTACGGAATCAGAGGAGGTGTCCTCTCCTTAATTGAGTCATATCTGAACGATCGCTATCAAGCTGTTATGTTCAATAATAAATCTGATTTTAAAGAAATAAAATACAACGTCCCTCAGGGTTCAGTGTTGGGATCGTTCCTTTTTATAATTTAAGTCAATGATCTTTGTAACATTATATCGCCTCAGAAATATTTTTTATTTGCCGACGATACCACTCTTGCTTGTTCCCATAAAAATTTAAATTAGCTGAAAGGTTTATCTGATGAACTGGAAGATAGAACTGCAGGTTGGTTTGTTAGAAATAATCTCAAACTGAACAATGAAAAAAATCAAAAACTATTCGTTTCATCAAATTTTTCTTGGATGAGGAAAGATAATGTAAAATTGCTGGGACTATCACTAGACAATAGACTAAACTGGAAGAGTCATACTTCACAGTAGAAAAAAGGAAGATTATCTAGCATATTATTCATACGGGGACAGATACAAACATTGACCAGTACTGATACGCTGAAAATAACATTATTCTCCTTGTTTCATTCACTAATGCACTATGGAATCATACTCTGGGGAAATTTTTCGGGTGCCTTGTATATATTTCGGCAACAAAAAAAAGTCATCACAATTGTTGCAAGTACTGGCTTCAGAGAACACTAATCGCCCTTTGTTTATTCGTTTGGGAATTTGATCTCTTTCTTCGCTATATATTTTCAGTGTTATGTCACATGATTATGAAACCCGGCAAGCAGATAGAATTAGAACAATAACTTGTTATCGATTAACAATGTCTCAAAAGAATTCACTGAATCTGGCACTGAATGATTATCAACCAAATAATTTGAAATGCATGAATATGTATGATTTTGAAAGAACAATGAAATCATTTATCGTAAATAATTGTTTTTATTCGGTTTATGGATACATCGAAAATAAAACTTCTGTAATAAATGTTTGTTTGGACTTGCTCACCGATTGGTCCATATTCTCAGTGTTTTTAATATTTGTATCCATGTTTGACTTTTTTTAATGTTGTATACTTGTCATTATGTTTTTACATTTTTTTTGAATCCTGTGTCTGCAGCTTGTTGACTTGCTACAAATAATTCTCATTATGATGTAATCAATAAATATATTATGTTCTATCCTATTCTTGACATGTTTATATCAGGAGAGCTAGTAATGTAGTCAGATGTCACGTGTAGTGAGCTGGAAAAATTATTCTAGTTGGAAAATTGTGCAGTGTTTCGCTCCTGAATGTAATCAGGCATCCAAACAATTGCAAAACGTATCAAGTAGAAATATGGATAAAAAATTTGGATGATCAAAGAACGTAAACGTTTATGGCCGGCGGTAACTGATTCTGGGGTGTTTTTCGGGTTTGTTTGCCGTGGTCCACAGGTTTTTACTCCCGACGTTTCGTCTACAGCTGTTGTAGGCATTACCAAAGTATACGAGGTAAAACGGACGCAATGTAATCGTTTTCACAGTACATATCCTTCTAGACATCTTAGTCGCTATGTTCAAGGTCAGTTGCTAAGCGCGATATTGGTATTCACTTTTCAGGTTAAGTTGCTACTATAATGACCAGTTGCTGTGAGTAGTGGTTTACAGGCAACTACTTTAGATATCTTGTTAAAGAAAAACAGCTCACCACCGTCATTTATGGCAAGTTATTATCAGAGTTGCTACGACGGTTAGCAACTGCGATAACCACTTTACTTAGTGAATAGCCCTGATTGACAATTGATGGATTGAAGAGGTGGTGCAGGGTTATGAGATTTCAAATAGGTATTAGGCATTCCAGATACTTGTCAAAAATGTCAAATGAATCGAAATGAACCAATACGGCGCCATCTGTTTTTTGCAAACGAGTGTGTGATTGGTTGAAACTTGTGATTGTTATATATTGTTTAGTGGGTGGAGGATGTGAATTAAACTACATCTAGAAGGCAACTCGTTTATTGCATATCCAGCGCTGCTGTCAGGTGCTGGAGTGGGCCGCGCATGCGTATCATACGCTTATGTACGTATGCAACATTGGTTGCATACCTACATGAGGTACATGTGACATCTCCCTTTTTTTTTACAATTATTGTTATGTACAATGGGAATGTCGCTGGTGGTTAGAATTATAAAAAACTATATATATATATATATATCACATATAACACTAAATTGACACAATATGTATTTGTATATAACAATATCACAGATGACTTAACATAAACATTAAAATTGCCAAATAGATGTTTTATTTTCCAACACATTTTATTTTTTTTTTAGTTATAATATTATGTAATGTTTCAAAGCATTTTACTTGACCAAAATTTCCTGGAAAGTTAAAGGATTGAAGATATTGTAATCTTTGATTTTATTTGGATTGAGGACAAGTATTTTGTAATACTATTCACTATCTGAATCTGAGGTAAAGTCATTGAAACGACTTGGTTTCTTAACGAGTCTACCTCTCCTGGTAGTTGCTATTTTTAATTGCGACGTTCCAGCTTCCTCTATATTTTCCTTTTTACTTTCGGGTGAAATTTTGTCATCCAAACTAAAATTAAAATCACTATCACAATTTTCAAATTGTTCATCGTCACTTAGAAATTTATTTTCAGCATCATCAATATTTTCATTTTCTATAATTTCATGAAATTCGTCAAAATTTGCTTTAGCACCACTAGATCTGATCATTCTATTTCTCCTTTTTGAACTTCAATGAATTTATTATCATTGTGTATTATGTCTGGTTGATATGAATTTACTGTAGTGTTTGGTTCAAAATGAACTTTTCTGTCTTCTCTAATGAATTTTCTATTACGAATAAAAATTTTGTTATTTTCCATTAGAACTTTATATGATCTAATGCCCACTTTCTTGATAACTTTTCCAGATTCCCATAAGCCTCTTGGTTTTAGTTGTACTTTAACTAAGCAATTATTTTTTAATTCTTTTAACTTTTTTATACCTCGATTATCATAATAAGTTTTCATGTTCTTTTGAGACGTTGCTATAAAATTATCATATTTCAATTTATTGATTAGCTTAGGCTGGAAAAAATCATTGGTTTGAGGAAGAGTATTTCTCAAGTTTCGGTTCATCAATATATTTGCTGGAGAGTTTTCGTTATCAAGAGGAGAATTTCTCAGATCTAGTAGGGCTAAATAAGGGTCTCTTTTATCGAGAAAACATTTTTTTAAAACGTTTTTTACTGTCTGAACAGCACGTTCAACTTGTCCATTAGATTGCGAATAAGTAGGCGATGAAGTTATATGAGTGAATTCCCAATTTTTTGCAAAATCTTTAAACAAATAACTAGAAAATTCGGGTCCATTATCTGAACATACAATTCTTGGGATTCCAAATCGTGCAAAAATGGCTTTTAATTTTGAAATTACATTTTGACTAGAGAGATCTTTGTTTAAATTTGCTATTTCTACATATTTAGAATAGTAATCTGTTACAAGTAAATAACTTTCATTATGCAAATGAAATAAATCACATGCTACTTTATAAAAAGGCAGTGTGACAATTTCGTGAGAAATCATAGGCTCGGGGGGCTGAGATTTCTGGAGATTTTGACAAATCTGGCAAGACACGATCAAATCCTGTATGTGTTTATTCATGCCTGGCCAATAAAATGACAAATTAGCTTTAGCAGTACATTTATTGATACCTAGATGGCCATAGTGTAATTTATTTAATATATCTTTCCTACAGTTTTTTGGTACAATCCATTTTTGGCCTTTATATAACAAACCATTGATTTCTGTTATCTCATGTCGAAATCTGTGGTAAAATTTCACATTTTCTGGTACATCCTTGATTTTGTTTGGCCAACCTTCTTTTATCATATTTTTTAATGCAGTGAGTTCTGAGTCTAATTCACTTTGTTTGACAAATTCCTTATGTTTTTCATCAGTAATATTTAAATTCAAAGAAACTAAACATACTTGAGCTTCTATCTCAAAGTCAATATTTTCATCAAATGTTTCATTTTCAAATGCTCTGGATAAAGTATCAGCTAATATCAATTTTTTTCCTGGCTTGAAAATTAAAGTAAACTCATATTTTCTTAATTGAATCAAAATTCTTTGCAATCTTGGTGGACATATATTCAAAGGTTTTTTTATTATTTGCAATAATGGTCTATGGTCGGTTTCCACAAAAAAATGTTTTCCAAAAACGTATTGATAGAATTTTTCTATACCGAACCAAATTGCTAAGAGTTCTTTTTCAATTTGAGCATAGCGTTTTTGTGTATCAGTGAAGGATTTCGATGCATGGGCGCAGGGCATGTTTTCTTGTAGGAGAACAGCTCCCATACCATTTTTTGATGAATCTACAGATATAGTTGACTGTTTATTAATATCGAAAAATTTTAAACAAGGACTTTTACTGATTATATTTTTTAAACACTCAAAAGTTTCATCATGAATTTTCTCCCATTTGAAAATTATGTCTTTTTTTATGAGTTCCCGTAGTGGTGCCGTTTTTTCTGACAAGTTTTTAACGAATCTACCTACATATGTTACTAAACCTAAAAATCTTTGAATATCTTCCTTACTTTCTGGTTTTTTCATATTTTTTATTTCTTGAACTTTTGAATCATCTGGCTGCAATCCAAATTTTGATATTCTATGGCCCATATACTTTACTTCATTAGCTAGAATAACACATTTACTTTTATTAAATTTCATATTATGTTTTGCAGCTAACTCAAATACTGTTTTTAGACGTTCATTATGTTGTTCTAACGTTTTGCCTGAAATTATTATGTCATCTACATAAACTTTGACTCCTTGTATGTTACCAAATATTTCTTCCATTCTCTCTTGGTATACTTCACAAGAACTAGATAAACCGTATGGTAAGCGAAGAAATTGATATCTGCCAAAAGGTGTTGCAAATGTGCATAGTTTTGAACTTTGTTCATCTAGTTTTACCTGAAGAAAACCTTGAGTTGCATCTAAAGTGCTAAAATATTGAGCTCCTGTTAGTTTTGACGTTAATTCTTCCAAAGTTGGTAAGTGAAAATAATTTCTTTTTATAGCTTTATTTAAATCAATAGGGTCCAGACAGATTCTAAGTTGTCCATTTCGTTTTCGAACTATAACAATTGCATTTACCCAATCAGCGCTTTCATCCGATTTTTTTATCATATTTTGTTCCACTAAAGCATCTAGAGTTTCCTTGAACCTATCTAAAATTGCATATGGAACTTTTCTGGCTGGATGAACCACTGGTTGAACATTTTCTTTGAGTTCAATATGATGAAGTTTATCTAAACATCCAATACCATCAAATAAAAAATTATATTTATTCATTAACTGTTCTACTAACAAATTTTTTGTTTTTATGTTATTTTTAGGGTCAGTTTGGATAGTCTCAACTCTTTTTATAAGATTTAGATCTATGCAAGTTTTTAGACCTAACAATGGAATACTTTTTGTATCAACCACATAAAATAAAAGATGTACCAAATTTCCTTTAAATTTGCATCTTAGATTGCATTCACCAATTACTGACAAATAATTTTGGGTATATGAACACAATTTTATATTTGTTCTACGCAAATTATTAAAATCAAAATTTACAGATTCCAAAACACTTACAGATATGATATTTGCCATTGCCCCGGTGTCAATTTTAAATTCTACTGGTCTTTCATTTATTTCCAGGTCCAGAACCCATGATTTCACATCGACATTGTCCACCTCCTGTTCTACGACATCTTCAATACTTCCTATGAAAAGAAAATCATTATCATTACGGATATTATTTTCATTTATTGAATAAACATTTCTATGTTGGTTTTGAAAATTACTATTCTGACCAATACTTTTATTTCTACAATATGAGGAAAAATGATTCAAAACACCACATTTCAGACACTTTTTACCAAAAGCTGGACATTTTCCATATTCATGCTGGTTACCACATTTCCTGCAGCTCCTAGTCATGGGCTTGGGATGATTTCTTTCAGGGCGGCTTCTCTCTGAACTTCTACCTCTGAAGTTTTTTCTAACCCTTTTCTGACTGCTTGGCTTCACGAAATCTATGTTGACCATTGAATTCTGCATTCCATATCGATTTGAGATTTTTTTATTATTGTCTCTTGCATTTTCGCTGGTTATACAGATATCTATTGCTTTTTGCAAAGTTTCTACGTCTTCTTGCAATAATTTTTCTCTCAAAATTTCTGATAAAAGACCACATATCATTATGTCTTTCACTAAGCTCTCGCGTAAGGTACTCAATTCACAGTTTAGTGACAAATTTTTCAGTTCTGTTATATACTGATCTATAGTTTGACCTTCTTTTTGCCTGCATGTTAGAAATTTATGACGTTCGAAGGCAAGGTTTCGTTTGGGATTGAAATGTTCATCGAATTTTTTGATAAGAGGGTCAAATTTGTCATTTTCTTCATCTTCGAAAGTGAATGTATTATATATCCTAATACCTTCATCTCCAATGAGAGTAAGTAGTTGAGCACATTTTGTTACGTCTTCCTTTTTACTGATTTCAGTGGCTTGAAGGTACGTCAGGAACCGCTGCTTCCAAAACTTCCAATTTTCGGAAATATTTCCAGTCATTACCATTGGTGGGACTCCTCTATAATCCATTTTAAAGCTTTTATAACTTCATACAACCACGTTTTATTGCAAAAAAATTTTTTTTATTTTTGACAATATGGCGGACTTCAGGCACATTGGATTGGTTCTTTTAAGACTGCGCCATGTTATATATTGTTTAGTGGGTGGAGGATGTGAATTAAACTACATCTAGAAGGCAACTCGTTTATTTGTAGCTTTCTTTTTGGGAGTTTCAAGCCCCAGGGCAGCTAATTTCAGCTTTACCATTGGTTGAAAAATGACATGTGTCAAATTCCACCAATAGTGAAGCTAGAATTAGCTGCCCCGGGGCTTGAAACACTCAAAAAGAAAGCAGCAATTGCATATCCAGCGCTGCTGTCAGCTGCTGGAGTGGGCCGCGCATGCGTATCATACGCTTATGTACGTATGCAACATTGGTTGCATACCTACATGAGGTACATGTGACAGTGATAGCCACCCAGACATCACGTGATCTGGAATGCCTAATGGTCCGAAAGTAACCGAAATCTAGGTTTTGTGGTTCAAAACAAACCACTGCCACAAGTACAAAGGTGAATTCAGACAGATACGATATCCGACGTCCGAATCGTACTCGTATCATGGGACAATTTGGGTGGTTCACATAGAGCCGATTGTTCTCGGATACGAAATTCCGGAATTCATGATTCTGTGTGATCATTATAAATTTCAGAGATTCGCAGCATTGTCTTCGGAAAATGTTCGCAGTATTCGTTTCGCCGACTCAATGCCGCAAGATAACGTTGGCCGGAAACAAATTCTCGACTTGAACGTAAACAAGGCGAAACTACGCATGCGTAGCTGTCAATTTGTACGTTTACGTTCATGACAGCACTTCAACTCTCTAGGACCAAAGATGAACAGAACAATACAAGTAAAAGTGCATTGTCACAGAACACACACACACACATATGTTTTCTGTGGCTGATTACTGATTGTTTTTTGTCTTTGGGTGTCATTGGTTGTGAAAGTTAAAGATTCATTGCGTTGCCACAACATATCTGCATTGCATTGTGCCATGGAGTTATTGCGGATCATTTGAGTATATTCAATCGTTTTGTTACGTCCTAGCGCCGGCCCTGACGAGATCGTAAACGCAGATGAGGGATCGCCAAGGACAGTAAACTATAATAGAGGATGGCCAGTTCCCTATATTGCAATGTTATCCTGTCAACTGACGTCACCACGATTCCTTCCGTAGTTTATATGTACATTTCGTGATGCAGTGGAACCACAGAAATACAGGGAACTAATATGATGCAGTTTCAGCTACTCTAACGAAGTGACTGTTGTCAATTGCCATCAATGCCATGCCATATGCTTGCCACCTTTTATTTTTATTCACTTGAATTAATTGTCTATGCTTGAAACTTTTTGGTAGATATTCGAAGTTGTGAAAAGTGTACTCAATATATATTATTTTTTCTAGGTATGACTATCAATAATAAAACCAAAACATTAGTATTGTGAATCTGTTTTTGGTTTTTGGTTATGTTTACGGAATCGCTATGACGTCAATGACAGCATAATGAAATTGGCGATAGTTTACTATCCTTTAGGGATCGCGTCGTAGCGTCGTCATTTTCCAGGAACTGTTATTGGTTGCCGCCTGGAGAATTTGAGACACGTCATCGGGGCTTCTCTCGAGGATTCTCGATAGGTACGCAGGTATATATACGGGAGAGACTTCGTCGCGGGCAGAGTAAGTTAGAGAGTTAGTTATTCGGAAGTTTGTATTCAGAGCTAAGTGGAGCGAGTTTAGTAGAGCTAAGTGGAGAGAGTTTTGTAATTGCTAAGTGCAAGTAGTCGACGTGTAGAATTTGTATAAGAGAGAATTTTTAGTACAGAGAGTTTAAGTACCGAG
The DNA here is from genome assembly GCA_032362365.1 of Zygogramma bicolorata. Lineage (NCBI taxonomy): Eukaryota > Metazoa > Arthropoda > Insecta > Coleoptera > Chrysomelidae > Zygogramma > Zygogramma bicolorata. Next base: position 475,810 of record JAVJAQ010005007.1, read on the forward strand.
CATTGGAAAGTTATCAGAGCGATTTAAGTGATTCTGTTGTATTGTATTGTGATAGTTATAATAAAAGTAGTTTAGTGTTGTTTGGTGTTTTTATCGACGAACCCAAGGATATATCGTAACAGTTTGTTCAATTCTCGTTAGAATATTGTGTTGTATAAAAAACTTTTTGCACAATTATTATGCAGGAAAACAAGTGCTGTGTAACGGGTTATTTTCAAGATAACAGGAGAGGACCAAACTAATTCACGAGTGAGGTCGTTGATGAATGGTGAGTTCTGCAAGAAATCTGGTTCACCATTTTCCCTGATTTTGTAGATATATTTGTTTGATTTCTCATTCTGTTTCAGTTGTTACAACAAAGGAATCAGTTTTTTAAAAATACTGGTTAGTTTACATTTTTCTCAAGTATTTTTGGGAAGTGTAAAATAATATCTATATATTTTAGAAAATGTGCCGTCAGAGTTTTCACAAGGAGGTCCATCTGAAACATGCCTTTTTAAACTATCAAAACTGAAGAATTTAAAAAAAAATCATCAGAAATTCCAGGCGGAACAAAGGGAGATGATAGAAAAAATCAAAGAATGCAACATATTCTTAGGAGATGGACTTGCTAAAGATAGAATGGAAAATAAAAATTTGGAAAAAAAATTAAATCTTGAGAAACAAAACTCTCTACCAGAATCTTGCCAAGTTAATTGAAAGAGAATTTTAGAAACTTTTGAGAAATACAGTGAAGTGGTCCTAAGAAGACATCTCCATAAAGCTATCACGCTAAGATATTTCAGCAAACTGGCGTATTTTTATTTACGGAGAGAAAATTATTTTCTCTCAAATGTGAGAACATTCCAATTAGAATGTACTAAAATTAATATGACTTCAGGTTTGCTGAAGGATGTACTCATATTTTTGTCACTTGATGCAGTGAAAAATACTAACAAGGAAAGGGACATAGTACTATTATATGATGCAATGAAAGTTTCAACAACATGTGAATATGATAAAAAAACAAGAAGTTTTAGGGCCTTACAGTTATGGTTAGATTTTAATGGCAATAAGTTTATCTGGAAATTGAAAGCAACTGGCTTCCACAGTGATATAAATGAAGATTCACTGATGGAAATCAATATTACTTCATACATTACATCACCCGAAGACGATTGCGGATACCAGCAATCGAAACGTCGTGAGTAAACTCAACTTGAAACTTGGTTTCAACATTTTTTCAAAATATTCCATTCAATTTCTTTATTTACATTTTTTGACTAGTATTTCATATTCGATACCTCAATTTTCTTGTCACAATATTATTTCATTCATTTCGTTATTTAAATAATTTTTTGACTTATATTTCAGATTCGAGATCTCGATTTTTTTTTTTTGTAACAACAGTATTTTCTCTGATCAATCAATCCCTCATTTCATCATTGAGCAAAAATTTGATTTTGATTTGATTTTTTCTCACTTAATTTGTATATTAATCTTTCCGTTCCTAGCAACAGGTTTCAATAGAGTTAAAAATATAGACAATGGAAGTCCGAACCATTACCATTCATTACTTCATACGGTGCATCATTTGATGTTGTAGCCATAACCCAGCCAACACAGTTACATCGCAGAGATGTCCCTGCGATATCACGACGAGGCGTGTGACGTCCCAAAACTTGTCGCAGGGAACTTGCATTTACGTCGCTCACATGTCGCGATGTCACACTCAGGCGACATCGTCTGTGACACAACTGCGACAAGTTTTGTGACGAAATTGCGACAAGTTTTGTGACAAAATTGCGACAAGTTTTGTGACAAAATTGCGACAAGTTTTGTGACAAAATTGCGACAAGTTTTGTGACAAAATTGCGACAAGTTTTGTGACAAAATTGCGATCAATTTTGCGACGTAATTGCGACAAGATGTGCGATGCCACTGCGATTTATTTCGCTATTAAATCTGTGACGTACTTCTGCCTTTAATATGGGAGATATATTCTGAAATATATCCAGAAATATTGGCAGGCCTTCCGCTTCCAATCTTTCACAAATATTTATGGAAATAATAATAAATGAAACCCAAAGGCAATTCATTAGAAAACTCTCAATCTAGCATTTATAAACGAATACGAAGTATTTTTTCTGTATATAGAAATATACGCAGCAAAACACATTTCATTATCAACACAAAATAAAATTTATTTTATATAAAAATTAAAAAACTATAAAACAAAAATAATCTTTAAAAATAAAATAAAATAATGACAGAGCTAACTCTAATCCGCCCGTCCCTTTCTTTTTTCATATCGTCCCAACCTTTGCCTGGCATGACGAAACCAGTAGGCGCACACTTCCTGCACCCTTTTTTGTGTCTCGCCATGCTCCTGTACAATGACTCCTGAAAATAAGGGATAAGAATTTCAGCTCTGAAAAAAAATCCCATACATAACTCAAACCTATTACAAATTAATTGAAAAACGAGTACCTACGTTGGAATTAAAATTATTCATTGGGTACAAGTTCCATTGGAATGTGTTAAATATGCAGGATCAAGTTAGAAGTTGTTACGATTCTGCATGCCCTACCCGATTTGAGATAAAAGTAATTAAATAACAATTACTGGTAATTTCATTGATTTCTGATATTTAATTACACTGGAGCCTCAATAGAATTGAAACCTATCACTTTATTGACACATCAACGAGATTAGCAAGTTTATGTAATAGTATTTGACCAAACTTTCAGATAAAATAAGTCACTGCTATAATAATCTATTCAAATAAAAGAAAATAATTGCCAACAGGCTTTTTTTACGATTATTACAATGAATTTGTGAATATCATATGTCATCCAAAGATAAAACAAACCAGTTGCAGGTCACTGATATTTTCTATTTGTGTGAGTGCCTATTTGTGTAAATATAGCAAATAAAAAACAAATATCTTTTTACTAATTTCCTGTCAATGAGGCAAACACTCAAATATTAAAAAAAAACAAGTGGGATGTAACCTTTAAGATAAACCAATTTATGTAATTCTTTCATACACATACAATACATATCACCATTATCTACTGGGAGTTGTTGGAAAAATATTGTGAAATACTGTCACTAGATATCAACAAAAAATGTAATACTTACGGCTCAACAATGTAACTATCCGCAAATTTGATATTTGGATATTTTCCCGTTGGCTTAACCAGGAGCATCTGCAGATGATACATAATCAGACAAACAGTATGTTAACGAAACAGGTATACAATCTTCGTTAACATATGTGCTTGTTGATCTCGTTCACCTTCACTACTAATTTCTGAATTTTTTACAATCAAGCGCCTTTTGTGACGGTAAGAAAAACAGGAAAAAGAACGATCCATCTTGTGTAGCAGTTAAGAAAAAGAATACTTACTAATAATACTAATTGGCCACCTCGACTAGATACACTCAACTGGTCCGAAAATTCCGAAATATCAAATATTTGAGAAAGAATCACATGAATTTGGCGGTATCAAGCAAATCAGAAATCAGATTTTAGGTTAACCGACGACGTATGAAGTATGTCAATGTCAAGTATTGGCCATTGGCAGTGCTGTCGCTGTCAACAGCCAACAATTTTCCCCTAGGATTGTTTGGAAGAGGAAGGGCTCTGAAATGACAAGAAAAATCTAGAGGGCTTATTGAGTAAATACTCATTTAAAGATTATTTTTCATAGATCTTCAACGGTTTTCATATTTTTTTAAGGGTCTCTCAGGTTTGACGATGCCGGGGGTTTCTCTCCGTGACTGCCGTTACAATGAGTATTAAAATAAGCAACACTGAAGAGAATATAATCGAAAAATGAATGTGCATGTCTTCTACTAAAACAAAATGCTAACCTTATCTCCACCCCAGAGAATTTTTTTAATGAAAATTTGTCAATTTTTGTTTATAGTATCTATCTATCCAAATACTGATCCATTTTATATGTCATTTTTTATCAACTGATCACTGTATTCTGTATCATTAATATTTCATGGATATTACCAGAATTATATACACTGGACATCATAAGAGCGACATCTACTGGACATTATAAGAGCGATATCTACTGGATGTCACAAATATCAGATCAACCCGATATCGCGATAGTTACATGCCAAATGTGTACATCGCAGCGACCTAACAAAAGTAATGTCTCAGTGTTACTTGATAGTGACATCGCAGGGATGTCATGTCACAGATGTGTTGGCTGGGAATAGTTGGAGACTATAAATCATAAAACCAAAACACCCTGAGAGATTTGGTTATTGACATGACGGTGCATCATTTGATGTTGTAGCCATAATTGCGTTGGAGACTATGGATCATAAAACCAAAACACCCTGAGAGATTTGGTTATTGACATGAGTAATGTATTTTTTCAATACCTTATTGCCTAGGAGAAAAATTTAGAAAATTGAATTTTTTTCTTGATACTCCTCATTCACTTGGAAAAGACATTTTGTTCCTAAGTACATTTGGTTACCTATATAAATTGAACACTATACATTAGAGAGCATAGATAACATTCAAGGTATAATACAGAGCTAAAGCATTTTCTTGGTCTCGGAAAAATATCTGAGAAATTCTCAAACGACTGCTAAACCTAAATTTCAATTTAGACCAATCATGAAGCTGTTGGATCGTCGCACCCTTAAGCCCGTATGACACGGACCAGTTTTCCACTCATAAAATGAATCATTTTTCAATATAACGAATCATTGACAATGAAATGGATAATTTTCTGTGTGAAAATCTAATGTTGTGTGACACTAAAACAAGATATCCTGTTTTACAAGATACTGTGGAATATGTGTACAGTTTCTCATTCAGAAAATGGATGAAATTCATGTTTTCATCCATTTTCTGAATGAGGAACTGTAGACATATTCCACTCTATCGTGTAATACAGGATATCTTGTTTTAGTGTCACACACAACATTAGATTTTCACACAGAAAATTATCCATTTCATTGTCAATGATTCGTTAAATTAAAAAATGATTCATTTCATGAGTGAAAAACTGATCCGTGTCATACGGGCTTTAGTCGCACTAGTCGGAGAGCTGCTGATGCACGTTTCATGAAGTGTTTTATGCACCTTGAAATTTTGTTATAATGCATCTCTTGGGTAGTTGTGAAGGTGAGTGTGTGTTATGGCTAGACCAATCTTGGGACACCAGGTACTGCGCATAGAGGAAAGGTGCAAAAAAATATGGCCCAAATGAAGTGTTTTATTCAGAAGCCAACATTCTTTAATGTGAAATTCAGATAATTTTACAATGGGTAATGAATAAGGCAGACACTTTCAAGGGGGTTAACATGAAAAAATTTTTTTACAAAGTTGTTATTTTTTCTTAACTAAATGAAGTGTTTTATTCAGAAGCCAACAATCATTAATGTGAAATTGAGCTAATTTTACAATGGATAATGAATGAGGCAGACACTTTCAAGGGGGTTAACATAAAAAAATAACCCAAAGTTGTCGTGTTTTATTAAGAAGCCAACAATCTTCTATGTAAAATTGAGCTAATTTCACAACGGATAATGAATAAGACATTCAAACACCGTCTTCAATTCAATAATTAAAAATAATAACAAAAGGCATACACTTTTAGTGGGTCAGGGCAGGACTTGGAACTACTGAAAAGAGGTGTTTCTATAGAATGCCTCAAATGCCTTTTCTTTATTCTATTTCGAGGAGAACTATTATTATTAGCAATTTAAGAGCACATGGGAAGAATAAAAACAGTCCATTTTTACCAAAATTATTTGTAGACATAATATTTTTCCTGTCACTAAGCTGCATCTTCTGGTACCTGAAAGAACGGGAATATCGATAACAGCAAGATGCATAACAGTCACATAGAAAACGTGAATTTGAAAATTCATATACTCGGCAAAAACGATGAAAGATTTTGCATTTCGAATTCTGAAAGGTAGTTCTGATGGCTAGCTATAAACGTGATTATAAGAAAACATATCAAGAGGGACTGTTTTTCTCCCTAGCTGAAGATAATGAGTGAATAGCTGATAACCCGAATTTCAAGTAAAAAACGCTTTCCTTAATATTCTTGGTTCTTGGGCATTCATCGTTTTTTCCGTGCGCTCTTCATTTGCTACAAAATTGTTTTCAATCCCATTCGTATCTGTGCTGGCCATATTGTCTGAAATAATACGTGCTCTCCAAACGATATGTATTAATACTATTCATAAGTAGTAGACTGTGACAGCGACAGCCCAATACAACCCTGTGCGTTCTTCGATATCACAGCCGACCAATTGAAACGCGAGGACTGACTTTCTACCATTCAACTTGTGTATGCTCATAAACTTATTTCTCTCTAATTGGGACGTGATCATCATCCGTCAATGTTATTTTGGGATTACTACAAATACAACAAATTAATTGAAAACAGATGATGAATGATTCTGTAGCCTCTCTGTCCTCACTTTCCATTTGATAACTGAGAGTGAACGGACCCCCCTAAAACGAGTTCAGAATTCTGAAAGATAATTGAATTAGGTCAATATTGCTGCAATATTTCTGAGAGGTTGTATGTGCTCTGTAATGATTTTGTCGTCATATATACGCAGAAATATAAAATTGTATTTTGTCGAAAAAACTATATCAGTGTTTGTAATATTGCAGCAATATTTCTGAATATTGCATTTGTAATATAGAAATAGAATATTTCTGCAATATTTCTGGGATATTGCAACTGCAATTGCAATATTGTAATATTGTGGCAATATTTTCTAAATATTGCGTGCTGTGTGGGATACTACTTCGTTCATCTTTTGAAACGCCTCATATCTGCTTTCATGTCGGAACTTTTTGTGTGTCGGGGATAAGCATGGCCTGTTTTCTATTAACTGGTTTTGGTCGTGGTCGGTTACCTGCATTGAAGAATGCGCATACTTAAAGACTGGCGTTGAATCAAATCATCTTTCGAACAATTCGTTCAGGCCAGTCTACACAGTAATTTACACAGTAGGTTTTGGCTGGCACCTGTCAGAAAACAACTACTCCCCTGGGTAATACCAGCAGAGGAGTTGTGGATCAAACAAAGTCAGCTAGAGAGTTTTCCTGAGGAAATAGAATGTTTGAAAAATGGAAGACACATGGGAAAAGATAGCAGACTCTAAAACCTCCATCCTAAAATGAAAAATCAAATTATTGTACTCAACGGAAGTACCAATTTGGCAAAAAAACTTGGTAAAGACACTAGGGAACCGATTATTCTGGATCCTAAGCACGACTACACGAAGTTACTCATTAGACATTATCACGAAAAATACGACAAAAATACTGGATCATCAATAATGGCCGAGCACCGGTCAAATCGGCATTTTTCAGATGTCAGAAATGCAGAAATGATAAGGCAGAGCCGCTTCCACCACTGATGGAACAATAACCGAAAGAGCAGATGACATCAATATCAATAAGTTTCCGGCACCACTTGTGGATATTTTTGAATAAGATGTGAATTCACGAACTCGAAGATGAAAATTTGATAACGTTTGTAAAAGTCGTAAACATAAACAGGAAACAATTGATATCCAGTGACGTATATTACGTCAAAGTTTGACCTTCACAGACAACTATCTATAGACAACTTTAGTTTGTCAACTGCCACCAGATAGCATATAGCTTAGCTTGAAATCCCAATAGAGAAAATAATTAATCATGAAATGAAAACAGCGAAATTTCTATTCAAAATAAATGTCACAACAGACGAGTCGTTCTCAATAAACTATGTTGTAAACTGATTTTGTATAAAGCACTGCATTTAGTGCGGAAGTACTGATAGGAACAACGCTGCGGCTGCCATCCATCGACAACGACGACAACATTTCAACTTGATCCTTGAGACTTGAGTCTACCTATCTGCGCCAAAAGATGCGCGACTTGTCTCTTCTTCTCTGAGTTCGAAGTTTCGTTTAACCTATCTTTGAATTTGAAATTTTAATTTAACGGAAATTTGTCAATTATTGTGCTTTTGAAAATATTAATGATTTATAGGTATAGCAGTTATAATTAATTATAAACGGTAGGATCAATATGAAATATATTGAAGAAATTTGTTAAGTTTACCGGATTTATGCAACAGTTTTGAGTAATAAGCTTTAAGTAATAAGACATGGAAATTATCCAACTATCTTAAGACAACTGCATAAACGTTCCCATTGAAAAGTGGGGGCTGAACTTAGCTCATTTCTGAGCTTAATACTTATATCTTTTTTCTTTGAAATGCTGCATTATTTTTTGTAATTTATAGTTATGGAAGATAATATTGGTGATGTTACAAAAACAGTTTCCAGTTTTTTACTTGCAAGAGATCCCAGTATTCTAGCTTGGAGCAGGACAGGTCTTGAGAAGGTGAAAGTAAATTTAAAAAACATTATTGTCGATGAAGGAGTTGATGTAAGTTTGAAACTTTTTGTGAGCTTTTTATTATTGTCTAGGTGCTCCCTCTTAACAACTCTCAAAAATCATCATGAGATTTCCTTTTTACTTTTTATGACTTCCTCAGGAGCATCATGGTTTTGTCAACCATGAAAGACACTGTATTTAGTTTCCAATACTCGAGAGAAATTTTCAAAGCAAAATTCATTATACATTGGGAAACTGAATCCGTGATCTGCATTCCAGCTTAACATTTATTCTCAACACGTATTATTTCAACTGTGTGTTGATCAGCTTTACACCATCAATCATAAATATGACCCTAAGGGCGTTCCTTTGGTGTGAAATATTATAGAGTTGCATTAACCTGCAAATATTTCAGAATTTGATGGGCGGTATTGAAATCGAATGAAACAATCACATACACACTGAACAAAGGACGCCTCCGTCTATTTTGTTGATTACACTCAATATGTGAAGGAACAGGCGAGTGATTTATTAGTGAGTCAGCTTGTAAAACTCCAGGTACTCGTTAGCATATATAAATATCATGGCCGGAGGGCAATTATTTTACTTTCGAGTATCAAGATTTATTGAATTATTCTTAATTTCATAAATATGTTTTCCTACGATATCATCAGGGTGATATCCTGACTATTAGTACCAACCTATTGATTTGCTTGCCTACATTTCCTCCTGTGATATCTTTTATAAATTGAAGTCATCTGTCGCGTCTGTCTTCTGTTCGTGAAAGACTCAAAAACAGCTCCACTGAATTCCATACAGTTTCCACCAATATATAGAGTGATTCATGAGGAAGGTTTAGGTATATAATTATAATTTTTTGTTTGCGTTCAAGTGGATCCGAGAATGGTTTAGATTTACAATACGAGCCAACTCAAATTCTTCTTGAAATTATTTTTGTTTATGAGTTATTGCAAGTTAGGTTCGATTAGGATAGATCAGATTATAATTATTTTCATGGCAAACAACATTTGCCGAGTGATATGATGGATGAGCTAGTTCCGTCAGCAGAACTCGAAAATGACCAAAATAATCACTGAAGTTTTTCTATCCCAAAGAGTTGCCATAATCTTTTTAACACGAATGGAATATTAAAACCGAAAGATGGGATGACTAGTTTCAAAACGGTCGAAGACTTTCTGATTTTTCATAAATTTTTGAGGTACGCAACGTGATTTTTCCAAAAAACTATATTTTAAATTTGATCGGTCTTTTCATTAAAATACTGAAAAAGTAGATTTTCCACGATTATTTCGTAAATAGAAAAAAAAATTATTATGGGTAGTTTCAAAAACGTATACGATCAAACATGAAAAACAGTTGTTTCATTTTCAGTGTGTTTGGGAAAGCTGTATGTGGTTTTCATTTTCGTTCAATATATAAAAACTGTCAAAAGAAGTTGCAGTGATCGACCGTATATCGCAGTTGAATTCATTGACTCGACCTGTCGAGATATATTCGTTCGCTGAACATTTTATGCTCGTTGGCAGCAATCAAGTATTATTTTCTAATTACTATTTCGCCCGTATCGGCTATTTGTTCGGTTTTTCGCACAAAGTTGGTGTGTTATTCGAAATATATTATTACTTTATTTGGTGTGGTTTGTTCTTCGGGGAGAAAGTTGGAAGAACCATCGCCGATCAAGAAAAATGTCCTTTTTTGGCAGAGAAATCAAGCAGCTGTTGAACCACCTTTGCTCATCGTGAGTCAGATCACTGGTGAGTCATTTGTCAACTGTCACAAATATATTTTTACAAGCGTTTCGGGAAATCAAGAAAAATATTCAATTTATGTTGATTACGTTCATTTTCCAACCACATTAGGCTATCGTAATCCAACACAGTGGCAGCTATAAATTATAAGTAAAATCCAAGTCGCAATGAAACATAAAAAGCTTATGACAGATATTGGCGGCTGTCAATGTGGCGTATCTATATCTTGGATCAGTCGAATAAGAGCCGATTTATACATCTCTATTTAAGTTCTAGTCCTAAAATGACAGATATTTCCTCGCTCTGTTTCAAGGAATTGGGTGGTTATATGTCATATGCTTCTTGAGTTACATTTTAAAGATTGAAAGGAAGACTAAAAGAGAGGTAGTTCTTCGAATGATCCTACAAAGACCTCTAAAATTACCTTGTTTTCAAATGAAATAAGGAATAAGACTAAAACAGAGATGTATAAATTGGCCCTAAACTGACTGTTTTGAGGATAAAGGATCAGATTAGTAAAAAAAATTGATCATCTGAAATTCTCGACAGCGTCAGATTAATGTAGGGTGAGTTATTAGTTTCATCCTGAAACGTGTATATTCCACTAATCTGACAATTCGAGAGTGACCTAAAGAAATAGGAGGGCTACAAAATTGTAAAAAAAAAACTTCATCTCGACATATCTATTGCTCTCTCACTCCGTCCCCACTCTGATTTCTGTTGCCATTATGCCATGACAGTTTATCACACAGACTCGTTGCTGGCATGATATTGTTCACAACGAATATTCAACGTTTTAAAATTTTAAAAATTCAATTTCTTATAATTACTCTCTTATAAATACAAGTATTCTACTAAAAAAGCATACACTTTTTTATTCGCATGCTTTTTTCTGAGATTTTCAATTAAGTTCAATGATTTAAAAATTAAAAAAAAAAATCAAATTGGCAGAATAGGCGAATCCCTCCAGATAATCGTCAGATTATGAGACTGCAACGTCTAGGGCGTAAAGATGAACCATATATATCTTAATCTGAGTCGCTTGTGTTTTTCAAAGTAATGAAATTTTTTCTTCACATTCTAATAACGGCCGCGAGTCTGCGTCACATCCAAACCGTCAGATTAATATATAAGAGCTTTTTTTTAGGTTCAATTAACACCCCCACAGAAAATCTGACGCGCTCGAGAAAAAAAATCGTTTTTTCATTTTCAACCCTTACGTACGACCACCCCCATCATGGAAACAATCAGATTAACATACGTACATTTTTAACAATATGTTGGACATAGATAATATCAATATCTGATGCGCTCGAGTATGTCCATGCAACAGTTTTTTTTTATATTTTTGAAAGTCTATAGCCGCTCCCCCCACCGATGAAAAGTATACATTATGTAACATTTTTTCTTTTTATCATCTAAGCTTCGCAACCCAATAGATCTCTATGACGCTCTAGTAAATCCCGATTTAGCATCGTGGGCTCTCTTACTATTATTGCATTTTACTTTTTTGTCAAACTGTTCCAACCCATATTTTTGGCAAAGCACCTACACCCATTTGTAAGAACAAATTGCATCTCGCGATAACTGCTGCATTAAAAAGAGTTGTGAATTAAGTCTCCGCCACTGTTAGCCAACAGGAGTGCATCCCGAAGTATACGATTCGCACTGATATGATGGCGCCACGTTCCGGCAATGTTATTATGCACTTTGCATTTCCAAGTATTTGTATTGTGTCATTTTCTTACACATTTCATATGCAGTGGTATATTTCGATGTAGTTTTCCGGAACATGGGCTTACTCGAAAATAATTCTCTACTTCAATTAGTTTTGGACAAACTTGTTGAAAACGAAAAATGACGATAAATTTCCTTGATAGAAAATAATATTTCGAATCGATTGGTACATGTTTCATTGAAATCGGACCAGAGATGATCTCGAAATTTGCAAAAGCGTTTTGCCGAATATGGTGAGCACCCCTAAGGGGTAAAAGTCTATTATCTCCACACCTTAGCCTTTTGAAAAAAACTACTGGTAGTGCTTATCTATTTTCATGTGTTCAATAGGAAACTGAAATCAAAATCCAGCGCTCTCCCTTTATTCAGGAGTTCACTTCAAAATTAGAGAGAAGAGAATATTCGGCCTTCTTTTTTTCGTCCATGAAATTATTGCAAACACAAGTTTTTTAAAGTCAGGTGCTTTTTACACATCATTCCACTTCAACATATCTTTCTCCACTCGCACCTATTATGTGTATATGTACTGTGTAGCACTGAGGGTTTTTCTGGGTTTAGGTATATCTCACTTCTCTGGTATTAGTCTTGCAAGTCGCTAAAAGTGTCATCCTTCTTGGTACCTCAATCGACTTGGACCTCGTAGACCGGGCAGCAGTGACATATATTTTGGACCAAATTTTCACAGTATGCTTCAGAAATACTCGAACTTGATACAAATCGTGATCTGCAGGTACTTTATGTATAACCTACAATTTGCGTTTGTTGTAACATTCCTAATACTTGTCAACAGTATGGCATGGTCCAATTTTTTTTGTTGATCTCACCATAAAACTATTTCAAGTTGAAACGAGCATACTATAGAGAGTTGGATATTATAGCATTTTTTCACCACACATTCTCACAAGTTGTAAGTCACTCTGTATCACATGAAATAGTATGCCTTTATTAGTTTTGTAATTTTATCATTATAATCTGCAACAGATCGAAACATAATTACTCTACCAGATTCAAGAATAATTAAGTTCCGGCTAAGCACTTGACCTAGTCTTACCAAAGGAACTTGTATTACAATTTACCTGAAGATGTGCAAAGTGAGAAAAATATTTTCATTTTCAAAAATAGGCTCAAGGGCTTCTTGACCCAAAAGAACTTCAACACACTTGACGAATTCCTCTCTTAACATGGTGTTGGGACCAATCTGTGTCTAGTTGTTTACATTCATTGAGGCTTGTCGATTCTATTCAGAGAAAGGCAATCTGTCTGTGGGAAGAGGGACAGGTGATCTTTTCCTCAGAAAGCTTGGTCTGTTCTATGGACGGGTCCAAGCCGGAGCAGGAGTTTAGTTGGAAAGGGGAGAGAGAAGCCGGGTTTTTCCTATCAGTAACAAGTTTTTGAATATGGCGTTGAAAACCACTTGCAATTAGCTAGGATGTTTAAGGTGACATTTATTATAGGTAGGGGGTAGGTGTCTTTTCCGGTGACAGCTTCCTATAATCCACGCACAACCTCGTTGATTCATCCTTTTCAATAACCAGTACGATTGGTGATGTAAAAGGGCTACTTGACTCTTTCACGACGCCTTCTTTCAGCTTGTCCTTCAAGATGAATGAAGCTTCCTCTTGTTGAAATAGGCTTGGCATTTTCAAAGCCAATCATATTGAGTCTATGTTCCATTAGAAACAATATATCGGACGAGCGGCGATTGTAAATCAACGCCAGGAGTATATGCATTGGAACGGATAATAGCAAAACAAATTGGTTTTGGATAAATTTCTACATGCCCTTCATCATATCGTATGATGTAGGTACACCTCGTATTCAACATAAATAACGCTCAATTATCACCAAAGATCCCACTTCTGACTCCACTGTTACGATATTTCCTTGGGTTCGTTGGTTGAGACTCCAAACAATACCAAACTATTTTTATTACAACTCTTTATTATAATACAGAATACAATCACTTGAACTGCTCAGCTTAACTATCCAATGTTCTGTACTAAAACTGTGGTGAACTCGTTTTGCGTTTACGAGCGACAGGGCCGGTGTAAGGAGATTTCGTAACATTATCCCTCTCTCAATCTTGATCGTCCCGATCAAACAATATCTCATTATCCCCATTGACGTTTGAGTATTTTTTGGTGAACGACCTTCATTTTTTGCTCTTGGGCTACTTTGAATCATGTACACCAAGTCATTTATTCCCTTGACTATCGTATAGGGTCCTTCCCAGGATGGTGTTAATTTGGGAGAAATTCCTTTTCGTCGACGAGGCTTGTACACCCACACTCGATCTCCTTTGAATCCACTAGTATTTGCCTTGATATCGTATCGAGCTTTCATCCCGTCACTAGTAATCTTCAATCTTCTTCTCGCAATTTCGTGGATCCCTATCAAGCTGTCTTGCAATTCGTCGGCATGATAATGCACCTCTTTTTCCTCAGTACTTGGTGATCCGAACACCAAGTCACGGGCAACGAAGATCTCACAGCTGCCCGGTAGCCCATCAAGAATAGTTGAAGATGTCGATCCCAGTCTTTTTGATGCTCTTCTACTACTTTGGAAAGATGTTCTTCCATAGTCCTGTTGAACCTCTCGACCATGCCATCAGAATGTGGGTGGAGGGCAGTTATTCTGGTCTTGGTAATTCCCATCAATTCACAAAACTTCCCTGAATAAATTCTACTCGAAATTTTTTCCTTGATCGGAATGTAGCTCCATTGGCATTCCGAACCTTGCAAACATGTTGTCCACCAGAGCTCTTGCAACTCCGGATGCTTCTTGATTAGGCAAGGCATAAGCTCCAACCCATTTACTGAAGTAGTCCATGGCAACGACGTTGTATTTGTTGCCATCATTCGTCATCGGAAACGCTAAAGCTACATCGATTGCGATTCGTTCGAAGGGAGCACCAACATTGTATTGTTTCATCTCGCCCCTTGATCTTGTTCTAGGACCTTTACTTTCTTTGCATTTTGGACATCTTCGGCACCATCTCTCGACATCTTCTCGACATTGGACCCAGAAAAACCTTTACCGTATTTTATTCGAGGTCTTGTTAATTCCTAGATTTACCACCATGAATCTCTTCCAATTCATAATCTATTTTCGACATAGGCACAACCAGTTGGGAACTCACTATCTTGCCATCGGCTGATTCCC
Organism: Zygogramma bicolorata; assembly: GCA_032362365.1. Taxonomy (NCBI): domain Eukaryota; kingdom Metazoa; phylum Arthropoda; class Insecta; order Coleoptera; family Chrysomelidae; genus Zygogramma; species Zygogramma bicolorata. The sequence continues at coordinate 490,855 of JAVJAQ010005007.1, forward strand.
ACGCTCTCTTCGGTAGGCCATTCTCAACAAACAAGCCATCCCATTGCGCCCACAATGCCTTGAACGTTGGTGATCGATCGGAGATGTCCTTTCGGCTGGGTTTTTTTACTCCATTTTCCTTCCATTTCAAAAATTCTGCAACGTTTGGATCACTCTCCTGGTCTTATCTCATTTTTGCTGTGGTCCAATTATCGTCTACCATCAATCTCACTTGGTTGATTCCTTCGCGACGTTCAATTCGCTCACAGTTCTTACAAGCATCCGAACAAGGTATTCTAGACAAGACATCTGCGTTGTTATGCAGTCATCCTGGTCAAGTTCTCAATTCCACCTTGCTACTTGTCCTTCAGGATTCTTCATCTCGAGTAACCACTTCAGAGCTGCATGATTTGGTCTGCAGCCTTGATTATTGCTAGTAGTTCCTTTCTTGTCACGCAATAATTCCTTTCCGGCTTGGTGAGTACTTGCTGTAGAACTCAATTACTATTTCCTGGCCATCTTGTTCTTGTGATATAATAGTACGGCTCCAATACCATCATTACTGGCATCTGTGTCCAAGAAGAAAAGGCCCCGTTCACGTGGGAAACCTAAAATAGAACTAGAACATACAGCAACTTTCACTCGGTTTTCTGTCAACTTATGAAGGGGTGCCGCAATATCAGCAAATCCTTCCACAAACCGACGGTGGTAGGCAGGCCCGGTCTGGCTCCATTGGGGTCCCTCGGCTAGACGGTGATTTGAGCCCCCCCCCCCCCCCGCCAGAAATGAAACCACTACCATGCCCTCTCACAGCAAAATAGTTAGCCTTTCTTTCAGGCATGCGGCTAACGTGATTTTGAATAGTTTTGATTTTTTTTATATTCTGGTTGAAAAGAATAGTTTTGCTAAATATTTTACAACGCAATTTGAACGTCTTATCTTAGCGATATTATTTGCTAAGGTAAGAATTTTAAATGACATTGTATATAAACAATCCAGGGCTAAAATGATTGAAATATTTGACCTTTATATCAGCACAAAATTTAAATTATAAATTGTTATTACTTGAAAGATCAATATTAATTGCAGTACTACTTGAGAATGGTTGACCTATACAGAAGGATAGTTCAATGAAAGGCCAACTACGAATATGACAATAAAAAACACAATGCAAAAAAAACGCTGCATTACATTAGGCAAAACTTCAATGCAACACCCTAGTCCCAAGTATACATTGATACTAAAATGTGGCCCAATATAATAGAAGTATAATATACATCATTAATATATAAAGAATTTAAAATTTTTAATTTTTTTTAACAGTATGAACAAAAACAACAAAAATTCCTACCACAGTGATAGTAATCAACGATTACCTATCCTATCAGTTTTCTTTTAAGTTCGTCACTACTCCTGGCCACGACATTAATTATTTCTTCTTTGTCGATGTCAGAAAACAGGTCTCTTTCTATATTCATAAAAATAAGGCTAGACATAAGGTCTTGGCCTAAACTAGCCCTAAGACGATTCTTTATAATTTTTAGCTTCGAAAAAACCCGTTCACATGTAACCTGTGTACAAGGTATCGTTAGGATAAATTTATAAACTATATATAAGTTAGTGAACAATCCTGATCCAGAGAGTTCAAAAAGAACTGAGAAGGCACATGACAAACACTTGAAACATTTTCTACTATCATTGCAGAAACCACGAAAATTGACTTCTTCTGATTCAGGTTCCGAATCGAGTTCACAATCTTTTAAAATTTCTTCAGCTTTGTTTAATTCTTCGTCTGGGACCTGTTCATCTTGAGTGTTTACAACTTTTATAAAACTTTTGTACTGATCTGCAAATTGTTTTAGTTCTATTAACAATATACTTCTTTCAACTTTGCACAGTTTTGAAATACAAGAGAGGACTCCAGTCGGAAAATCTTTAAGCTTCATTATGTCATTAAATTTTCTTGGGTGTAACCAAGACAGATCCTCCAAAATTTCTCTATTTGGGCAAAATCTTTCTTCAATGCTTGTTCTAGCACAGTCTAAAATATTGAAAAATACATGCTTGAAATTTTGTGCTGTTGATATTTCAGTAGCATCATCTTTTGATTGTTCCCCAGGCATTCGTTTTTTCTTTGAAATTCTTCTTTCCGTAAAGTCCAATTGTAATTCCAAATCAATATTGCTATCTTCCAATTTACTGTTAACAGCAGTCGCATACTCTTTTGTTTTCCTGTACAAAACTTCAAAATGTTTGTCATTTCTTTTTTCATTGATTTGTTTAAGCAGTGTTTGAACCAGATCCCAAGCAACAGCGTAGTCCAATGTTTTAGTTTGCAAATATTTGGAAACAGGAGTTATAACAAGAAACATATCTAGTAAAACTAATGATATAAATAAGTTTTCAAATTTTGCCCATTGACTTGCCAAATTTCTGGCCATATATTTGGATTTGCAATCAGAATTACCATCAGATATTTCTTTGAATACGGTAATGACGTTCGTTAGTTTGTCTGTGGCAATTTCCTCGCTCCTTAACACACTTTCATCAATTATTGATGACAGAGCCTTATGTTTACTCCACCACCTAGTGGCTCCTATTTTTTGCAGTCTATAAAGTTTTTCATGGGAGGTATGTTGTTTTTTTGTTTCTTTCTCCCACACTGCCATTCGTTTGTAAGATGAACTTAAAAAAACTGCAGATTCCTCTACTAATCCAAACAAGTTTTCTGCCTGTAGCAACTTCACTGTTGAGTCCGCTACTACTAAGTTTAAGACGTGAGCCATACAGTGAGTATAAATCATATTTTCATTTGCCTTTTTAAAGTGAGCCTGTAAGCCGTTATAACACCCTTTCATGTTATTTGCTCCGTCGAATGAACACGCAACTATATTTGATGCCAGAATTCCGTGCTTTGCTAATTCCGAAGTTATGCGTTCGTACAATGCTAGTCCACTCGAATCATCAACTACAATCATTTCTAGAAGTCTTTCATAAACTTTTCCTTGAACGACGTAGCGTACGCAAATAGCCAATTGGTCCATAACTGCTACATCCTGAGTAGAGTCTACCATCACGCTGTAAATAATACTATCATGGAGGTCTTTTAAAATTATATTGCGTCCAATCGTAGCAATAGTTTTTATTAGCTTGTTTATAAACGATTTTGACAAAAATGTCATTAAAGAACCTCGCCCATACTGTCCTTTGGTCGACTTTCCTGCAAGTTTTCTTTTGTTCATTGTTTTTTGTTTTTGCTTTTTGCTATCCTCAATGCACTGTTTGACATGGTTTTGTAAAATAACGTCATAGTTTGCAACCATCATGGCAAGTTCGAGAAAGTTGCCATGATTTTCTACAGAGTCAAGTGAGTAGGCCCCTTCTGCTTTGTCACCTCTGTAAGCAATGCCTTGTCTACCCAGAAATAAAACTATGTCAATCAAACGTTGAACAACTAATCTTCTTGTGTGAACTTCTCTTTCTCGTTGTTTAGATTGGTTTCCCGCTAGAAGACTCTCAATATCACGTCCTTTTAGGCATTGAAAAGCTGCCTTGGCCGCCAGTTCATGATAATTGGAGGTCTCGTGAGTTTCTACCGATTTATAAATGTGTTTTGGTGTAACATCATGTCCAGTAATGAATGTGGAATCTCTGTTATCTCTGCCTCCGAATGCCATACAACAAGAACAATATACTTTGTTGAGCTCAATTGAAAAAGATAACCATTTTCTGTGTATTTTATCCCCATTTGGCAAAAGACGAAAGTAGAGTTTGGATGGATCAAACGAAAGTTTAGCTCCTTTTCCCTCATGAACTTGGATTGGGTGTTTTTCCATGAAAGCTTTTTTTAATCCAATGTGATCACTTTCATTTGGACATATGAAACAACCAAGGTTTTGCTTAGAAGCATCAAGCGTGTCTTGGTGAGATTCTTCATCGCCGATTTCTGAATCGGAGTCAGAGCTTATTGACGAATCCCTGTCGAAATGCGTTGTTTCTTCCCTCTTATTTTCACTTCCACCAGACGAGATAGCTGTAGTAGCTTCTGCTTGGATTGAAGGAGGCTCAATTTGATCTTCATTTCCTGGAAATAAATAATAACATATCGTAGGTGCGAAATAATACGATATAGTACAAAGTACAAAATATCGTTAATAATGATTAATTATTCTGTTTACGTTAGCCTTTTAAATGTTTTATCTTACCATCGTAGGTATGGCATTTGTACCCAAACAACATAGAAAGAAAACTTAGTATTATTAACAATTATCAATACTTAACAATCTTCAAAAACGGTGATGAAAATTCGAAAAGATAACCATTTTAGGTAAAGGCTAAGCCGGCAACGGACGATGAGCGATAATATAATATATATTATGGCTCACATATTTTGAAAATATCGCTTTGCATTCAAAAGTGCAGGTCGCCGCGCATTGTTACTATAATGTAAATCTACTTATATAATCGTCTTTTGCTGGCTTGTTTCATTATAAAGCTATAAGATATAGTATCGTATCGCTCGTCGTCCGTTGTCGGCTTTTAGGCCCGCAACGGACGATGAGCGATAATATAATATATATATATATATATAACAGCAGCTCACATATTTTAAAAATATCGCTTTGCATTGAAAAGTGCAGGTCGCCATGCATTGATACTATAATATATCCTATATAATCGTCCTTTGCTGGTTTATTTCATGACAAAGCTATAAGATATAGTATAGTATCGCTCGTCGTCCGTTGCCGGCTTTATAGGCTTATAAAAAGCTTATAGATATTTTCGCCTACCTGTTTGCGATTTGTCATTGTTCGCAGGATGGGAGCTGGAACCAGCTAACCATAAGTTCAAACTTTTTGAACCTTCTTTTATTTCCAAAGATTTTCTCTTTTCTTTTAGATGCACCACTTGGGTAGACACGTTTCATTTTATAAACTAAACGATTCACGTTTTAGTCCTTCAAACATAACCCACAACACACATCAACCATTCGACTAACTCAACTCAACTGACAGAGTGACAGTAGGTGCGCGTGCAGAGAATATCGCGGTGGGGGAATGGACTTCGCACCACTAGCGCTGAGCTGTTTGCTTGAGCCTGTATCCACATGACTACGTGATCACAGATCCGTTGTAATCACGTGCCTACTACCAACCAATCAATGGTTTTATGCAAAGCACTTCGACTGGTTGGTATAAGTCACGTGGTAACAACGGATCCGTGATCACGTAGTCATGTGGATGCAAGCTGAGTCCAGATAGGGCGCAGACACGCCGCTGTCGCATCACTACAGCTCGGTGAGCCGAGCCGAACGGTGTGGCGCGGTGAGATCGTTGACTGGCCCCGAGTGTAATCGCTGTAGTACCTAAGGTTTACTCTTAACTGTAATTCAATAAATAGGTTATTGTTTATTTAAAATTATTTTTGCAAGATTATGTCGCTGTAAAACAGTAAAACAAAATAATTTTGATTATAAAAAACCTTTGTTAACTCGTATTTTTTTGGCTTTTGGGGGCCCCCTTGAGCCGGAGGCCCTCGGCGATCGCCGACCAGCCGCCCTGGCCGGACCGGGCCTGGTGGTAGGTGCAGAGACCTAGGAAGCTCCTCACTTCGTGTTTGTCTTTTGGTCTCGGTCAGTCTCTTATTGCCTGTATCTTCCTTCCGTCTGTTCGGATGCCGTTTAATGACACTCAATGGCCCAGAAAATCCACCTCTTTCTGGAACAATGAGCATTTCTGGAGATTCAGTTTAAGGTTGTCATTCCTGAATCGTTGAAAAACTTCTCGTAAATTGCGCAGATGTTCTTCGAATTTCCTTCCCATAACCAAAACGTCGTCGACGTATACGAGACAAGTACTCCAAGTGAGTCCACGCAGGGTCAGCTCCATAAGTCTCAAATGCTGCTGGAGCATTGCACAATCCAAACGGCATAACAGAAAACTGGTAGAATCCACTCCCAATCGAGAAAGAAGTCTTCTCCTTGTCGTCTTCATGTATGCCAACTTACGAATATCCACTCTTTTTATCTAGTGATGAGAACCATCGTGAACTTGCCAAAGTTGTTAATGAGTCGTATATTCTTGGTAAAGGGTAGCTTGGTGACATCATTCAATTTCCTGTAATCGACAGAATATCGTAGATCCATCCTTCTTGGAAACCAAAGCTACTATGAATGCCGCCTTAGCTTTTTCCTCTTCGCCCAATCCATTGGTCGCTGCCGCCGCCTCAAATTGTCGGCGATACATGGACCAAGACGACTGTCCGTCAGAAGTTAGTGGTTTTACGGTAATTGTTGATGTAGCAACCCTGTCTTTGCGATCCTGATTCTTGAGAAGAACTTTATGTTTTTCTAGACCTCTCCTTTCATTTCTCATCTCCTCTCGTACTGTATCCACTTTCTCATTGAATTCATCGTCCATTTTCCTAACTAACATCTTCCTTCAGTTCTTCTTTTAGTTCTTATACTCGTACTTCAGTTTTATGTAACACATGCTCGAAGAACTTTTCTTGATGTTCTAGAACCTTCTAGAAGTCTGCTTTCCATTTTTGTTTCTATTTGTTCTAATTCATTCTTTTTTTCCTCTAGAATGTTCTGGAATGCTTCGTCTCTTTCTTTCTTTTCAATTTCCTGCACCTTTTTTTGTGCCTCGAGAATTTTCGGAGTGCTTCTGCTCGTTCTTTTTTTTTTCATTTTCTCGTTCTAATTCTCGTTCTTTCTTTTAGTTTTCGAGAATTTTCTGAAGTACTTCTCGTTCTTGTTTTTCCACCTACCGTCGTCCTTCCAAATCCGCAAATTGGTTTTTGATAAATTTCTACATGTCCTTCATCATATCATGATATCGTATTCAACATAAATAACTTTCAATTATCACCAAAGATCCCACTTCTGACTCCACTGTTACGATATTTCCTTGGGTTCGTTTGTTGAGACTCCAAACAACTCTAAACTTCTTTTATTACAACTCTTTATCACAATACAATACAATCACTCAAACTCCTCAACCAAACTATCCAATGTTATGTTCTAAAACTCTAATAAACTCTGCTGTAGCGATGAATCGCTTTCGTATTTATACTTGGGTACGCCTATGAGTCTTCCAGACAGGTCTCGAAGATGTGTATCGAATTTTCTACGCGACTCGGGATTTAGAGGTAGATCACGTTCCTTCTTCGACCCCTCATATTATTTTCAGTTTACGAGTGACAGGGTTGGCGCTAGGAGATTTCATAACAATACAATTACCTGAAGTCTCTATGATCCTGTTGAATTATTCCCAAATTCCAGCAAGTTCTGAAAACAGCCCGTTTGAAATCTCTAATCGATCAATATCTTTCAACAAAGAAGATAATTTGTTGAAGAGCCGACTACCAGAAATGACTGGAGGTTTTTGTGGAAAGAGTGATTTGCCACACTCGTCACAAGATTGTCTCTGTTCCTTGTATAGTAACCGTGCTTGTCACTGAATTCGAGGAATATTTTTTTTATTATTATTAAATGTATGTGATTGAATTCAATATGCAGAGAGATGTCACTGGCACGATTTTATTTCTGCTAAATATGTCCCTACAAGACGATCTTGACGGAATATCAAAATATTTTCGAATAATAGGTTTTTCCCGCAAATCTCTGAAATTCTGACCTTTCAGACAAAATTTTTTGGAGAAAGTCAAGATTTCCGAGGAAATTTTTCTTTATAGTTGTTATATACGATTGAAAACAGTTTCAGTAGTAAGTAATTTTATTACGAATTTCAAAGCACCATTTATTTGTGAATAAAATTATTCGCGATTTTTTCGAAATTAATTAATATCTGTCGAATTTTAAACGAAAAAATAGTCGTACCTACCTCTCAGGAAAAAGCTCCTTCCTGGACTCTGTGGTGCTAGGTCTCGACCTGCGCCTCGACTTAGCGATCTTCACAGTCGTCCAGGGACCCTATTCTTGAACCCCAGGTTCACTGAACGCATACGTTGTTGCTAGGCAGAGACCAATCAGATCTGTCGTAGTTCAGCAACAGGGTATACTCAGAACTGCTAGCGATTAAAGAATAGGGCCCCAGGAGTGTTAGGCTTGTAGTCTGGTTTACAAGATCAATTTCATTGAACTTCTGTCCAAGGGCACCGGAAATTATTATCCAGGGCTCATTCGATTCGGAATGACCTCTAGAAACTTTTTGAAAAATTTCAACGGGGCTCGAAAAAATTACAAAAGTTATAAACAATTTAGAAAAAAAAGGGGGATTGGTTTTTTTGCAAACATCTCGGAAATTATTATCCAAAAATTCGAGAAAAGATCCTTAAAGAGGAGGAAATTTACTAAACAAAAGTCTCACGTCCCGGAACTCTATCACCAATATCTACAATGATTTTGATTGCGAGACGAAAATGGCGCTTAAAGCGGGTGATGCGCGTCCTGCATGCCCTGACCGATATGGACCTTCGAACAATAAAAATAATTTTAACCCATTAAGTATAGTTATTAAGAAAAAAAAAATCACATACCTTCGAGACACTTCAATGAACGAAAATCCATGGTAGAAAAGTTTTCCCGTACTTATTTTATTAGATATACTTTTGTTGATTTTCTAATTTTTACAAGTTTCAAATTTACCTTATAACCCTGATAATTGTTAAACTAAAAACCTCAATTTTTTTTCACTTCTTGGAGCTTTTCTTGAAAGGCTTTAGAAGCGATCCCTGTTGAAGACGTTAAAAAATTAAAAAAACTCAATTGAAGCAATGAAAAAATATATTTTTTTAAGATTCAAAATTATTCGTATTCTTCTTATTTAAAGTTACTCAAACATGATTTTTTATAATTATTAGCTTTATTTTCTCAAATTGTTATAAATAAATGTATTGTTTATAAGGCAATTGATTTTTTTTAGGGGGATTTATATAAGTGATGAATATTATGATTTTTACGAACAAAATCGTTTCTGGATTTTTTTTATTGCTTATAAACGCATTTGTTGATCAAATATCATTTTTTGTTACTAAAACTGAATATTAAGGAACGATATTTTTTGTAAAAATCATAATTTCTATTGTTCTTTGATATTCTGAAAAAAAATAATTTATATTTTTTCATTTATTTAATAAACAATTTGTTTCAAACAAATTTATTAATAAGATATATTTTATTTAATACTTCAGAAAAACAGAAACAACCATGTGTCACTCTTTGTGTTGAACTTTTTTTTCTATTTTTTACCGATTTTTAAATATTTTTCTATTTTCACGTTTGACGATTATTCATAGTTCTCATTCATTGTTAAACCTTTCCAGTCCAATGGAAATCAAGATTATGCAGAAAAAATATATGTATATATTTTTTCGAGGTGAAATCCTGATGGTGCTATATAGCATCATTGGGAATTATTTTTCTAGGTTTTTATTGACAAACGGTACAAAGTTATAAAAAAGGTTGAATGATGTTTACCAAGGAATAAAAATGTGTGCTTCTAATTTTTTTTTAGCGAAAAAAGGAGAAGAAATATTTCCTTTTTCTGAACTTCAGACGGTCATATTTTCGGAACGAAGGGAGAGCGCCGCGTTTTGACACCGGATTCGTAATCAGCGGCACGAAAAACATGAGTTGGTACATTTTTTTTTGTCAAAAGTAGTTTTTGCCGATGAAGGAATGGCAAAATATAGTTTTAGTCATTTTTCATTGTTGCATCGATTATGCCCGATGACACCAACTGGCGTCATTGTATTTTCAAAGCAATTTTCAATGAAGTTTTGAAAAAATTTCACCATTCAACATCTGAATCGGGTGATAATGCTTTCCGTATTCACTTTCCAATAGCTCTCTTCCAGTAGAATATACACAAAACCCAATTATTTGCAAGAAATATCTTGAAACGCACTACTCGAAAAAAAAAAAAGTGGCACACGCTTCTATCAACGACTGATTCTGATGTTACTTGCAAAATAAAATATCAAGAGGCTATGTATGCGACATCTAAAAAGCACTTAAACAAGTATAATTGAAAAAATAAGCAACCACCAATGATTCACGAGCTTTTATATAGGTAGAAATTTGATGATGCCATATGGCATCACTGAGCTAGAAAGGGTTTGAAATAACTCATAAACTAATGGAGATAGGGCAAAGACACTTAAAGTCTTTTTGTTCTCCTTTGAATAATAAACAAATGAGATTTCAAAAAAATGCTTGTACCCTATTATTTATCAAATATTCTGACAATTTTTTACAAAAATACCCCCTTAATCTGTTTTCATGGATTTTAAATCTTATAACTCATAAACTATTCGAGATAGTTGGTTGGTTGATGTTGGTATTCCACATAGCTTATTTCATGTAGAATGCGAAAGCATATACAGGGTATTTCATTTGAAAAAATTGCATAAACTTCAACTGACGTTGATGAAAGTCAAAGTAACATTGAAGCACCCTCTATGAATAAAAATCTTTCTGAGACCATGACATGCCATTTTGATGTTCTCTGAGCCACCTCGCCAAATAACTTTCTGATCTTTCATGAAACAACTCAATAACAGCTGTTTCAATCAATTCTCATTTAGCGCTGAGTGGGGAACTATGGGACTATTGTATTGACAAAAAAATGGTTGTAAATATGGCCATTATGATATCATGTAACTTTGAAACTTTTTTCGTGTTTATTAGCATTATCCATATATATATATATATATATATATATATATATATATATATATATATATATATATATATATATATCTGCTCATGTCAAAAAATTTCTATCAGATAAAAATAACCAACAGTATTCATCCTCATCACTGTCGAACATTACTCTCGCACAGCCTCTCATTTCTTTCATCCATCTGACGCATAACTTATTTATCCTTCTATTGAAAAACTGGCCCTAAGACAGAGACTTATAAATTGGCCCTTATACAACATGGTGGTAAATAACAAACAACATAGATATCATGGTCATGTATTTTATCCCCATTTTGAGAAAACAACTACAGTACCGCACATAAAGCTCGCGACATATGGATATTGATGAGACTTCAATGTCATATCTTGCCCAGGAAATACACGCATAGTCTTTGTTCTTGCAAAGTTCACTTAGTTTTTTCATTTCATTGTTGAACTGATTCGGTTTTTCCATGTATGGACGTTAGTGACGTTAGTTAATATGTCAATCATGGAATAAACATATTTCTCTTCATTCTTATTTCACTCGTATTCCTTTTTTATCAGATTTGTATCTCATTAGCTGCAGATGAGTTCGAAATATATCTTAATGCAGTTTACACCCAACAGTGTGACTGTTGCTTCCCGACATGTTGCTTCAGTCTTCACGAAATCACGAAATTTCATATCATGTTTAGTACGAATCGCTGGAACGACATTCTTCTGAATGGTTATTAAACTGAAGGTCAATGTTTACAGAAAAGTATGTTATTTCGAATTAGTTTGTAACTGAATTATTGGTCAGGAAAATTATCAAACTGGATGAAAATCTATTAAAACAAATAATAGTGAAAAAAGAATGAAGAGAAATACGTATTATCGATTACTGACATATTGACATCCATACATGGAAAAACCGAATCAGTTTATTAACACTGAAATGAAAAAACTAGATGAATTTTGCAACAACAAAGACAAATTTCTGAAGGTGTATTCATTAATTTTTCTGGTAATAGGCCAAGTCGGTATTTTCTGGGCAATATATGACATTGAAGTCTCGTATTCTTCAAAATTATGATATTTGTATCATGTTTCGTTCTATTCAATAGGGCGAAAGATTAGAAAAATTATAAGAATTGAATAAAAGTCGAAGTGACGGTAGAGAGTCCAAATTACGAGCAAGGGTATAAAATTGGGAACTAAGCAACTTCTTTCTTTGTCATTTTCCAAAATTCCAAAAAAAATGTCAAATTTGACAGGTTTAGAAAGGCACATAACCAATAGGAAAGAGGCTGTTTTTTACTCATTTTTCAAGCTCAAACTAAACTACATATATATATATACAGTCCGTTTTTTTATGTCGTACCGCATCTCGAAAACGGTAAAAGATACGAACTTGGTTAAATTAGACAAAAGTTGTCTATTTTAGTGAACAATGAAATGATGTTTCCAAATCGAAAATATCACGGACCGTTTCTGAGATATACGGGGAAAATCGAAATGGCTCGTTTTCTTTTCTTTGTGCTGCGCCTCTATTTTTAGGAATATGGAAATGTGTTCATGAAACTTTCTTCTCTGTTTTGAATTTGTTTCGATATACTGTGCTTCAATTTTCGATACGACGTTTCTTTCTTCGGGGCCACCCTCAATTTTATTTTTTCAAATACGGACCTGTACTTTTTTTCCTAAATTTTGGTAGTTCCTATCTATCCGGATTTAGGAAAAAAGTACAGGTCCGTATTTGAAAAAATAAAATTGAGGGTGGCCCCGAAGAAAGAAACGTCGTATCGAAAATTGAAGCACAGTATATCGAAACAAATTCAAAACAGAGAAGAAAGTTTCATGAACACATTTCCATATTCCTAAAAATAGAGGCGCAGCACAAAGAAAAGAAAACGAGCCATTTCGATTTTCCCCGTATATCTCAGAAACGGTCCGTGATATTTTCGATTTGGAAACATCATTTCATTGTTCACTAAAATAGACAACTTTTGTCTAATTAAACCAAGTTCGTATCATTTACCGTTTTCGAGATGCCAATAGTGGTACGACATGAAAAAAACGGACTGTATATATATATATATATATATATATATATATCGTATCATTTACCGTTTTCGAGATGCCAATAGTGGTACGACATGAAAAAAACGGACTGTATATATATATATATATATATATATATATATATATATATATATATATATATATATATAGATCTGTTCTGAATCTTCTGTAGTATTGAAATGGCCCTGATGAAGCAGAAATGAATAATAGCTGCATATTCTAACTGTGAAATAACCAAAATATACTTTTTTTTATGTTTCCATCGAATTACCTGAGAAATGGCGAGATGATGCGCTCTATACTTCCGATTATTTTACATTTCATTAATATGATCAAAAATTCTGATTTGTTTTCAAAAAGTATTCCCAAATCTCTCATAGGTTGACCATTTATTGCTCATGACGTATCAAACTTCATAGTGGGAGATTGTGAAATATTCATTCACGTTTACAAATAAGTCATTTCCATGACGCCATATATTTAATCTGTCAAGATTTTTCTGAATGATATTTTGATAATAGCGATATTTCAGCACATTCACCGATATGAGAGAATGATCAGATCTTAGGATTGAGTCTCTTGTATTATGGACTTCAGGTTCTATAACGATCATTTACATCATATTTATAAGTTGCATGAAATGGCATCACTTATGGTACTTTCTGTTCAAATAAAATTGTGTTGCATCACTTGTCGCGGAGAGGAGGGCATCAACTTTTTCAAATGACTGTTTTGTGAAAGCTTGTCAGCTCTTTCAATTATTTTTTTTATCGAACATGGAATTAACCGTTCCTGTGTTATTAAGATTTTTATTCTCCTTTAATATTGTTCAAATATGTTAGGGGTGGAGTGGTAGTAAGGACTTTTTTATGTGTTAGTTATCTTAGATGTTCAATTCCATACTTTAAAACATTTTTTGATCTGTCTTTCAGTAACTACTGAGATTCACTTACTGTCAGGATTTCGATTTTCATTTTTTCTTTAAGCCACCAAGTATGACTCAGATATAATCCACTTCGCATTTCCCACAAAAAATCGATTTGTGTTTCGTCGTGAGGCAGTTGTAAGCATTTCACTTTTGAAGCAATCAAATCACCGCACTCTGAGCGTAGTTCTATTATATTATAGTGTGTTACATTATATATAAATCTCCAATCTTCTTTCACTACACCACTGGATTCATAATTTTCAGGGATTAGTTTTTGCCTTTTGAAAAAAATTATGTTCCTACAGACGGCTTTTTGTTATTCCACCGCTCTTCTTTACGGTGGTATGATTTTATTTCAGCAGGTTATGTGTATTTGTCCGTTTTGCAGCATTCGCTCATAAAATGGTTAACAGGTCTATTTCGCTGGACGAATCTCTTGTTAGTGTAAAATCAGAGAATAACAACTGTTTGGTGAGTGTTGTTTCCATTCAGCACCCAAAAAATAGAAGTAATAATATAATCTCTTTGTGTTGGTGTTTTTGTATCTATTTTGAAATATTTCGAGGAGACTATTATATACCATCTTTCGTTATCAATTAGAATTTTTCAAATTTAAATGCTTGGTGATTGGGCACGGGCATAATTCCATTGAAACTAGAATAATGCTTGGTTCATAGACCACACTTCATATTTTGTTTTCACTTGAAGAAAGTTCTCACAATGCTGATTCATGCATTCATACACAAAGTAAAAGTAGCGTATATGAACGCTTCCATTGATTAGCATTGTGAAATTTCCTCAAAGTAAAAGTTGAAGATGAATTGAAAGTAAAAGTTTGTTCTATGAACCAAGCATTAAACTTATAAAAACCCATTGGGAATTATTCATACTGCTAGCCAAGCAGCATTAACGCAAAACAATCTTTCTCTTGTTATGGAGTTATGGCAAAGGCTGTGAAAAATTTATTACAGAGAACCTCGCTAGTTTTGTGGAGTATATTAGTGATTTTTATTGAATTTTTCAAATAATTTTTAAAAACTTATTCACGTCACATGCCCTTATTTGCTTGTTTTCGACGTTTTCAAGTAGAAAAATTATTTCCAAAAATTCACCCTTAGTGGATGCCTGATTGTTATTGTTCGTTCCTACAAATCGAATTTGCGCATGTAGTTTATGCAATAGTTTGGCCAGCAATCTGAGCTGGTTATAACTACAGTGCTTTTCTTTAATGTCCCCCCTTTTATTTTTTTGAATGGGTAAGTAAATAAACTGAAACTTGGAATAATGAAATTGATGCATGCATACTATATTTTGGAGTAAAACTGACAATTTGGAAAAAATTATTGAATGGAAAGGGGGGTCTTGTGATACATCATTCTGAAGCTCCTGACGAATAGGTACTTCAAAACCCTAGTACAAAATGGCGGAACATTCAATGATTATCTGAATACAAACACATTTATATTGATATTTCTAGAAATATCCTAAAAACCCGATAAGGTTCGATAGGTTATTTTTCGGTTATAAAAGAAGACAAAAATGTCAGTACGACAACGAACATCATTGTTCAGTTCAAATATTTTCATTTAGATTACGTTTTTACAAGTATATAGGTACCACGTAAACTATCTCCAAAATAGTCAATTGTACAAAATTTAACAGGGGAACTGTATTTGAATATGCTGGAAACTACTGTTGATCCTCTAACCGGAATCGTCGAAGCGAATCCTAATGAATTCTATATGGATATTATTATTCTGACAAGATTACAATACTACATTACTCCAGACAAGTAAGAAAATATTTGGATAATACCTTTCATAGTCGTTGGATTGGCCATCGAGGTCCTAGGAATGGACAGTCCGCTTGCCAGATTCCACACCTTCAGACTTTTCTGTGGGGCTATTCAAAGCAAATGATGTACGAAACACTACCTGCTTCAATATTGGATATACGCCAGGGAACAATAATATTTGTAGAAATATCCACGTTACTGTGTTCGAAAATGTTCCGCGTGAATTAGCCGGATAGGCTGTTCTTAGTCAAAACGTTCAAGGCAACCATTTCGAGGATCTTCTGAACTGAACTCAGCTTTTTTCTTCAAAGTATAAAGTTGAACGTAGATGTATTCGGACAATTATTAAATGTTCCGCCATATTGACTTTATATTCTAGGTTTGTGAAGTATTCGTCAGTAGCTTGCAAAGACCCTCTTTCCATTTTTTCACAGATTGCCCCCAGTTGCCATCTTGAAATTTTCTTCTTTCAATTTTACTCAAAAATATAGTATTTATGCATCAATTTCATTATTTCAAGTTTCAATTCTTATAGTTGAACCGTTCAAAAAATAAAAGGGGGTACATTAAAGAAAAAGCAGTGTGTATATTCAAAAATTTCGGAATTAAACGAATTCAATATAAAAAAAAACTCTACATTTGATATTTGAAGAAAGAATAGGGAATTTCTTGAAGCAATCCTAGTTTTTTTTTCTGCTTGAAAATGTTGAAAACAAGTAAATAAGCGTGTGTTGTTCTTTGATCAAAAGAAATCGATGCGAAAAATGGTTGTGTTTTACAAGAAAATGGACCTGTATCTTCGATAATAGTCATGACCGCCAAATATTTCATTTGGATGTTGTGTAGAGGAGACAGAATTATGTATACTCACAAAAGTTTATTTTGTAATTTAGATCTCCATATATAATCGAAGATATCAGCAGTTCCAGTGATTGTTTAATTTTCCAGGATAGTGAATGCATTCGAGTGTATTTGAGACTGAAGGGTGGAGTTCCATATGAATCTATCTACGAACTTAACAATGATAACTTGATCTGCCGAGTTCCTGATGGATGTCAAAGTGTGAGAAACGCTAAGCACGGAAATGCTGAGATAAGAACATATACTTTTTCGAAAATATTCGGACCAGATGTTACACAGACCGAAATATTCGATAGCATTGTTAAACCAAGGGTCTTAGGTTTCATAAATTGTAGGAATTCTACACTTTTTACTTATGGAGCTTCTGGGTCTGGTGAGTGGACGACAATATTATAGCATTTTGAGTTGATATAGGTACTTAAATTTTATTTGAAATCATGTTCGGTTGGTATGATTTGTTCATTGATTTTTGGGTTATGTTGGACTAGAACAAGTGAGAGAGTCTTTGATTTGACGATGCAGTAAGATCGAAGATTCGAGTCATGGAATACAAGGAAAATAACAAACACAGAATGGCATTTCCATTTCAAGTAGGTTGTAAATGAAACTTACGGACAAAATTATATATTTTCAATCATAAACGAACTTTTTTGAATATAATCCTACTATTGATGGAGTTACTTTTCGCTCCTCTCATCTGAATCAGAATTGAAGAATTCAGTTGGGGTAATTATTAAAAGTAAACATTTTTTGTGTCTTATCCATGAAATACGATGATGAATTGTGGGGTTAAGTTAGTAAAAATAATCAAATGAGCATGTTCATATTGTTACGATATTTTGGGGTTTGTTTTTCTAAATAATGCACCAAGCAATATGAAACTATTATTATTTCTTCACTATCAAAATACAAGTGTATTGACTAATTATTTCCTTTTCAAAACCCTGCTCAACTGACTTCAACTAACTAAAACAAATGCGTCCCTTATATACACCATAGGAACAGAGGAAATCTTTCTAGATCATATCAGGGTCCGAATCATTTTGAGATGATTGGAGAAGCGTCCAGACAGAAAGTTATCTCGTTCGAATGAGCAGAGTTTTATTCACGTGAGTTACGTACCACAGAAGTACGTTCAACCAGCCGACTAGGTCTATGACCCAGCCAAGGAGCGCCGACGCTGCAGTATCAAATAGCCGGCATTTCCAGAAAAAGCCAACATCATATTTTCTCACCATTTTATGTGACTTTATTAAAATTCAGTCTTGATGTATCTTTCATACGAACAACTTGTCTAAATAAATATATTTCGTCTTTTTAAAAACGGTCTTCGTTCTTTAAAGTACGTAATTGGCGCAGTCGTTGTAGGATCTCGAAGGCATCTATCGGTTTAGATATCCTTGAGTTTCAACTCTTCATCGAGAAGAACCAGATAAGTTGTTGCCGCAACGAAAGAAAAATTCTGAAGCTGAAAGTACCATCACCGGTTCAACTACAGTTCCAGAGGCAGATTCCAGGACTTCAAGTACCCGAAATCTCCGGCACCAGACGATGGAAAGGATTTTTTCGTGAGTTACTCATTGTTCCTTTTTCTGTGATCCTATATGTCAGACTCCTCAATTTTCCCTGATTCAATAAGTGATATTAGTGCAGAAATTGAGTTAGATTTAAGTCAATCATTAGAAGCTCTTAGTATAAATAATAATCGAACTAGACAATTAGAAAGTATAGTCAATTCTATCATGGCAGTAGTACCAGTCTTTGATTTGAAACTTTTGCAAATCATACCAGAGTTTGATGGTAATCCATGCAGACTTTATCGATTCATTTCAACATGTACCGATTTATTGAATACATATTGGGACGCCACTCCCGCAAATATTAATTGTGCACAAAATAAACTTCTGCTCAATAGTATTTTTTCCAAATTGACTGGACCGGCCGAAGAAATATTTTCTATCAGCGGTAGTAATAATTGGAATGATATTAAAAATTTATTGATCACCCACTTTGGCGATCAGAGAAATGAAAGTAGTTTGTTATCAGATTTAGGCTCTTTGAGACAAAATCCAAACGAAAATTCACTTAACTTTTTTTCAAGAGTTGTTTCTATGCTCAATCTTCTCCACAACTATGTTAATTTACACGAAATAAATGAGCAAGTGAAAATAAGTAAAAAATTACTTTACGATTCACATGCATTGCATACACTATTTGTTGGTTTAAGAGAACCCCAAAGTTCAATGATCAGATCAATGAGACCGAATAATTTAGCTGAAGCACAACAATATATCATCGAAGATAATAACATTCGATATTTACAAAAATCTCAATTTAGTAATTTCACTCCTCAAAGGTCACTAAACGTACCAAAACCTCAAAATTTCAATTTTGTTCAACAGTCTCAAAATTTTCAACCGGATAGACCTCAAATACAACAAAATATTCCTCGACAATTGCAACAAAATCAAAATTTTTCTAACCAACCTCAATTTCCTAGAGGACCTATTCAAATACAACCACGTCAAAATTTGCCCCCGAAAAAATATTTTACGAACAACCAAGTATTCGGACCACCGCGGAATGTTTGGAAACCCAATAACGGGCCATCCACTTCACAACCAACCCCGATGAGCATTGTTAGTACACAAAATTTTTCAAGAAATAGACCTTCCTTTCAACAACCCCCTCGAAATCACTTCCAGAATAATTCAAATCAGAGACGTAACTTCGTCTCCGAGGAACTTCATAATATTGAATATGATCAAAATTATGAAACATGTGATTCATATTTTCCACAGGAAGACTATTCAAACGAAAAATACGTAGACGAAACCGAACAATTTTCCTATTATGACGAGACTGACGATCAAAATTTTCAGCAAGCAGGGCCAAACCCAAACGAAACATAATCGAACTCAATACCATTTATGACAAAAAAGAATTGCCTTATATTCAAATCGAAAATCCACCTATAAAACTCTTGATAGATACTGGAGCAACAAAATCTTTCCTGAACCCCGAAATTGCAAAATTATATTACTCTGAAAATATTTTTAAAGAACCCTTCGTAGTTACATCAGTTTTTCAACAATCACAGCGTGATTATTGTGCTAGCATTCCATCTTTTGAAGAGTTCAACTCAGAGAAACCACTGAAGTTTCACTTATTTAAATTTCATCAATATTTCGATGGATTGATCGGCTTAGATATACTTAAAGAAATGAATGCCCAAATCGATTTTTCTAATTCAATTTTATATACTCCGAATTCACAAATCTACATTCAGTATTATGAGACCCAGAAAAAGCTTTTATTTTTTGTCGAACTGGAACCAAATACAGGAACCAAAATAAAAATTCCTGTGAATCAATTATCAGGTGATATAATTGTACCGCCTACAAAAATAAATGGATGTTTCATCAGAGAAACACTAACTACAGCCAATAACGGATACGCTTTGGTAGAGTTAGAAAATCCAAACGATCAAAATTGCGAAATTGAATTGTTCGAGCCACTAAATACATTTTCATTTCCGGTTCAAAACTATGAACTTTATCATGCTGATATTGACCCCTTACAGACAGACGAACATGACATTCGAAATCTCATTCGAACAGACCACATGAATAATGAAGAAAAATCGCACATCGTCAAATTATGCCAAAAATATTCAGACATTTTTCATTATGAAGGAGAAAAGCTTACTTTTACGAATAAAGTCAAACACCAAATAAAAACAAAAGATGAACTCCCTGTATATACAAAATCTTACAGATACCCCTTCATTCATAAGGAAGAAGTTGCAAAACAAATAAATTCAATGTTAGAGCAAAATATTATCCGCCCCAGTAATTCTCCCTGGTCTTCACCAATTTGGATAGTACCAAAAAAACCGGACGCCAGTGGGAAAAAGAAATGGAGAATTGTGGTGGACTACCGAAAAGTTAATGAAAAAACTATCGAAGATCGGTATCCCCTGCCAAATATAAGCGATGTATTGGATAAACTGGGTAGGTGCCAGTATTTCTCTACATTGGATTTGGCAAGTGGCTTCCATCAGATAGAGATGGCCCCGGAAGACATTCAAAAAACAGCTTTCAATGTCGAAAACGGCCATTACGAGTATCTGAGGATGCCTTTTGGGTTGCGAAACGCTCCAGCTACTCTTAGTAGGGTAATGGACGACGTTTTGAAAGGTCTCCAGAATAATATCTGTTTAGTATACATGGATGATATTATTGTATATTCAACATCTTTACAAGAACATATAATCAACCTTAAAAAAGTATTTCAGAGGCTACGCGAAACAAACTTGAAAATTCAGATTGATAAATCAGAATTTCTCAAGAAAGAAGTTTCTTTTCTCGGACACATTGTAACATCAGAAGGTGTCAAACCAAATCCGGATAAAATTAAAGCCATTATGCAATATCCCATCCCGAAAACTACGAAACAAATTAAATCATTTCTTGGACTTTTGGGATACTACCGTAAATTTATCAAAGATTTTGCCAAAATTACAAGACCATTCACACTTTGTCTGAAAAAAGGCGCCACAATCAAACATGATGAAAATTTCATTAAAGCATTCAATCATTGTAAAACTATTTTGACAAATGACCCGATATTACAGTACCCAGACTTTGACAAACCGTTTATCATTACTACGGACGCTTCAAATTCGGCAATTGGTGCTATTTTATCACAGGGCCCTATTGGTTCTGACCGTCCCATCGCATACGCATCTAGAACACTAAATGACGCGGAACATAACTATAGCACAATTGAGAAAGAACTTTTGGCAATTGTTTATGCTACGAAATATTTTCGACCATATATTTTCGGCAGAAGATTTTTCATCTGCACAGACCATAAGCCGCTCCAATGGTTGATGTCTCTGAAAGAACCAAATTCAAGACTCGTCCGTTGGAAGTTGAAATTAGAAGAATTTGATTACAGCATTATCTACAAAAAAGGCAAGAAAAACACCAATGCAGATGCCCTCTCAAGAATTGAAATCCACCCCAATGAAGTAGAACCACAGCCCTGCAGTTCGAGGACAAATCCACAAGATATTGAAGAAACTTCTCCGTTTCTACAATATATGAAAAGATTCAACATTGCACAGAAGCATCCACAAGAAGACAACACCTCAATATCTAACAACCTTGACGAAACCCCGAATGAAGCCGAAATCGAAGTAGAAACCGACACATCGAGCTCAGTACCAGAAAATTGGTTTCAAGACTTAATTTCGAACTCCGAGGAAGCTGAGGAACCTGATGAACCCGAAGAAGATAACGAAACTGTACATACAAATGCCGAAAATCCCGTACAAGAAATCAACCCAAGCGAATCACCTATCAATGTCTTTCAAAATCAAATACACATATCAAAATCAACCTTACCAAGAAAAACAACCAGAAAAACGTTATGGGAACCGAACATAAAAAAAATATGGAATATATACATAGTAAATAATGACCTTTCCCCAATCATAACATTTTTCAGTGATTTTGGTCAGCCTAGAAAAACTTATGCATTTTATTTTAATGATGACAAATCGAACGAAATGTACGAAAATCTCTGTAACCTAATGATGCAAACCTTCAAAAACTACACATTCAAACTGATTAAATGCAATTCGAAGCTTGAAAATATAACAGAAATTGACAGACAAAAAGAACTATTAGTTTATAATCATGAAACAAAAACAAATCATCGCGGAATTCAAGAAACCATACAACAAATCAAGAAAAAATATTATTGGCCTAACCTTGCTAACGACGTCAGGAATTATATCAATAAATGCGAAGTATGTCAAATATCGAAATATGATAGAAGCCCACCAAAAATTAACTTTCAAATAACCCCAACACCCAAAAAACCGTTTGAAATTGTTCATATTGATGTTTTTCAGGCCAACGGTCAAAAATTCCTTACCATCATAGATACTTTTTCTAAATATGCTCAAGCTTTTCCTCTTACATCCGCAAATGCTTCTTCTATTGTCGAAAGTCTCATCAAATTCATGTCATTTCACGGACTACCACTAAAAATCATAGCCGATAGTGGAACAGAATTCAAAAATTCCACTGTGACTGACTTCACAAAACTTCACAAAATTGACATTCATTTCATCACTCCCAAAAATTCAACTAGCAACGCCCCTGTAGAGCGCCTTCATTCAACCTTGCTTGAACACTTGAGAGTTTTGAAAGTTGAAAATCCCCGTTCTGAAATAACAAGCTTAATGCCTTATGCTATTTTCGGATATAACCACTCCATACATTCTTTGACAAAACAAAAACCAATAGATATTGTGAGTGGACATATCGATACAAAAGATCCATTTGATATAGACATAAACCACGAAATTTTGAATAATTATATTCAGGAACACAAAGACAGAACCCAATTGATTTTCAATCAAATTCACGACATTTCCCAACAACAAAAAGAAAAGACGATAGAAAAACGAAATCTCACTCGCGAAAATCCGGTCAGCTATCCTGAAGGTGGCGAAGTCTATCGACACAACGTAAAAACTCGTGGAAAAAAGCTGAACGTTCCATTCATAAAAGAAACTGTTGTCACTGACCAAGGACTAAAACTAAAAACCAAACGCAATACCTACCACAAAAACATTTTCAAAAAACCCCGAAAAATCATAACAAAACAAAATTTGTTACAGAACCCTCCTACTCTTGACGATAATCTACCTAACATCATCAAAGAACGTACAAATAACGAACCTGAAGGACAACCCAGGGATTCTCCCCTTTCTTCTAGGGACAGCAAAAATTAAAGTAGCCACACACACCTTTCTTCATTATATTGATTTCAAACCAATTTCAGAAGAAATCGAAGAGCTGACTCATCACTATAATACAATAAAATCATCACTCAAAAATCGAAAGGACCTCAGTTCAACCTACCTTACATCTTTACATCAATACACCGAACAACATATAGACTACCAGTTGGAATCGGTTAAAGAAAAACTTCAATCAATTTACCCTTTATCGATTCGGAAAAAACGAGGTTTGATCAATGGACTTGGAAATATTGTCAAATTTATTTCCGGTAACTTAGATCAGGAAGATGCCGAGCGTTATGATGCAGCTATTGAAAAATTGCAGAACAACGAAAATCAAATCGTTCATTCATTGAATCAACAAATATCATTGACTCACAAAATACTTGAAAATAACAATAAAACATTTTCACTTATGGTTCATAATCAAAATGTGATCAAGGAAAGTATCGAAGAGCTTAATAATAACAGCACATATTTTTTGTCGATAATAGATACATATACACAAATAAAATTCAACTTGGATACATTACTTTCAATTCTCACCAATATTGAAAACGCAATTTCTTTCGCTAAACTTGGCACTTTACATCATAGTATAATATCTATCGACGATATAAAATCAATATTCGATTCGCTCCTGAAATATCATTCCAAAGATCAATTAGTCTATTCAGAAATTGGAGATATCCATAAACAATATGATATAACACCTGTTGATGCATATTTCTCGAATACAAAACTCGTTTTTGCATTACATATCCCTCTAGTACATCCCGATACCTTCTCACATTACCACCTTTATTCAATACCTACTCGAAATTTCACCACAATCATCCCTAAAAACTCCTTTTTCACAATGAGTAACGATATGTTCCAATACGACTCTGGACCATGTCGTAATTTGAATCCGAATTATCTATGCCAGAACAACTACCTGATTGATGGAACCCAGGAAAGCGATTGTATTTTTTCAATTCTTCAAGTAAAATACAACGAAGCCATATGCCAAACAGCAACGATAGTGGTGAACAAGCCCCTAATTGAAGAGGTCAGCGAATCGAACTATATCGCTATATTTCCTCAACAAGAAAAAGTTCAAACCCGATGTGACGAAACCGACTTCGTTATGCTGAAAGGATCATTCCTCATCGAAATCCCGTACCAATGTAGTATCGAAACTTCCGGACATGGATATACTAACGAGAAGGGAGAAACCAAAGGAAAACCATTATTTCTTCCCGAAATTACAATACACGAGCAGAAAATAGAAAAAACCAAGCTTCAAGTCGACGATGTCCCACTTGACGAACTACATGAAGTCCAACTACAAGGAAATAGGCTTCAACCCCTAGATTTACAAGGTTCAACGTTTTCCAGCCATCATCCCTGGACGATTCCCTTATACATATTCGCCATTATGGGAATCATTTATGTCTGTCTGAATAAGTTCAGAAAATTCAAGAAAAAATCCAAGGAAGCCGCACAGCCCCAGCAGTCTCCAGAAGTTTTGTTTGTCCCATCCAAAACTTCATCTTAGGAGGGAGGAGTTACGTACCACAGAAGTACGTTCAACCAGCCGACTAGGTCTATGACCCAGCCAAGGAGCGCCGACGCTGCAGTATCAAATAGCCGGCATTTCCAGAAAAAGCCAACATCATATTTTCTCACCATTTTATGTGACTTTATTAAAATTCAGTCTTGATGTATCTTTCATACGAACAACTTGTCTAAATAAATATATTTCGTCTTTTTAAAAACGGTCTTCGTTCTTTAAAGTACGT
The DNA here is from genome assembly GCA_032362365.1 of Zygogramma bicolorata. Classification (NCBI taxonomy): domain Eukaryota; kingdom Metazoa; phylum Arthropoda; class Insecta; order Coleoptera; family Chrysomelidae; genus Zygogramma; species Zygogramma bicolorata. The sequence continues at coordinate 515,737 of JAVJAQ010005007.1, forward strand.
AATTCGTGCGATACTCACACATTTCCTTATCTGTTCTATCGATCTAAAATATTTCCCGCATTGCGGTGTTGCCACTTCCATCAAAAAGTCTTAGCAACTTTATTTTTTCAAATGGAACACCCCGTATGTTTCGGATTCAATGACCTCAAACCTATTTCATCTCGCGATAAAAAATTTATTTTATTTTTCTTCTCCTATAATAATGCAAGAGGCGCTACGCAGCAGACAAAAATTCGAGTCAAAACGTACACTATTCCAATGAATATCCGCCAAAAAAGAGTATGTTGGTGCATTCTGATCTTTTACGAATATACTTTAGTGCTCGCATAATTTCGTCGAGGAACTCAATCTAATCACCACAGGCGAAAGGAAGGGCAGATTCGAACGATGCAGCAGGAACTTAGTGCTTTATTGAGATTCTCAGCAGAAACCGACCTTAGGAACGCAAGCAGGATTTTTGAATCTGATTTTCTATCGAAACCGGGTTTTAATGAGGATGCTACGTCGTAGGCAATCGTTTTGTAATCTCTCTGGTAAGCCCATGGGCTCAAACTCGACCCACTCTGGGCGATAGCTGCTCTGAATAAACCTGGAATGAAAATACTTCGTTGGAAATTGTGGGCTCACGTGAATATCGACAATCTTCAAATGGAGAAATGTTAAAGAACGACTGAATCATAGGACACATGTAAGAAATTGGTTTGAGGTCATTGAATCCGAAACACCGTATATTAATAAATTTTTGGAATCGCTCTAGTATTTCAATCCTTTTTTTTAATAATGTCCTATCTCTATCTGTTTTCGAGATAAAAAATAAATTGTGCTAAATATGGTCCAAAACATAGCCGTAATTGAACTTGAGTACATCAGTACTCCCAATTCATAAAAAGTTGATATTCTGATGATAGTTTGGACAAACTCGAAATATTCAAATAACACCAAGAAATCGACTCCATACCATACAGGTCTTGCTAAAATTACTATTATTTCCATTGTGCATAAAAGTGGTCAAAAGTTCATTTTTTCAAATGAAACCCATGTATATTACTCAAAAAATTAAAAGATGGTGAAAAATGCTTCAAGATGATTTATCATGTCCCTATACCTAAATCGTCAAGTTTTCTTGATAAAGTCGCTTCTTCTAGAAACATAATTTTTTTTTAGAATTTGGATTTAGGTAGCAGTGGAATTATCAAGCTTAAAACAGTTCGGTTACTTTTATAAGTAATTTACAAATAGTTATCGACGTTGTTTCAAAACATCTTCCAAAATGAATGCAAATATCGATTATTCAAACGAAGTTCTTATGAAATTATTCATTACACATGAATAAAGTGATCGAATCATTTTCAGAACTTGTAAAAAAATCAACCAAATGTATCCTGAATTAACACCAATGAACGAGAGGAAGTTTGAAAGGTTACAAAATAATTTCCTTAACTATGGCTCGAAGTTTCCAGGTAAAAGTAAGATTTTGTGGGGTAAAACATGTGAAAGTACAGACAATAACAGAATAGGATGATTCAAAATAACAAAATATCACATTTTCACAATAAATGCTGGAAATGTTGTCCATTGCATTGTAAACACTTTAAAATGTTTTTTTGTACGCGACTTGTGGTTACTTTTTCAATTTCATGGGGATCCAGATCTTCACTTTTTTCCGTCGCAGTTCTTCTTTGGTAGGCACTGGAGTACTGTACACCCTTTTTTAAAAAACGCCCCATAAAAAAAGTCAAGTGACATGAGATCGGGTGATCTCGGTGGCCAATCCTACGGCCCTAAATGCCTAAACCAACGATCGTCAGAGTTCGTCAAGTTTCCTGGAAACTTCATGCGTTGCGTTTTCCAGAAACGTCTAACCTACCATCGACCGTGACTCACGCTGTATATATTCGGGATTAGGTCTATAGAAGAAGATTGCTCTTTTTAGCTACCTGAGCTTTCGCTAATTTTTATTAGCTTTTTAAAGGAATGTGCTACTTGAGGTCTGTCTTAATTAATGAAATAATACGATAAAACATCAGAATTCTAAATATTTTGAGAATTCTCATGTTTCATCTCAACATCCTTCTAAGATCTCGTTCCATTTCCTGGTTGTTGGTATTTGCGACCCCAATATTCAAATACACCAATCATTACATTATGACACATTGACAAAACATTAAAAATTCTGTTCGAATGCAACATCAAATATGATTGAAAAAGTAACTATTCAAAATATTTCAGGTTGAACAAAAAAGTGAGGGCTATCGATCCAGCTGAGGAACAATGTCAATTTGAAGTGATGTTGGTCTCATTAGAATCGTGTGAACGTAATGAACCTTTTAAAGAAATGATTAGTGCATTGAATTGGCTAGCGGTACAAAACGGCATATCGCCGAATTGAAAAAATGTTATATTGCCCTTATATTTTGCCTTTCTTCAAAACAAAATTAAATTTCCCATCAATATAATATTCAGTCAAAACACTTCGGTGAAAATTATTATATATTGAAGGTATTCGCCGGACGGTGTACTACCAAATCAAATTTAGCATGCGTCAAACGCGATATATTCAGTGAAAACTTTCATATATTTGAAAGGACTATAATTGAATCTGAAATGTAATCACTGTAAAGGATTTTTTTCTAATTTCTCAGTGCTAAATGAAGAATATATCATTATTATTCAATATATTCCAGGTAAAACATTTACCATTGTCGGAACGCCAGAAGAACCTGGACTCATTCCCAGGGCTTTGGAGTACATTTTTAGAACCCTCCCAAAAATGGATGATAAACCAGTTATCAAGCCTTCACCCAATGGGGGAACTGTGTATCTGGACAAATCAATGATTCATTTGGAAAAAATGAATAAATATGCCGTTTTGAATGACCCTGTTTTAGATAAATCTGCACACACGAGAACATATAGGTATGATAATTCAAGTAATTATGTCAAAATTTCATGGTTCCTTGTTTGTTGCTGAATTTCACGATGTTACTTTTTATCACGGTTTCTTACAGTTGGTATAATTATTTCAAAGAACTTTTAATATTGCCGTTTCAAATAAGTATCATACTTGAAATATTTCTGTTTAATTTCATATTTTTATCTATTTTTGCTACTTGGATTATTAGATGAAAAAATAGAAATGTTGCATGAGGAACTATTCAGCTCAGTATGTTCTCTCTGATTTGTGTCATTATTTCTTATAGAACAAAATAGTAGTAGTACAACAAGAGTGGATATGGTGGCCATATCGCACGAGGACGAAGTTTGAGCATGATGCCGTAGGCAAGTGTTGGGGCCAATATCCATTCGAGTTGTACAGTAGATTTTTTTTTCGACTAGGTAAATATTTCAGAGTTCTCTTTCAAGTTTCATATTGATAATCAATTTTAGATATAGAGAATTCATTCGATATTCATGAAAAACAAACTTCATTCAATCCAATATGGAAGAATAAAAATTAAATAAGTGATGTCAAATTGAAGAAAAAGTTCAAAAAAAGGGTTTTGGTGAGACTCGAACCCACAACTGTGAAGTGGATCGTCTCAGAGGGTTGACGCTCTAACCGCTAGGCCACTTAGACTGTATAATTTCATTTAATTATTGATGTGTAGAGAAGATTTTTTCAATTAGAAAAAAAGACAACCATTGTGATTCAAATTTGAGTCAATTAACTAGAAAATACTTCAGATCTGAGTTCATTTATTTATGTTTGAATGAAAAAACTTGTATTTCGTGTTTGTAGGTAGAATTGTGACGTGTCTGTAAGGTTGTCCCTAACCTAACCAAGAATTTGGTTCTCTGTTATTGGTGGAATCCATTTCCTTTTTTGTGTGGATATGAAATCATATCCATTCAGTTAGCTGAAATCGACTACTTATCCTTTTAGTAAACTATCAATAAATAGGCATATTTACGGGTGGGAGTAGATTTTTTTTTTATGAGGAATTCTAAAATCATCTAATGCCTTTCAAGTATTTCGATATGGCTTTGTATCAACGCCGTATAGAAGAGCTATCGACGAGGATAATCGTCCACGTTCTGAAAGGTTGGCTGCGGAGGAGTCACGTACTTCTCAAAGCAAAACATATCCAAAATGTGGCATAAAAAAAAGATTATGTAATTGGCTTAACTAGTTGTTTAATCAATTATCTCCTTAATAATATAATTGGAGTTTGCAAGAAAACTACTAATTCACGTAATTTTGAAACATGCGATTATTTTCTTAAAAAATATATGGTATGGCCCAAATTGATATTATTGTTTGGATTCAGCTAGTGAAATGGATAGAACATTTACGAAACAGAGAGCATCACTGAAGTTGATTTTTAACCTAAATCACACAATGTCCCGTTGAGAAGCTTTTAAACAGAACGAAATATCAACTGTTGCAAGCATATTCATTTTTAAAGTTTTGACATATATTTGTGAGAATGAAAGACAACTTGACATGCAATCAGAAGTACACAGTTATGATACCAGAAAAAATAATACATCATCATACAAAATATGATGTGTTTGTTGGATTGAGCATTTACAAAAATTTGCTGAATAGTATAAAGACTGTCAATCTGCTCTTGAAGAAAAATTAAGTAATTTATTCAGCAAATTGCATTCATATACTGGACAAATTTTTTGTCAAAATTGTAAACATTCGATTTCACACAATGCTTTTTATTATTATGTTGTAAGAGTTTTTTTATCAAGTTGTTAGTTGGTGTATCTTCTTTTTTATATATTTTTTCAAAACAACCGAGAACAAGATTCTTTTGATATCATCAAAAGAAACAGAAAAAAGCATTGCCTGCTAGGATCAAATTCATTAAGAATTTCCTTTTTCTGTTACTATTTCATACATACTTTGTTAAAATGATTTTCTTGATACATTGTATTATTATACAAGGAAGAAATGAAGCCGGTCCCCAAGATGTCAAACTTTTTTTAGAATTTCTTGAAGTTAAATCCACGGCAGACTTTCAGTTCAATTTGACAACCAATTTTCAATTTGATGTTCCATTATAATCCTGGTTGTTTTTATCAAGTTATTTTTGTACATCATATCAATATAAACGATGAGATTGGAACCTTCGGTGTAAAAGTTGGGATTTTATGTAGAGAACAATTACCCTAACACCAAACAGTTATTATTTGCACTTGACGCGCAATTCGCAAAGAATTCAAAGACTAGGGTTAGCTATTTATATAATTTACAATCTAAGGTAGTGAAAAACTACCTGTAAAGTTTTTTAGTATGATATTGACTTCGTCTGTTACTACTAATTTTCCTGATCAATTTCTCAACAATGAACTAAAAAGCAGGCTGGAAGGGATAGGCCCTTTGTTACCACTGATGCTATTTTTACATTTTACTATTTCTAGACTCTCGAATGCATCAATTTACCTTTAATCATGCTTATTCTTAATCAGTTTCAGATTGTTCCCACCAATTCTGCGAATATTGTCTAGAGCATGTGGGGCGACACTGGACTTTTCTACTCTTCCTTACCTCATATCTGCAAAATGTTAGTTTTCTTATAAATTACAACAGCTCCTTGGTAATCCAAATCTAAATTTGAAATCACCGAAAGGTCTGGGATTTACGAAATCAGTTGTCAAGATTGCAACAATATATACATTTTGCTCACATAAAATGTGGAAGGTTAGAGAAGTCCAGTGTCGCCCAACATGCTCTGGACAATGACCACATAATTGGTGAAAGAAATCTGAAACTGATTAAGAATGTGCATGATTGAAGGTAAATTGATGCATTCGAGAGTCTAGAAATAGTAAAATGTAAAAATAGCATCAGTGGTAACAAAGGGCCTATCCCTTCCAGCCTGCTTTTTAGTTCATTTTTGAGAAATTAATCAGGAAAATTAGTAGTAACAGACGCAGACGAAGTCAATATCGGACTAAATAATAACTTGAGTAAGTGCCAGACACAAGAGTACCCGATGCATTCGCGAGTCTAGAAGCAGCAAAATGTAAAAATAGCATGAATGGTGAGAAAGGGTCTATGCCTTTTATTTTAGTTTGTCGAGAAATTAATTACAATAATTAGTAGTAACAGACGAAGTCCATACCAAAAAACTCAGCAGGTTGTTTTGCACTACCTTGGATTGTAAAGTATATGAATAACTAACCCTAGTCTCTGGATTTTGTATTAATTTTTTTATCCTGAAGATGTTAACCTTATTAGCAAAATGCGCCTCGAGTGCAAATATCAGTTTGGTTTTTGGATAATGGATCTCTACAAAAAGATTCATCATATCAATATATGGCCTTTATTTTCTTTTTATGTTGTAATGATTGAAATTTGGTATGAATTATATTTTATTTTGGAGAAGGGATTTTATTTGCTCTTTATCGTTTCAGGACAGATTCAATTCAATTTGTAACAAGTATTTCTGTCAAATTCTTAGCAAACCTAATTCATTGATATGTTTGTAGATCTTTCAAACTGCTGGAAAAACGACAAATAAATAAGTAATCCTAATTTTTAGGCAGATGCAGGAGAAGCTGCGGTCAGAGCCCGTGGCGGAAATAGAAGATTTCTCTGATGTACTCGTCAATGTGTGGGTTAGCTTTGCAGAAATATATAACGAGAGCGTCCACGATTTGTTGGTCTCTGTCCCCAAAGGAAAACAGCGCCCTCGGTTAGCTTTGGGTCGATTCAAAGGCCGGACATACATTAAGAATTTGACTTCAATTAATGTTTGTGATGGCATCGAAGCCTACCAAGTCTTACAGTATGGTTTACATAATCTGAACTATGCTGCTACCGCCATCAATTCTCACTCTAGCAGATCGCATTGTATTTTCACTATCACACAAGTCCAACTATCGAAAACCCGCGACGAGATATGTATGAGTAGTTTCAATTTTTGTGACTTGGCTGGATCAGAAAGGACAAAAAAGACGATGAATATTGGCGACAGACTAAAAGAATCCAACAACATCAATACTTCTTTATTTGTTTTAGGTGAGTACAAAAGAATATATTGCATAACCTTACTCTTGACTTTTTGTTATTCCTTTTGTTTCACATGTCTTTGTAGAGATTAAAAAATGTTTACATTCGACATGGTTGATATGTAAGCGTTTTACTTGTGAGTTATTTGAGTTTTCTGAGCAGCACTGTTTTATGACAAACCTGTTGAAAATATACTTCATCTCTTATCTGTTCTAATCTGGCTAACAGTTTGTTGGTTGTTTTGATATGTTACTTATCCTTGTAATTGGTAATTGTGTCCATCGGCGTCCCGTGCTACGAATTGCACGTTAACACGTAAAACTTCATTAATCTCTTGCTCCTGATAATTCAGTCCATCGACAATAATCGATAATAAGTTTGAAACATATTTTTAATGTTATTTTTCACTCGCCCTCAATAGGTAGGTGAGAACTATCTGATTATGTACTATTCATTGTAATGCTGCTAAGTTTTGGGGTTCCTCAAGGCTCTGTGCTGGGACCACTAATTTTTCTTTTATTCAAATGATCTGCCTAATTTCTTCAAAACCTATGAAAATGCTCTCACTCTTTTTGCTGACGACACGTCTTTAACTGTCTCGGCAAATAATCGAGAACTACACTCAAAAATTGGGGAATTGATGTCAGAATTTTTAAATTGATGCAGAATGAATAATCTGATAGTGAACTTGGACAAAACGAAATTAATCTATTTCAATCTAATCAGTGACTTGCAAAGGCATTCACTTGAGTTAGAAATCAACGTAGTTGCACTCATGAGTACAAGCTGCACAAAATTTCTTGGTGTTCATGTAGATAGCTGTTTGAGATGGTCCGATCATGTCACCGCAACATGCAAAAAAAATAAATCGAGCGTATTATGCAATCTCTAGAATTAAGAACTGTTTGCCAAGTTTGATCAAAGTTCACTAAAAGATATAGATTGTGGCGTCCCACAAGGTTCTATCCTTGGCCCTGTTTTATTTTTAATCTATATCAACTCAATATCAAAATTGGCCCTTAATGGGGTCTTATCCTTGTTCGCTGACGACACAACAATAATTTACTTTTCTAATAATCACGATGATATAGCAAATAGAATAAAAAATGACATTGATAAAATATTCATTTGGTTACAAAAACATAAATTGACACTCAATTTCGAAAAATCTTCATTCATTGAATATTTTCAAAAAGGCGATGGATACTCCAAAAGTTCCAATTAAGTACAATGATAAAACTATAAATTATCAGCAAACAATAAAATTTTTAGGCCTATATATTGATGAAAGACTATCATGGAATGAACATATTGATAAAATTAGAGATAAAATAGCCCCACTGATTGGTATTCTTTTCAAAATGAGGAATTACATACCATTAAAGTTTCTTAAAAATATTTATTTTGCTCTAATTCATTCAAACCTGCAATATTTTATTTCACTATGGGGCACTGCAAGCAATTGCTTTTTGAATCCTCTTAAGAAGTTACAGAATGAAACAATCAAATGTATTTTCAAATTAAATTATATGGAACCAACAATCAATTTATATAAACCAAATGGCTTGCTTGATTTGGACTCTCTTTATAAGTTGAGAATCTGTTGTTTTATCCACTCAATAAGAAAAATGAAAAAAGCCTCGAATATAGTCTTTCCTGAAGTGAACAGTATTCACACTCACAATACAAGACAAACCAAATTGTTAGCCGCTAGCCATTTTAGATCAGATTTTGGAAAAAATCAGTATATCATAACGGAATAGTGAATTACAATTCAATATCTGATGATATAAAAAAACACCATTCACTGATCAAATTCAAAAACAAATTGAAAAAAGAAATGTTAAGCTGATTTAATCGATGAATTTGACACCTTCACCTCTTACATAGGTAGTTACAATATAGATTTGTAATTGTTTTTTTTTTAAATTCTAGAATATCATCACATAATACCTTATCCACCACATTGTAACATTGAATTTTCTGAATATTTTCATTTCGAGCCTATGCTTCCAATTTTGATTGTTATATGTATATGTTTCTATTTATGTATGTGTATATATATGTATGTATGTGTATATATATGTATGTATGTGTATGCATATATGTGTGTATTGCAACTCTTTCTTTTTTTTGGAAGAAAAAGTTTGTGCCGTTAGCTAAAAGTACGGTAGAGCATGTGGTCGAGGTTATGCGAAGGCAATCAAAATTTATATATACTAAACTGGACGCCACCCAATTCTCCTTTAAAAGATTCCTATGACCATGTCCGAAATGGGAAAACACGATTCAAAAAAAGTTGTAATACACTTAGTGTAAGGTATAAATTGGCTGCACATCGTTATTCACATATTCCTGAAAAAGATGTGGAGAAAACCTGAAGAAAACAAATATATCCCTTTGAATCCCTTCTATTGACAAAGAAATGAGTACAAAAAATATACAATGTGGGTATAACAAACGTAGAGTCCGCCTGGACTAGATACAGTGGGGTTGGTGTTTTGCTCTTACTTTACTTAACCAGAAATTACTAGTGAATACCTTATATAACTGAGTTGGAATATTTTAAGGTTAGCTTTCGTTCAGTACTGTACGAGGGCTGCGCTAATATTCAGGTATAATTATAAATGCATAAATTGATATGATAACATCAGGTCAGATAAGTGAGTAGTTCATGAATTGATAAATAAAGGTTAGAAGGTAATGATATACTGTCCTGTCTAGACTAAGCGGAGTCTAACATCCCACGAAGCCGAAAGTTGTGTCATCCACTCTGTTCTGGTAAGCCATAACCAGATATAAAAAGGAAAGACGAACTGGTGGAGTAGATGAATCAATCTTGGGCTGCTCGGTTTGATAGGTGTGAAAGGTGGACCACCTTCTCAATCCTCTAATCCAGGTAAAAGCCGGAAAGACGAATCTCAGGAGAAAGTGATTCAGCTGCCACGATGAAATTGGGTGCAAAATTGGGTTATCTTCCGTCCTAGGTGAACCCTTAAATCCTCATAACCAGGTATAAGCCGGAAAGATGATTGGGACTGGGAAAATAATCCATCATTGGAACTCCAAAGCCATGGAAGTGACAAACTCAATTGTCCCCAAAAAAAAAAATGGCTGCTTCAGCCAAGCAAGAAAATGGCAGTTGCCAGTTTTCCACCGGAACCCGGCATAAATTCCATACTCTAATAAAATATTCTTCCAACAGGAAAACGTAGGGGATGCCCACTTCAAGGGTTGAAGGCGAAACCCCTCCTTAAAACCTTTTTGAAAAAAAAAAATAGAAATTAGCAATTTGCTAAAATGAAGTTAGATTTTTATACATATCCCTCGCGGAGGTTAACCACTTTTAACAGCGTGGGTTGTTGCTCCAAATTTCAATAAAAATACTTCTGGGGCTTCCAGGAACAAAATCCATATCATTATATGCATTTCTGTCGCAAAATAACGCATAAACAAGTCGATTTCAACTCTAAATCACTTAGACAAATGCTTTTTGTCGAACCAACAAATCTCGACCCACGGTCGTTCGCGTTTCGAACAGAAAAAGGAAGAGAAACCAAAATGGCCTAGCCTGCTCCGCAGAAAATTAATTAATTTTAAGATGGGTAGCGACATCTAACTCTATGGGTGTTAAGTAGGTTATTAAAATTTGGAAAGAGTCAGGGAACAAGAAAAGATTTCTACTATTACACGACAATAAAATCCTTCTTTCAAATCGGGCAGTAAAAGCGTGTTAGTACCTCGGGGCCACCTATTGGACAGAAGCCGAATTAAAAAGGTGATTCAGAGTTCCAATAATTTCAACACGCTACACCACCCCCTTCCAAAAAGAAAAAAATAGACTGAAAGGCTATTTTTGAAATTCCCACTAGGTTAATATGTATTTAGTTGCTCATTGGTAACTTCGCGTACCTCACGCCTATAAAAGGAGACACAATCGGGAAAAAGTCAAAATCATGAAAATCTCTAAGTCGGGTAAAGTCAAAATTCAAAAGTTTACAATCAAATTTGGGATGTCTACGCAACATAAGAGTACACTCAACCTTAGGAACTTGTTGAAAAAGTATACTACACTCAATTTAAAATTTCAGTTTCATATCTAACTAACACGAACAAAAAAGAAAACATTTACTGTAGAGGCTTTTCTCACAAACATAAAACAATCTTGTCATCGAATGCTTTCATACATATTGAAATGTAGAGTACATGAATGTTTGACCTAAAGAAAACTCAAGATGAAGAAAACTATTCATAATGAGGATGTTACACGTCACTTTCAAAATTTAACATCCGAGACTGCTTTTAGCAACATATTTTGAGAGTTCTGTGATACCCTCAAGGCACAACAGGTTTCAAACAAGACGAATCAATGGTACTATATCATGGACCCTGAAAGCACAATATGTCTCTGGTTAAACAAAATCTAGTGAACAACAGGCGTTCGTGTCGAGGTTGGTAATCAACACTATTTCCCTAATTTAAACATCCGAGGCTACCATGGTAACGCATAGGGAACAGATTAGAATGCCGCCAAGACACTACTAACCTTCAGCTTCCCATCCCATAAAGTAAGGATTAGATTCCCAAGATTCACTACCGAATGCTTTTATCCGAGGCTGCTCATTTGCACAATGCGATCGGGTGAAGTGAGGACTCCTCCGAACTCACGGGATGTACTAACCTACTGAACTCTAGACAAGTTATAAACCTGGACAATATAGACAACAGAGTCTGTTGGTTTATGTAGAAAAGACCTCTTACCACAACTACCTAACTAAATGTATCCTTTTGTTGACCAAGCAAAAGAAAATTTTGAAAAATATATACAACTGTACATGGTACTTAAAATTTTAACGTACAAAATTGCACCGCCTCAGGAAGCAAAAAATCTGAGGATGTTCTATCCAACCGAAACGCTGGAGTTTGAGCCAAAATAAGGCTTCAAATCCTTAACATGCCACTCACCGCCTGGTGATCCATCTGGGCATTTCAATTTATAAACAAGTTTAGACATTTTTTGAACTACCGTGTATGGTTTTGAACAATTGATCATTTTGAGGTGACGTCACGACAGGTCCGCCATTTTGCCTGTAGGGCACACAAACCGTTCGGGCCATTGTAAACAATAGAAAATATCTATTTAGAAGTGAGAATAATTTGAAATGCCGGCGTTTTGTTCTGTTGTGGGGTGTTCCAAAAGGGCAGAAAGGGATCAAAGTCGTTATTTTAGAATCCCGAAAGCCTTAAAAAACAGAGGTGAAATGCTAAACGCCTTATCAAAAGAACGTCGAGATCGGTGGATTAATGCTTTGAAACGGGGCGATTTGAGTGAAACATTCCTCGAACATGCCCGAATATGTGCAGATCATTTTGTATCAGGTAGGGAAATAATATAAATACATTCGAAACAAAAAAATTATGATCCAAAATGTTTCAATTTATAGTCTATGGTGTTAAACTGAACGTTTTCTGTTCAACTTTTTAGGAGAACCAGCCAGCCTGGAAGATAGAGATAGCCCTGATTGGGTCCCTTCTGTGAACATGGGATACGTGAGCATCAAAACCCAGGATGATCAAAGTGTAAAAAGGCATGGTAGATTGGTGAAACGTCAAACAAAACGTCTGAAAGTAGTCAGTATTATAGTTATTTGAAAAAGTAATACCCAATTAAAATCTTCATTATTTTAGGATGAGGGAGGTGATGCTGAAGATACTACATTACTTCTAGAACCAACAGCAGGTCCATCTACAGAAGCCATTGGAAGGACTGCTAACATTCAAACTGATTTGACTATGGACCACTTGAACAAACTCTTTGGAGATCTCGATTTTGCTAATCAGAAGATATATGGTTTGGAACACAAATTGGAAGCTTCAGATTTAACGGAGGAGTCATTTAAGAACGATTCAAAAACATTGTACTTAACTGGGTTCCCAAAAGCTGAGATGCTGTTTCTAGTATTCAATAGTGTGGCTCCCTACTTATCAACTAAAAGTGTTCTGTCTCCGTTCAAACAGTTTATTTTGACTCTAATGAAGTTGCGTCTCAACTTGCCTTTCAAGTATTTGTCTTACCGATTTGCTATAGCTCCATCAACTGCATCGGAATCATTTTACAGGTGTATTGATGTTCTCTATGCTAGGTACAAAAAACTCATATTTTGGCCAGATAGAGAGATATTGAAAAAAAATATGCCTGCCTGCTTTAAAGAAAACTTTGGTGATCGTGTAGCAGTAATAATTGATTGCTTTGAAATATATACAGAAACACCATCAGGTATGTTGAATGCTGCTCGTTGTTGGTCTAATTACAAGCACCATGAAACTGTTAAGTTTTTAATTGGAATCACTCCACAAGGAACGGTATCATATATCTCAGAAGGTTGGGGTGGCCGAACCAGTGACAAGTTTTTGACAGAAAACTGTGGTTTCCTAAATTTAATTGTGCCTGGTGATTTAATTTTAGCTGACAGAGGATTTTTGATAAGAGACTCTGTTGAAACACTAAGAGGACACCTGGAAATACCTGCCTTTACAAAAGGAAAAAGTCAACTTGATCCTGCTGATATAGAAAGCACCCGTAAGATTGCAAATGTGAGAATTCATGTGGAGCGAATAATCGGCCTGCTAAAGAGGAAATTCAAAATCTGTCAAGGTCCCATTCCTATCAGCATGTTATCAGCATCTAGAGATGATTTAAGTGTTTTAGATAAGATTTTAGTTGTATGTGGTGCCTTTCTCAATTTATGCCCTTCTGTTATCCCCATGGATTAAAAAAATCCCTAGTTTTATTCAAATAGGTTTAGCACATAGATTTCTAATCATAGACGTGTTTCATAAAAACTTGAATCATAAAACTTTTTTTTCAATGTACTATTTTCTACGGCTATAACACAAAACTGCTCTATCTCAACTGTTCTTGATAGGTCAATGAGGTACATTTGTATGTTTTCAATGCCATTACCTTATCTGAAAAAACAATGACATCATTGTGTTAGAGTTGTAGTTATTATTATGCAATTAATCAGTTCTATGGAATGTCAAATTTTCAACAATGGCAGCTCTACTTATTTATTGTATAAAATCGAAATTTTATGTCATGTTATTTATTAATTCACTATTATGATTATCTGTTATAGCCGTTGAAAAAAAAAAACAAAACGGGAATGCTTATTTTCCATTCATGATTTGCCTATGGCTCATGCTGCACACTTCATACTCGTGATCACTATCGTTCTTTACTCCTGAAACAATACACTATTTTAATATACCTAGTGCCATTCTAATATGGTAACTTTACCCTAATTGAATATTTTTAGTTTCGTTCCTTGTATTTTTGTAATGACAATTTATTTTGTGTGATCTATAATATCAAATAGGCATTTATCTAGTTATTACTGAGCATCACTATTGCCTCAAGATGCTTGGTGGTTGAAACTATTCAATAAAAAGTAATATTGAAAAATGTAGATTGATTTTTTCGTTTTTCACCTACTTCAGATAGAAAACAACACATTTTTTCAATCGTAATTTAATCTACATAGTATATACAAATGACAGGAATTATGTGAATGATAAAATAATATACATAATATTGATACAAAAAGTCAACAAAAATATGTAATGTTGAGTATGTACATTAAATGACATTAAGATAGGTAAATGATTTTTTCTCTGATCAACAAATATCAATTTTGCAGACATACCAATCAGCAAAGTATAACTTTTCTGACTAGGCAGGAGTAAGTACTTCTAAGCCGCTTCACTGTCAGAAAAACTATCAGAAAATTTCATAAGTTGTCAAACTATAACTAATATGCATATATACATTTCCATAGCAACCAACCATTCCAATGTGATTTCTATCAAATTTTGTTTTGATTTATCACTACAGGAAAAATGAAGATTGTGAGAATTGTGAAAATTCAAAAACAACATCCTACATATATATCATTAAAACAATAGGAGAAAAAATTTACTGCATATCCTAGTATATAAAGGTCATGACTTGCATACATGGAAGTAAGGTGAAATATAGTTTTGAAATCTGACACACCACAAATGTTGAAAAAAATCCTAATTATTGGCAAATGTCACAAAACCAGGCACTTTGTGGTTCCTCCAGCAATCCAATGCAATCGAAATGGAACCAACCTATATTACAATCATCATTATCACACTTCAACATAGGTCGACCATCATCAGGTGTTTTGCAGGTGCACCACGTTTCAACCTTCTCCACACCACATTTGGTGGTGAAAAATCTTGAAAGTAGTTCAGGTTTAATAACGTATTTATGAAAATCTAACGATTTTTTCAAACATTCATCAAAAAACTCCTCATTAAAATCAACTCGGGTAATAAACAAACAATCTTTCGACCAAATTACAAAATCACAATATTTGGTCTCTGTGACAAACATTTGTAATTGCATTTGGTAATAATATAAATGATTTTGGTCTAGAGAAAATTCATCATCATTATGATACAATAAACATGTATTTTTCTTCTTGGCAAACTCTGAAATACTCAACTCTTGTAGCAAGTAGGGACACTTCACCTCTACACATCCCACTCCACAACATTCACATTGTACGATTCCATCAGGAGAAGCACCTAACTGTGGATGTTCATGTGAAATGAAGAAACCGGCAGGTTTTAGTGTCACCCCAGCATGGTGCTCCTTAATTTCGGCTATATACTCTTCTAAAGCTATTTTTTCATATTTTATGCCATATGAAGTTTGTTTCGAGTTGAAAATTACCTTCTGAGGATAACATACACCTTTAATGAGAGATAAAGGAGGCTTCTCCAATTTAGCCCTGCATGCAGTTTTGAATTTGGATGCAGTTATTCTGCCAGCTCTGTATTTGAACCAAATATTGTTTTGAGCTTGCTCTCGGGTTGCAGATTCTATTTCTTTTATGTGCTCCAAGCTAATGGCTAAATCTATGGGTTGTGCTACAAGTTCTTTGTAGGTACACCCTTTTAAATTTTCATTGAAAAGAGTATCCAATCCATTTGGTAAATTTTTCGGGGGCTGATACATTTCAGATACAAATGGCTCGTACACTCTGGCAACTGCTGGTGTCACATCCAATTTTTGAAAACCACGGATAAGTGTAACCAACTCCTGACCTTCTAAGGCTGGTACTCCACCTTGAGGTAACACCACTGGTTTTGCTTTTTTAGTCCAGTCCATGTCTCGGATCCTAACCATGTCGATGGTTTTGGTAGACGGTACTGGCCACCGAGCTAGGGTTTCTGTGCAAGACACCTCTTCGCTACTTGGACGGGCTTCTAAATAGAACAGAATTGCTGCCACATGACTGCAAACTTCACTCAAGCCAGCCATACAGGTGCAATGCGCACAAGATACAGCTCCATCTGGTAAGATGATTACCCATACCTGCAGGGGCTTTTCCCGTGATCTTTGAGAATGTTTCACCTAAATCAACAAAAGAGGAAATTATTAATAATTATCTTGAGCGTAGCAGAACTTATAGTTTTCGAGTTGAACTTACACCAGATCTATGCATTTTCAAGTAATAAGCTATAAGGAGTTTAATAATCAAGTTTCAATTGGAAAGTTACTATATCATGAAAAAGTTGGATGATTTTCACCTCTTATTACTTAGAACTGCTGCATAAATCTGGTGTACATTGGAAGAAAAAACTTACCTTGCCAACAACAACAAAATTTTCATTTATTCTCTTAGCCAAAACTTCAAAAACAAATCCAGCCTCATAATACTTGTAAGCCTGTAGGGACTTGTAGGCCTTCAACTGTTGACCAGTATAGAAATTGTGAGTTAAAATTAGGTAATTCACCATGTCCATAATGCTCACAGTTGGCAAAAAACTCAAATTGTTGGTCAGTTCACTTCCACCAAGAGAGTAGGGATCAACATTGTCTATAATTTGAACTTTTGAGTCGTAACGCGATTTCACGTCTCCTTTAAGAGATAAGTAGTACTCACTCCAAGACATACTGCTGTTAAATTTTATAAAATAAGCAATACCTGCACTAAAAACTCGAAATAAACACAACAAGCATGCAGTTCACAATGTAAACCTTATGGCAACCCAGACTTTGTGTGCCCTACCGCCAAAATGGCCGCTCTGTCAAAGTCACGTGACTCAAAATGATCAATACTTTGGAGCGAGCTTGGCTGAAAACTTGTCAACAGCACTAGAAAGAACTTTGTTTCTTTTATACACCTTATCTCCGACT
The DNA here is from genome assembly GCA_032362365.1 of Zygogramma bicolorata. Classification (NCBI taxonomy): domain Eukaryota; kingdom Metazoa; phylum Arthropoda; class Insecta; order Coleoptera; family Chrysomelidae; genus Zygogramma; species Zygogramma bicolorata. The sequence continues at coordinate 532,938 of JAVJAQ010005007.1, forward strand.
TCGAACGTTAAATCTCTTCTACGTAAATTATATCTGTTAGCATTCTTTTCATAAGACTTGTGAAGGTTTTTTCGAACTTCTGTAAAAATATCCTTTAATAGGCTCATTTCTGAAACATAAGAATCTCTGTCCCCTGGCATAACTTCCATGTCAGCAGTACTTTGGATTTCTCCATAGTACTTTCCCGATAAAGGCACATGTCTTGCAAAATTCAAAAATGAAGGAGTATACCCAGTTACCTCGTGCTTCGCTGTGTTTATTGCTTGCGCAATTTTTGGGAGGTGTTGGTCCCAATCAGTGTGTTGATGAACATAACAACGGATGGCTGTGCCAATCGTTTTATTCATGCGTTCCACAAAGTTAACTTGGGGGTGATAACGAGCATTAAACCAAATCTTTTGGACTTGATAAGTATCACACAATTTTTTAAAAACTGTTCCTGCAAATTGTGTCCCATTGTCAACGAGAAAATACTGAGGAACCCCAAACCTTAAAAAGACATCATTTTCTACAAATTTTGTTATACCTTGGGCTGTAGCCTTACGCATAGGATGCAGGACAACATATTTGCTGAACCAGTCACCAATAACTAGAAGATAAACATTTCCGTTTTTTGATCGGGGAAAAGGTCCCATAAGATCGGCGGCTATCACTTGCCACGGAAAATCAACAGATTTTTCTTTGCCCATTAAACCAAAACGTGTGGTGTTTGGCAATTTTTGAGAAGCACAGATACTACACTTTCTGATGTATTTCAAAATGTCTTGGCGCATCTTAGGCCAGTAATATAATTCTTGAACTCGGGACAAAGTTTTAAAGAAACCGAAATGAGCACTTGTAGGAGGGTCATGCAATGATTTTATAAGAGGTATTCTCTGAGATTTTGGTACTAAAATTTTCCACTCTCTGACATTAGACTTAGGAACACTTTTGGAAGCTATGAATTTGAAAATTTGATTATTATCTATTTTCCACTGAGGAAATTGATCAGGATTCTCACTGATTTTAGTTTTCAAGTTATTATACCAAGTATCTGAAATATCAGGGGAAATATCTAGAACAGAAATATTTTGAATAGAGTTATTTTGAGGCATACGTGATAGAGCATCCGGGACAACATTTGAGGAACCTTTCCGGAACTTTATGTCAAATGAAAACTGTCTCAAGCGTAGAACCCACCGAGCAAGTTTTCCAGTTGGATTTTTCATATTATCCAAATATAAAATAATAAAGATCTAAATTTCTCTACGCAGAATATAACTGCCATCAACTCACGTTGAGTTACAGACCAATTCCGTTCAGTGCGAGATAACGAACGACTAGCATAAGCAATCACTTTTTCCGTCCCTTCTATATTTTGTAGCAGTACCCCGCCTATACCGGTATCGCTGGCATCACATTCAATGGTGAATGGTTGAGAAAAATCAGGAGGACATAAAATAGGAGCCGAAACAAGGGCCTCTTTAATTTCAATAAACGATTTCTCAGCTTCATCGGTCCATTCAATGGACTGGTTTTTTCTACGACCATGTAGGAGTGCATTGATCGGAGCCATTAAGGTCGAATAATTCTGAATGAAACGGCGATACCAGGAAGTTAAACCGATAAACCGTTTCACCTCTGTAGCAGTGGTAGGTCGAGGGTAATTTACCATAGCTGAGATCTTCTCAGGATCGGTTCTAATGCCATACTCGTCAATGAGAAAACCTAAGTATTTTAAAGAAGGTTGTAAAAATTTGCATTTCTTCAAATTAACTGTTAATTTTGCCTCTGCGAGGCGATCTCTCACAGTGCATAATAAATCTAAATGTTCTTCCAGAGTGGAAGAAATAATAATTATATCATCAAGATATGTGAAAATGTATGGTTCATATTTAGGGCCAAAAATTGAATCTACGAGACGACAAAGAAATTGAGCTGAGTTTCTTAGACCAAAAGGAACGACTTTAAAATGAAACAACCCTCTACCAGGGATACTAAACGCAGTTTTTTCACGGGATTCACGATCTAAAGGTATTTGCCAAAATGCTTTTCTTAAGTCTATAGAAGATATAAATTTTGCGTTGCGTAGCATTGCAAGAATCCTGTCCACACGTGGAAGTGGATAACTATCATGTTTAGTAAGGCTGTTGAGTTTTCTACCGTCAAAACAGAGACGTTTTTCGTTATTAGCCTTGTTCACTAAAAGAACTGGTGAACACCAATCACTCTGAGACTCTTCTACTACTCCTAATTTTAACATTTCGTCAAGTTCTTCATTCATCTGTTTCAGAACAAAAGGTGACATAGGATATTGTCTTTGCCTAACTGGGCGAGCATCTCCTGTATCTATGTGCATGCTAACTTTATCTGTTCTACCTAAACGTAAATCTCCATCTATGATTTCAAAACTTGATATAACCCTTTCAGCTTTCTCCCTATCTTCAACAGTTAAATTATCCAAAGAAAATAATTCGTGAGAAAGAAATCCAAACTCGTTTTTGTTCACAGATAAGTTAATGTTACCCTCTTTACTCCTAACATGCCAAGAATTGTCTTGAAAATTGACTACTGCTCCAAAGTACTGTGCAAAATCACTACCTAGAATAAAAGAGAGCTTAATTGAGGGGACTACTAAAGCTTTTACTATTCGACACACACCACTGACACAGATGGGTAAATCAACAAATCCAATAACATTATTTTCTGTACCATCCGCAGTTGTGATATATTTAATATTACTATTATTATTGGTAACCTCAAGTCCCATTTTGCTCAAAAAAGACAAACCTTCTCCACCAACAATACTGGCGGTAGAACCAGAATCAAAAAGTGCAATGATTTTTTGATCAAGGATACAAACTGAAATATAAGGTCTGTTGTCATTTTTTTTCTCAATGAATAAAGGTGAAACTCGAGCATTGCATACAGAATTCGTTTTATAAAAACATCTAACTTTATTCAACCAGTGCTTCCACTTTGAAGCTTCTTCTTCAAGTAACTTGGTGAATTTTGAAATTTTGGCCTCAGAAAAATTTGGAGATAAGTGCTGGCCAGGAAAACACCCACTCCCTGTTAGTTTCCCTGACAAACTTTACAAGTCTTGCTCATTTCTCCTTGCGCACCGCATTTAAAACAAAACAATGTTCTTTTCATTGTGCAATTATGGTAAGTATGATTAGGAAAACGGCAATTCCAACATAACAACGTTCTTTCTTTTTTTGAACATATTTCATTTGATGAGCCTTTTGATGAACTAGGAGCTTCTTCTCTATTTACATTATCATTTTTAACGGATGACTGATCTACACTCTTATAGTTCTTGTTGAAGAGCTTTTTGGAACCAGCGTTTTTACTGTTACCCTTGAAACGATTTTTATTTGAATTGAAATTTCTTTGATGATTATGAAAAGTTGACCCACTGGGTTGAATTGAATTGGAGGTTGATGAAATTGGATGCTGAACTGTGGAAACAGAATTTTCAACTTGGAAACATGAACAAGTAGCTTGTGAAACGTTTTTTTGTAATGATTTATTTTTTATGTAATTGGCCTCTTCAAGGCGTTTGCAAAGCTTCACTAATTCTTCAACAGTGTTGGTTTCTGATAGAGCTAAATGAGGAATGTATTCGGGAAGGATATTTCTTCTAAGAATTTTTACTTTAGTAACTTCCAAAGGTTGTCTATTGAGACGTTTGAAAAAGCTTTCCATTATAGCAGAATAAATAACAATAGTTTCACTTTTGTGTTGCTTTCTAGCTTTGATAGTTTCCCAAATGTCATCTTCCTCATGTGGAGGTAAAAAATCAGTTTTTAATTTTATTACAAGGCTGTCCCAGTCTGTCACTGTGTGCTTGATTTGTAAAAACCACAAAAAAGCATTACCTGAGAATAGTTCAGCTGCAGCTTTGAAAAGTTCTAATTTTGTAAGCCCCCTTGCATTCGCATATTCAGTTGCTTTGTCAACAAAAGTATACAGTTCTTTAGGATCGCCTGAAAATGTTAAACCCCAATCAGATACAGGTAATTGTCTTGCGCTATAGGAAACAATCGGTGTTGGAACATTAAAAACAGGTTGCACAGATGTTGGAGAAATGGGTGCATTTGTCCCTGGCTGTTGGGAAGCGGTTTGAGCTTTCTCATGTAGCTCGGCATCTAATAAGAAACATTCACCTAAGGTTTCATTTTTAAATTTAGTTAATTCTTCCTCATCATCTGCAGGAACTGGAAGTCGTTTGACTCGTCCAGTTACATGGGCTAGTCGAGACTTTATTCGTTTAAAAATTGAATCCTCAGAAGTACCCTCAAAATCATTCAAAATGAGCCTAATAGAAGAAATTGAATCACTTATAGCTCTTTTCTCTGTTTGATAGTCTAACTTATACAAAGAAAGTTGAATTAAAGCACCAGGACGTTTGAGTTCATTATTTTCTTTATCAAGCATACGACCAAGAATTTTTCTTCGTTCGTCTTGATTTTTTGTGTAAACTACACCTCTAATAGCCAATTCATAAGTGCACTCTTCGTAGAGTAAATGTACTGGTTTGAAAGTATCTTCCATGGTTTGGAATTAAATATAGAAATGAAAAAAAACTGAAAAGTACCTATCAACCTATCAAACTCTGCCTGACCCAAATTAATCTTCAGGTTCTCGTTTCAGAATTTTCAGAAATAAGTTGAACGCCGATGTGAAGCCAAAAACTCAATAATGATAATTGATTTGCCAAACTCGAGGCCCCATCAGTGGGCGCTACTGCAACTCTTTCTTTTTTTGGAAGAAAAAGTTTGTGCCGTTAGCTAAAAGTACGGTAGAGCATGTGGTCGAGGTTATGCGAAGGCAATCAAAATTTATATATACTAAACTGGACGCCACCCAATTCTCCTTTAAAAGATTCCTATGACCATGTCCGAAATGGGAAAACACGATTCAAAAAAAAGTTGTAATACACTTAGTGTAAGGTATAAATTGGCTGCACATCGTTATTCACATATTCCTGAAAAAGATGTGGAGAAAACCTGAAGAAAACAAATATATCCCTTTGAATCCCTTCTATTGATAAAGAAATAAGTACAAAAAATATACAATGTGGGTATAACAAACGTAGAGTCCGCCTGGACTAGATACAGTGGGGTTGATGTTTTGCTCTTACTTTACTTAACCAGAAATTACTAGTGAATACCTTATATAACTGAGTTGGAATATTTTAAGGTTAGCTTTCGTTCAGTACTGTACGAGGGCTGCGCTAATATTCAGGTATAATTATAAATGCATAAATTGATATGATAACATCAGGTCAGATAAGTGAGTAGTTCATGAATTGATAAATAAAGGTTAGAAGGTAATGATATACTGTCCTGTCTAGACTAAGCGGAGTCTAACATCCCACGAAGCCGAAAGTTGTGTCATCCACTCTGTTCTGGTAAGCCATAACCAGATATAAAAAGGAAAGACGAACTGGTGGAGTAGATGAATCAATCTTGGGCTGCTCGGTTTGATAGGTGTGAAAGGTGGACCACCTTCTCAATCCTCTAATCCAGGTAAAAGCCGGAAAGACGAATCTCAGGAGAAAGTGATTCAGCTGCCACGATGAAATTGGGTGCAAAATTGGGTTATCTTCCGTCCTAGGTGAACCCTTAAATCCTCATAACCAGGTATAAGCCGGAAAGATGATTGGGACTGGGAAAATAATCCATCATTGGAACTCCAAAGCCATGGAAGTGACAAACTCAATTGTCCCCAAAAAAAAAATGGCTGCTTCAGCCAAGCAAGAAAATGGCAGTTGCCAGTTTTCCACCGGAACCCGGCATAAATTCCATACTCTAATAAAATATTCTTCCAACAGGAAAACGTAGGGGATGCCCACTTCAAGGGTTGAAGGCGAAACCCCTCCTTAAAACCTTTTTGAAAAAGAAATAGAAATTAGCAATTTGCTAAAATGAAGTTAGATTTTTATACATATCCCTCGCGGAGGTTAACCACTTTTAACAGCGTGGGTTGTTGCTCCAAATTTCAATAAAAATACTTCTGGGGCTTCCAGGAACAAAATCCATATCATTATATGCATTTCTGTCGCAAAATAACGCATAAACAAGTCGATTTCAACTCTAAATCACTTAGACGAATGCTTTTTGTCGAACCAACAAATCTCGACCCACGGTCGTTCGCGTTTCGAACAGAAAAAGGAAGAGAAACCAAAATGGCCTAGCCTGCTCCGCAGAAAATTAATTAATTTTAAGATGGGTAGCGACATCTAACTCTATGGGTGTTAAGTAGGTTATTAAAATTTGGAAAGAGTCAGGGAACAAGAAAAGATTTCTACTATTACACGACAATAAAATCCTTCTTTCAAATCGGTCAGTAAAAGCGTGTTAGTACCTCGGGGCCACCTATTGGACAGAAGCCGAATTAAAAAGGTGATTCAGAGTTCCAATAATTTCAACACGCTACAGTATATATGTATATGTTTTGTTGTATTTATTAATCATACTACCATATATATATTTTTCTCATTCTTTTTAATATTCCTACTATAAACATGTAATGTTTCTTGGGTAATAAAGTTGATTGATAATGATAAATAGTTGCATAGTTGTGAACTGTGAATATTTGAGCAAACCATCTACCAATACATAATTCTACGACTACTTCAAAGTGATTAGGAAATGGTAATGATATAATTCAAAACAAACTTCACATGTCCCTTCTATATTTACTTGTGTGAAAATTTTTCCCATTTTTCCAAACAGCCAGAGTAATGTTTCAAAATCAATTGCTTATTATTTTTACAGGTAGGTGCATAGAACATATCAGAAATCTTCAGCAAAATAAAGATACACTCCAGGCTCCATTCAGAGAGTCGAAACTGACACAGCTATTCCAAAGAGCTCTTTTGGGTTTCGAGAACATTGAACTGATTGTCAATATCAATCCGTCCAGAGACATGTTTGATGAAACTCATCGAGCTTTGAATTTTGCTGCCATAGCAAAGGAAATAGTTGTAGAAGAACAACCAGCAAAGCACATAAGGAAAAAGAACAGATTTTCTGACATGGTAGAACGTCAGAATGACCGACAAGAACGTATCGAAAAGGAGGATGATGCCCGTGAGCAAGAACTCGAAAAGCTGAAGGAAATGGTTGTTGATTTATACAATGAAATTGAACATAACAGGGAGGAGTACTACAAGGAAATGGAAGTGGAAAAGGAATATGTTGCCAATTTGTATAAAAAATACATCGACAAGAAAGAAAGGGAACATCAAGAGGAAATAGAGGAGACAGTAAGTCGGCTGAGAGAACAGCATAGAAGGGATATAGAACGATTCAGGGAACAGCATAGGAGGGAAATTGAACAGTTGAGTGGGGAATTCCAAAGTAACGCATCGAATGGAGATGAAAGTGTTATAAGCATCCATGATTCCAGTTCCGAAGAATTGTCCCCTCAGAAAAAAAATAGCGTCGACTCCGATAAGAAAGAGGAGATTCGAGACCTGAAACGCCAACTGGCTCTCCTCAAAGTAGAATTGAGTGATAGAACGGAAATGCTGAAAAAAAACAGGCAGAATGAAAGTCATCTGGAACGAAAAATCAGAGAACTGCAGGACGAGTGTGATCAGCTGAAGAACCAGTTGGCAGATTCCCAGAAACTCATCAGCGAGGCAAAGGAGTCGTATTCGATTCTGTTGGAAGAAAATGATTATTTGAAAGAACAAAGGAGAAAGTTGCTATCAGAGAATATTGTGCTCGAGGAAAAATACTACGAGTTGTCGATTATCTCCAATCAGAACACTTGCACACATGATTCTAAAGACTCTGATGACGAATGTGATGAAACTCTTTCGTCTGCTCCTTTGTCCGTAACGGACAGTTTGCAAAGTGCTTCAAAGATGCGCCTGATGGAAGAAGAGAAAAGACTATTTTAAGGCATGGTATTCGAGTTTTAATATTACTGTGATATAAGAGAATATTTTTGAAAGACAAGATTTTTTCTCGCAGGCCCCAAGTATTTTATAGGTAAGATTTTTTTTACAAGGTTAATTGATTATATTAGATAAGGAATAATTTTAGAGCACACGGATTTATTTCGGATTCGGCTACTCTGTATATTTGTCGATGTCGGTTCTTAGAACAAGTGTTCTTTACATAGAACTAATGATTAAGATTTTCGTAGGATATAAACAACAAATTGGAAAGATTAGAATTTTGTATCAATAAAAATGAACACCCGGTTTTGGAAGATTATTCAGAATGTTGAATTCGACTGGTCAAAAATAGCACTTGGTGGGTCTCTGCATTGATTTTTCAATCAACTAATCGCAAAGTGAAATTTATTTCAAATATATCATTTCATGAAAAAACATCCATATGGTGCAGATCTTGTTTGTCTCACTGTAGTTAAAGTATTTTTCCGTTTCACTGATGGTTACGGAAAGTTTGTAACCGCGTCGTTTTCGGGATTCAGCGGTAATAGTTGGGGCATGAGTGACGTAAGATATGACGTCATAATTTGAGGACAGAATTTTTAAGACAACTATAGAGTTGTTCCATTCAGTATAAAAACCAGTGGCTTTATCACTCGATGGATGCAGATTTTAGATCTTTCCTCAGATGAGGTTGTGGTAGTTGAAAAAACTGACTAGATTTTTTAGAACCACCGCAAAATATTATCACTGTAGCATTTGGATTTTAAAATGAATTAAATAGAAGTGGGGAGACAAACCATTCAACATGTCTTACCAAGAATGACACGTAAAAAGTATTTTCCCGCCATTTACATTGTTGATAGAGTTGCGAAATACAACATGCAGATAAAAAGTAAAACCAAGCTATCTACAGAATATTGTAATTCCTTTTTCAGGGTTTAAGTAGCGTTTTCTGAAATCCTAAACATATTCCAGATATTCGCTGGTTTGCAGCTTACAAAATTTCTATTTTCATTTATACTATTCATAATTTGAAAACGTGACTTTAAATCTGGGTCGAAACTGTATGAAGATAATTTTAATAGATATTGGATTCATTTTGCCCTTGCCTAAAAGTTGTCACAACAGTGTTCTTTTCTAGACTAGGTGAAAAGATGTCAAGTCAACCTGTATGTGCTGCTTCAAAACAAACGACATATAAAACAACTTCTATAAGACACTAATTATATTAATTGAAACTTTCTAATATTCATACAGTATGATGCAAATGTATGGAATAAATTCGTTATCAAAAAAGACGCCTTTTGGAAGAGATCCAAAAACACGTCAACTTTTAATTTTTGACGGCCCATCTCATTATATACATATGACAGACGTTTCGTCACAGGTGTTGCGTGGTTACGTAATCGACAATATTTTGAAATACATACAGAGATCATGTGACACCTCATTCAAAACGTCTACTAATTTTCTATTCAATGGTATAATTATTCCATTATGCTTTGATACAGGGTCAACCAAAATTATGTATTTAGAAGCTTGTCAAATATCTAGAGAAATCACTAATAATTAGTGATCGACAATACGGATTTCGTCATCAAAGATCAATCATTGACTTATTAGCTTATGTTTCTTATATTTGGCAGCATTCAACCGAAAAATTCGGAGAAACGATAACTGTTGCACTCGATATTTCAAAAGTGTTGATCGAGTTTGGCATCAAGGTCTCCTTTCTGAACTGCCGTCTTATGGTTTGCCTCCTCAGTAGTGTGCTTTGTTAAAGATTTTCTTGTCTGATAGGTCTCTGTATGTGGTTGTTGTTGGAGTATCCTCTGATATTCTCCCAATGAATGCAGGTGTTACACAGGGTTCAGTTCTGGCGCCCACTTTGTTTCTGCTTCATATCAATGATTTGCTCGAGAAAACATCTTGTTCGGTTCATAGCTTTGCGGAAGTCAGTATTCTTCAAACTAGTTTCTCTTCCAGAGTCCCCAAACGAGCTCAAGGAACAAAAATACAAAGAAACATTCACGTCAATAAAATCAACGAGACTTAGTAAAAATAATAGAATGGGGTAACATGAACTTGGTGGAATTCAATGCTGGGAAAACCCAGTCATGTCTCTTCTCAAAGAAAGCCAATCATTATCTAGTATTCAAATGTCAGGCATAACTATTCCTACAAAGTCAAGTATCTCGGTGTGCTATGAATTACGATCAGTAATAATCTCATGGGAAAATCATGTGAGATCGATCGCTAAAGGTGCTTCCCAGAAACTTGGTTTTCAGTTTCGTGCGAAGAGGTACTTCACTTCTCGTCAGCTTCTAATGATCTACAAGGCTCAGAAACAGAGATCGGAGTTCCATTCAAAATGTAATATTTTCAGGTGAAGCTACTTTTATGCTCAACAGTCACGTAAACCGTCATACGCATCGACACTGGACAAGAGAAAATCCACATTGGGGGCATAGCACATACAAAAAGTTATTGTTTTTGAACAACCAGATAATAGGGTCATACTTCCTTGAGGAAATGGTAACTGGTGCTCGTTATCTATACTTTCCTCGGGGTTATTTGATGCCACAACTGAATCAACTATTTTCAAATAGAAATGATTTGTGGCTCCAGCAGGATAGGGCGCCCCCACACTAAGCCTTTGTTGAACGAACCTAACTGAATACTGTTTTCCGAAGTAGGTGGAAAGGAAGAAGAGGACCAATCAAATTACTTTTTAGACTTTTTTCATGGGTATACTTGAAGGGCAAAGTTTACCAAAATCTGCCAAATGATTAAGAAGAGTCGAAGGAACGCATCAGAATGGAGATTGCACAAATAAACCCCCTAAGTTTTCAAATATTTTAGAAAGAAGTTCACTGTCCGGCTTTCACATTGCATCATTGCTGAAGGTCATCAATATGAACATTCATTTTAATCTTTTTGTATTTTAATGAATAAAGTTTTGTTTCACCTATAAATAAATATTGGAATTATTATACCGTTGAATAGACAATTAGTAACCCTTTTACATGAGGTGCCACATGACCCCTGTTTGTATTTGAAAAAACTGTTGAATACGTCATCACACCAACACCAGTGACAAAACGTCTCTCGTATGTATATCATGAGATGGGCCGTCAAAAATTAAAGTCTGGATTTGTTCCAAAAGACGCCTATTTCTCAAATATCGAATTCATTCCATCAATTTTCATCGTACTCTATACCAACTACAGATGGCTATTTCACATACAAAAAGCCTATCCAAAATAAGTACTGCCCTGTCTATGTGGCTCGCCAGCAGACGAATGACTTTGAATTACTTTTCCTTTATCAATGTGTTTTTATTTGTCTATGCTTTTAATGCAGTATGGAATATGATTGACAATATTTTTTATTGACTGTTATTGGTCGAGCTATCATTGTCTAATTTACTCTGATAAAACCTATCACAAAAAATTATAATATTGAAAAACTGAACTAAAATGCAAACGATATAATCCAAACAAGAAATTTGAAATGTAGCAGTTTATCAAAGAATTAAACAGTAATAATGCATGAGAGAACCCGTCAAAAAATGGGTAAGGAAATGCAAACAAAAAACTCCAAATGAAGCGTGACCAAAGTGTATAAATATAAAAATAGATTGAACAAAATTACAGGAAGAATGTTTAAGGTTGAACGTATTCATAACATTTCGATTTCCACAATCATTTTCAGGTGATGACTCATCGTCCTTTATCATTATTTTCGTCTGATTTCTACTCATTTTTATTTGAATTTTTAAGATTCATTTCAATCCTAGATTGTAATGACTTTCATTTAAACTGTCTTTAGCCCAATAAGTTTTTGGCAGGTTTTTCATTCTCAATTCTCCTGTTAAAATTTGTATTTGTTATTTTCCTTATATTTTCATTTTTGATTAACTGTGCATTTCAATTCTTTTGTTTGGATTGTATTGTATTCATTTCTGTTCAGTCTTCAGATCTGATAAGTTTTTAACTCAAATAGACTTGATTATATATACTAAATAAACGATGAGGTTGGAACCTTCGGTGTTGAAGTTGAAATTAATTTTTTTTAGAGATTAATTACCCTAACAATTTTCTTCTGAAGATGCTAATTAGCAAAACGCGCGTCGATTGCAAATAATTAGTTTGGCGTTAGTGTAATTGATCGCTACAAAAAGTTTTTGATATACACCTGACAGTTTGAACCGACATGACACCACTGTTTTGAATGTACTTTGCAAATTGCAATATCTCTTTTTGGATTCATAATCAGTAAATATTATTACTACTTTAGCTTATTTATTTTATTTATACTGATATATACTTCTTTTTGTAGTCATATTGTAAATGCTTCTCCGACGTGAAGTGCGAATTGGAGGACATCTGATGCTAGTGATACCATTTATCATGTTCATTTATCATTAAGTATCAGGCAATACTTCGCTGAATGCTGGGGTCGAGTCTTTTTATTCAATTCAAAAGTGCTTTTGTATTTTTAGTTGTGTCGTTCATCAAGCAAATATGTCAAAACATTCTTTTCTATTTATTGTTCATTTAGGTGTAATATTGAAGATATTATCTTCTGAAAACCTCAATAGTGGGATGACATTTCTGAAATTCAAGTTTCAAATCAAATTGAATATGAGAAACCGTGTTTCGAAAATTTTCACAATTTTTACTTATATTTTGACCGTTTTAATACTCTACAACTTTGTATGCTGTCAATAAAACTTAAAATTTTCAGAGTTATTTTATTACACACACACGTTTATAATTGATTGATAGATGCATATCATACCGTAAAAATTTGAATCAAAGACATCAATGCCGCCCAAAAGGAAGGTCTAGTACTTAAAATTATACGGGATTGGATCGACAAAGTAATTAGACCGGAATGGCAAGCCCTGGCGTAGAGACGACTAAGTTCCAGATTATCCTTTCAAGGAGCATGTGTTCCGGGTGTGCTGAAACAACTGCAAGTTGGTCGTGCCGGAAGACATTTTGGAGTCGGTCGAACTTTTGCACGGGTACTATTGGATTAATAATAATTGTTCTCGGTCAAACTCTGCAATGGCTGAGCAGTTGTTCCGAAGTCCTTAACAAAACCTCTGTAGTAGCTACATTGTCCCAGGAAACTTCTCACATCATGTTTGTTCCTGGGTCGCGGCCACTCTTGAAATGCTTTTATTTTCTCGGCATCGGTCGCAACTCCCGTGAAAGAGGCGACACTCTAGAATACTCTGCAGGTTAGAGGGATGTTCAAGAGAGTCCTCTTAGTACCAGTTCCATTCAATGGAGTCTTTTCTTTGTCTTCTAATCCATCTCCGAGAACCACTTAAAGCCGGCTAGGATGTTCAAGATGTAGTCTATTCTGGGTAAAAGGTAGCTAGCTATCTTTTCTGGTAACGATAATAGGCCTCCTATAGGCCATGCAGAACCTCTTCGATTCATCCTTTTTAGTCAATTATACAATGGGTGATGACGAAGGGCTACTTGACTCATAACAAATATGAAACTTCCATTTCAAATTAGAATCCAATATAAACTTCTGGTAGTTTGCAGGCAGGTGTAATGTTGAATGGATTTTTGTTGAAAGTTCGAAGATCTTGGAAGTGGATGTTTATTTGAAGACATATTCATTAAGTAATTCAGTAGGTCACTCACCAGAGTTCGGATTTTTTATCAACAAATCCGTACGTTCTCCAAAAAAGTCCAACCAAACTTTTTGAACTCAATCATTTAGTAATTTATTATATCTTCCTGTTTTTTTATTGTAAATAAAAATCTTTCGAAAAATGTATTAGTAGCTTGCATACATATTGTGGAAGACCAATAAATAACTCCAAACATCCAAAAAATAGGTAATTTTCTTGGACATAATTTATTTGTCCATAGTTTATATATGCATTTTTTCATTCCCCTAAGATCTCAGAAGAGGGCCCATGAGAGCCCTTGTTGCCCTTTTTCAGTAAAACCTCCCAGTTAGTAAATTGGTTTCTTTAGGACAAGTAGCGTTTTTCACAAACATTAAGATGCAGGATATGGAAAAATAGCAAAAATTACTCATTTTTTATATTAGTTATAGAATAACTGTTTTTTCTGTGTTTAATAAACGTAGAACACTTCTACATCGCAAGTTTTTCGGACTTGGAGGCCGTGTCCTGGAATTTTGAGTGCCGGAGCTTTTGGCTGCCTCTGCGGCAGCCATCTTCAGCGGCGTGGTCTAAGTTGAACTACTTCCTGTGAGTCTACTATGACTAATGGTCAATTAAGTGGCTAATCCGGATTGAACGTTTTGAGAATATGTTTACTACACAGTTCATTTTTCAGTTTAATGAAGGCTGTTTCGCAAGTGGCGGTCCATACCTAAGATTTGACTTTCATTAACGAACAACGAAGTGGAAAGGACGTAGAGAAATTTGGTATTATTCTGGAGTAAAACGTAACTAAACCAAAAAGATATCAATATGTGAAGAACGTGCCATGTTCTCAATGGCTGACTTACTTATATTAAATTCCACCATATGTCCCAAATATTCAATGATTGGTTCAAAAAATGAGCATTTATTCTTGAGATGCAAATCATACCGAGAAAGATGTTGAAGACATAGCTGGGGCTGGAGGTGTTGGATGCATTCTTCTTGTTGAACCATGGACTATAATCAAAATAAGACACTGTTTCGGAAAGCTTTTTTAGGATGTGAGATGAAATTCATTCATTCCAAAACTAAGGCGATAATATGTTCCTCTATGCGTTGAGATTGTCTGAATAATGCTACTTCCATCAACCTTGAGGTACAGATGAGCTTTATATAGCTCCAATTAGCAGAAGTACTTCGAATTTCTAAGACTATTCAGGAAATTATCGATGCGTCGAATTTGAGGGTTCACCTGGACTAATCTTTCGTTGACACACTTATAATTACTTATAACCGACACAAAGACGTACACCACTATTAGGTATTCGATGAAGGCCAAATCAGCTGATACAACTGTTGAAATTATTCTATCTTCTATAAGTGGATCTAGTTCTCTATCGACAAGTGCAATGAGAGCATATGGGACCCTGCATTCTCTTGTAAAACTTAGCTTAGCTCCCAATGGTAATTGTAATGTGACTTGAAATCAATGTACATAGCTAACTTTTTCTTCAAAAATAGTAGCAAAGTTTTTGAAAATATCTTCATGAGATCTGATTGATTGACTTTGAGAGACTACAGATAATATAATACTTCTGAGTCGAGTTGATGCAGTTCTATGCCTAGACCTCCTATCCATTAACGCCCTAGCAAAGCTTTATGGCCAAATGGTACGATATGCAAATCTCCGTTGATGCATTTTCCTTCATTTGGAATTTGGAACATTGACCTAAACTTTGCCTTGCGGTTGGAGTATTCAGGTCAAGCTCGATAAATCCATCCTCAGAGAGAAGGGAATATTCTGCACCAGAATCGACCTTGAACTGCTGGGCTCTTTCCATTGAGTTGAACGGTTATTATAAATTTGTCACTATTCGACCATTTCGAATATATCAATACCTAGATCAAGAGCCCGTGTCACCAATTTGGTAGTGATAAGTTTACCCCCTTCTACCACTGGAACTTCTATTATCGATGTCGACGATGCTACAGAAATTCTCGCCATACATGATTTCCGGGGCGAAGTTAGGGTAGGGGGCTTACCGATCTGTAGTTATGAAAAAAGTAAGAAAAATTTTTCATAAGTTTGCGACTGAGAGTATTCTCATGATCATAAATGTAGTTACAACGTAAGCGTGTGGATGTGAAAATACATCTGTCAGTTGTATGGATAAAGACCTGTCAATGGCTAAAATAGGACGCATGCCACTACATTATATATTATATTGTTCAAAGTACATAGAATTCTAATCATTCCATACTGTCGCCAATCATACGAGTGATAAAAAAGCATTCCAGGTAAGTTATACACTATGCTTTTTCTACGACTATGTGGTGAAATCATTCTACAACCGAAACTTGACTGTCAATGATCTTTTTGTTTGATATCAGCTCATAATAAATCAGCGTCAGCATGATGTAAAGAAGTGTTAAATTTGTGGCTCTATATTTTCATTTTAGTGAAATGATAATTATTTATGTCATTATACTTTTTTTTCATTAAAATTGCTACATATTCCATATTTTAATGGAATTCAATGAATTAAATTTCATATTGATGAGATGCTAATCCCCTTTTTGTATATTTGGGATAATCCGCAAACACGGTTTCCTTTCCTTAATGACTCGAATTGAAGAGATGCTGAGAAGAAAATTTCGGTCGGTAATTTTCTAGATGATCTGTGACTTCGTTTCGAAGTGGAACTTTTTCCGGTTCTGTTGGAATACCGACTTGATGAACTTTCAATTTTATTGTCAACGTCATCAGCGTTGTAATTGATATTGCTGGAGCCGGGTGGGTGTAAACATATTCCTTACTTTTTGTTTTAGATGCCTCAAGAGAAATAGCTTTGACGATAATTCCATCAAAAGTTGCAACATTAAACTGCAAAATCTGTTCTCGGAGCCAATCGTAACGAAATCGTAACGAAAACCACGAATAAACTGCGCTCTCAGAAACACATCAGCTATTGAAACGTCCTTTTTACATGAGGAAGTAATAGAAAATTCTCATTCGGCTAAATCATGTTGAAGAGCAGCAACGAATTTGTTTATGGTGTTGATTTTTGGGTAACGACACTTTTCGTGGGAACCTGGATGAGTTCATCTTATTTGAGATTTTTCACGGACTTCTAAGTCCTAAGAATTCCTCCAAACTATTGTAATGAGTTGAACCAATTATAACACATTATAATAATTGTGCTATTTGGTCTGGATCTGTGAAACCTTCCATCATATAATAATTTTCGAATCGTTCTAGTAGCATACTTTTCTTTCCATGTGTGATATTGGTTCAGGCTGCAACTGTGATGCGATTTTAGAATTGGTCTGGATCCATTTCGTAAATTTGAATTGAACTTTTCTTACGATACTTTATTCCATCGATTTAAATTGCAATTCGATCTAATCTGACACTGACTGTCTGTCAGTGTAACAACCTCATTCTTTATAAGATCAGGTCGATTACCTTTTTTTAATAAAAAGCCCTGTATGCAATATTCTTTCTGCTAGAACATGGTACTCCTTTTATAAAGTTGTATGACAAATAATAAGAGAAATAAAAAATTGACGGTGTTCATTTGACGGACACATCTGAAATTGGTTGAAATCGTGTTCAATGTTTTTTATCTTGATGTGTGATTGCAATATCTCGCAAAAAATACAAAAATAACCTAGAATAGCACATTTATTAAACGCATTAGTACAGTTTCAGCAGAACGGTATATTGCAATATGAACACAAAATCTGAAAGGAATATAATTTAAGTCAGAAAAGGCCCGCCTACATAAAATTGGATTATTTACATAACTTACAGTTTGTCTAAGATACTATGTTGTCGCTGCTCCCGCATATAAAAAATGTTGAATAAAAATTTCAACAATAAACTTTTTCTGACTTTAGTATGTTAGACTTTCTTTTCCGTTGATTTTTCAGTCATTATAGCTTTTATATCTTCAGCATCTAATGTTTCATACTTCATTAACGCCTCTGCTAATGCCTTGTGCTCTTTAGCATGTGTTTTAAGAATCTGTCTTGCTCTATCATAGCTCTCTGATAAAATCCTTCGAATTTCAGCATCAACCTAAAAGCAAGGGGAATCATAAACATGAAAAACACTAAGAAAAAAGGTTATTCTTGGAGAGAGTTGATAGTTGTGGAAAAGTTATTTTGACTTTTTCTTCTCCAAGTCGATGCAAAAAGAATACAAAATTTCTATAAAAGAAGTAACATCAAATACTTAAGAGTACACTTTGTGTTGATACGTGTAAATCATTCAGAGACGTTAAAATCATTCACAAAAAAGAAGAAATGTTCCATATGAAACTGCTATACAGATAGAGCAAGAAAAAGTTATTTCAACTTGATCCAGCGCCCGACGCGCCATATAGGCAGAGGAGTAGCTGTTTTAGATAGACTTCCTTTTTCTGAATGATTTACACATATCAACGGAGAGTATTCTAAATATTTGATGTTACTTCATAGAAGATTTGTATTCTTTTTACATTAACTTGGAGAAGAAAAAGCCAAAAATGACTTTACCAAAATCAAAAAGACATTTTTCCAAATGAAAGAAAGAAAAGGAAGCTGGACAATGCATGTAATTTGAGTTTGAATGGAAATTGAAAATATGCATACCACCAGACATAGTTGAAATTTGTTCTAGTCTTGAAAAAATGCTCAATTGATCCTCTCCTGATAAGTAATCTAGTTTCATTCTCCGAGTAAGAAATAATACATTACAAGATGGGATCAACCAAAGTTATTCCTTGAAAAATGTCATGCTGTTTCCTTCAGATTTAAAAAGAAATGTTCACGCTACCTATACTGCCGTCCTAGGGCAAATTGAGTTTATGTGAATAAGAGTTCGCGTTTCCTCAGGGCATACCAATTTTTGGAGCGTTCATTTTTATTGATATATTCGTATTAATATCAGTTGTGTTATTGAAGAAAAATCTTTGGATCCATATGATGCAGTAGACAAAATATGATTTTTTTCAGATTCGCCGACACAGTTTTTTTTTCTGCAAAGACAGTAAAATTGACCGAACCGAATCCAAGTTTGAATATTCCGAGGATTTGCATTCTTCACGTTTAAAAAAAGCAGGTGTTATTCAGGGAAAAGGGGTTATGTGTAACTTCTCTACGTGTCGTCCGACAATGTCCTTGCTAGCAAAACAAATCAGCACTTTTCTCTTAATAAGACATACTACTTTCTTCGAGTTGAAAAGTAATAACTTTTCTCAGCCAGTCAGTATAAGTTTGATTCAATATATCTATTTGCTTTCTAATCATTTGAAGGCAAGATAGCATGTGTGATTCGGAGAAAAACCGTTTTGTGTGCCCAGAGTCATCCATCAATCCATGATAGAAATACAGAAATATTTCTGTTAATAACATGATATACTAGTTTCGGTTCAAAAACCATTATTCAGTGGAATAATACATACCGTCTCGCTGGTTGAAGGTCCTAAAGCTTCAGGAACAAGGTTTTTCGAATTATCAGCCAAAGTACGAAGACCAAGTTTTTCTGACATACCCCAATCTTTGACCATATGCGTAGCAATAGATGTAGCTTGTTTCAAATCCGAACTCGCCCCTAAAAAAAAAATAATGTCCCAAACCGTTTCATGGGAGTGAACAAACGTAGTTGGCAATGTCCTTCATTAATTAGCGAAGTTAATGAACGCTTCAGATACGAAAGTTACAATGAATTACTTTCGCAGTAGTCTAATCTGGATCAACTGTCAAGTTTCGTATGCACCGTGCGAAATATGGATCTTCATCGCTATTCTGATATTTTGTGTAACACTTTCATATCTGTGTTTAGGTAAATACATTGATAACAGTCAAAAAGTGCCCGCAAATATTTTGATGAAATTTTCCACAAAAAAATACGTTGACTTCTTAAATGAAATATCAATTACATTACAGCAATGCCTACAGAAAATTTGAAAATCCATGGTTGCTGATACCCACTCCGCCGCAACTAGTTTAGAGCCAGGTGTAAACAGGTAGTACTTTGTTGTACTTTTACGTTCATGACGTATATTTATGTTTCCTATATTATATTGAAGCTTAATTTTTTTTTCAATGTGATGACTGATATACCGCTGCCTGCGAAAAAGTAGCCGCAAGTGAGGGTTGCTAGCCGTTAAGAACTATAGATAAAGTGAAAGAGAGTTATAGTTTTTTGTTATATCAATAAACGAAATTCCATTTTGCATGTTTTTTTCAACTTTAACAATAAACAAAATTCACATTTTGAAATGAACGTTTTGATATTTTATGCTTTTTTCAGAATAATAATGTATAACTATTTGTGCCGTTCGTAGAGAACCCCATATATCGATGCATACGCAATGGCTTTAAAAGTCGCACAACTTGCACTCGCCATCCTCGTCTAACGAGTGGCGTTTAGCGATAACTCTCACTTCATCTTTGATACCCAGCGTTTTTAACGGCTGGCAACCCTCACATGCGGAAACTTTTTCACAGGCAGCGGTTAATCATCATATTGAAAAAAAAGCTACAATTTGAAATAGGAAACATGAATGTACGTCATGAACGTGAAATTACAACAACAGGTAATATAACCTGTTTACACCTGGCTCCCAAGTAGTTGCGGCCGAGTGGGCATCAGCAACCATGGATTTTCAAATTTTCTATATGCATTGCTGTATTCTAAATGCTATTCCACTTGATTGAGAAGTGAACGAATTTTTTTTTTGTGGAAAATCAATTAACAATATGTTATTAAAAATATTTGCGGGCACTTTTTGACTGGCACCTCGTTTTCAATGTATTTGCCTACCCATAAATGTATGTAGAACTTTGAGTTTGATCATCTACGAGATGAACGAAATGATTTCGCAGCAGGATCTTGTACTATGAGAAGAGTAAGTCCAACAAGAGGGCGCCAATGCCATCAGTTCACCAACAGGCCAATAAGAACACTACGAATAACAATCTCGTTTTGTTGCAGAGATTTGAACGATACTATTCATATTCAACATTTAAACATTCGAATAATATGCTTGAGTATATATGGGTAATTATTCAGAAGCCATCTACGCGATATTATGAATTAAAATATCGGATGCTAGCAACAAGCCCCTGTTTTTATCGCTACCGTGTGCTAGCCCACTGATATTAATTTTCTGTACTGTTGTCTTGGTTACTAAAATGTCTAGAAGGATGGTGCTGGGACCGATGCGATATTGTTTAGAATTTTATGGCGACACTTTTCTGTCATTAGTGTCATTTTTACGTATCGTGGTGTGTTTCTCAATTTCATCGCTAGTTGACGCTAATTGGAAGTGCATAGTCAACCGATCGATCTACAAACTATCATCTTTGATTCGAACAAAATGAGCAAAATCCAATGTCATACTAATAAAAAACGAAATCAAATGAAAGGAACACAATTATAGGGAAATTGGCCAGTATTCTAAACAAATAATATAGGTTGTTGATCAGTCAGCGTCCAAAAGTAAAAGTATAGCCAGCCGTCAGGTCGGCCGTTTATACATTTCCTAGGAAATTTGTAACTCTTTTCGTTGCAAACGCCATCTGAGCTGATTTGATGTCGAAAAGCCATGATGCTAATTATCATGGTAGGCATGTGTCGCCAAGTATACTCCAAACATGCCCAGGTAAACTCAGTACACTATCCTTCTAGACATCTTAGTGGATACTCACCTAACGACTTTAGCCTACTCAATAAACACGCGTTGTATATCGTCAATACCGAAGATACAAAAAGTTTGTACTATATGGACAAGCTAACCCAAACGGAGATTGAAATCTCATTACCTTTAGTTGCAATATATTCTCGTTCATAAATTGATTTCAATATACACGCTCCATCTACATTATCCAAAGCCGTTTCAGAAACTTAGCCTAATGTTTGAGACGGTAATAACTTTGTGGCAATCTCAATTTTTGATTCCAATAAAATTGAAATTTTATGATCTGCAGATGTTAATATAGGTGTTATTATCAAAATCAACAACAAGCAAGAAGCGCGAGTATAATAAAAAAGTTTACGATGATATTACAAATATTGCTGAGGTAAAATGATAGGAGTGATTGGATGCTAGGTATTTTAACATTCAATGAAAAAGCTATCAAGACTCTGATGCCTCTAAATAACAACTATTTTTGTTATTATCGGCTAAAAACAACATCCCAATTCGCTGGTTTGTCGATGGAACATTTTGAAGCATATTAGGAATTCTGAGATCTCATTACAGGCATTTCTACTGCTTGATGCTGAATTGAAAAGTCAGGAACTCGGCAAACAAAAGACTGAAATGCAACTTTTGACTTGACAGATATTACATTCTTACAGATACAGTCCTGATAATAACAATAGTTTCACAGGTCCAGCAGTACAAACTAAGTTCATGTTCAGTTCAAATGAACTTGGTTCAGTTGCTAAGCATTTACCAATCGAATCTTTTATTTTCTTACAACTGATCTAGGACTTGAACCACAGTTCACTGGACCATGCTCAACTGGGTCTAGTCACACAAGCTACTAAGATGAGGAAAATTACCGGATGTTATTTTTTCAGGCCCAAATATCAACTCTTCAGCAGCTCTCCCACCCATCATGGTATCCATCATAGCAAGCAATTGAGATTTTGTCACATGGTATCTCTCCTTTTCGGGAATGTAGGCTGTGTGACCGAGACTGGGACCCCTTGGAATGATCGTCACTTTGTGCAATGGATGACTGTCTTTAGTGTAATAGGCTACAATGGCGTGCCCACCCTCGTGATATGCAGTTATCAAGTTTGCTTCCTCGTCGGGAATGCGAGATTTTCGCTCTGGTCCCATCAGAACCTTATCTCTGGCAGATTCTAAATATTTCATACTGACGCAATCAGCGCCATCTATTGCAGCTCTAAAACAAAATGAGAGATCAGTGTGGGCAATAGATCATTTCAAGTACATATAACGATTTCATGCAGAAAGAAGACTTTCAATATTTTTCTTAAATGATCAGTATTCCTTAGGAAAACTTTTGTATTCTTGGCAACATTTCCAATTAAATCGAATTCTTCCTCAGGGCTCGAAAGGAAGTTTATCCGAGTTGAAATTTGTAGGTTTCGGAACAATCAGACATTCAATATACATAAAACAAATAATCAAAACTGTAGCAACGAATTATTACACAAAGAGCACACAAGCAATATGAAACAAATTGATAATATAAGTGCAGTTTATTGAATAAAATTAAAAATTTGCTCAACTGATTATTGAGCTATCAAACAAGGTCTTTCCCCCTGAATAAATTTTTATTGATAATAGATAATTTATTGTTTCAAGCTGTTTGTGTGGTGTTTGCCTGTAAAAATTTGTTTAATTGTTTTAAAACTCACACTTTCAACAACAAAAACTCTTTTTTGAGTCATGAAAAATAATTATATTGAAATTGAAACATTTGCAAGAATATAATGGTTCATAGGAAAACAGATCTTGGTTCCAACCAACCATTTCAGAAATGAGTCATTGGATCACTAGAGTATTTGACTCAACATTTATTGTTTGGTAAAGATCATGATCATCATGCCGGAAATAATGACTTTAAGACAGGAGTGCCAGTTTCCCTGGCATGTATGAAAATAACAACAGGGTACCCAGCACATTCATATAAATGAATTCAGGGTCAGATGGTTTCTTGTCAGTTCTGACGGATTTCAGTCCTAATTCTCGCTGCTCTTCTGCTTTCAAAGTAACGGGCTTCAAAAGTCCGTACCCGAACAATTTCATATTCAGGTCATGCTTTCTGTTGCTCAACTATATCAGATGATAGAAAGTACCTGAACAGTGTCTTGAGTTACAACTATTGCTGATCTGTTTCGGATGAACGGGTGTGCCAAAATTTTATCGTTTTCGATAAAATAAAAAAAATAGCAAGATGTGGACGAAATATTGGTGAACTGATACTATTGACAATTTCAACATAATTTTCTGGGAATTTCCTGAATTTATCAGAGTTGATATGACATTTATCATAAACATGATGATGCTTTCCCCTGAAAACACTCATAAGAATATACCCAAAATATCAGAACACTGACCTCAATGCAGCTTGATTAACCAAATTTTCTAAATCTGCACCGGTGAAACCAGTTGTTCCTCTAGCTAGTAACTCCAGATCTACATCTTTTGCTAATATTTTACTCATGTATAATCCAAGAATCTCTATCCTTCCTGTATAGTCAGGTGTGGGCACAGTTACCTGAAGACAGTTAGTAATGTATTAAAAAAAATCAAATGTAATACAGGTAAACACCATCTCTATGATTCACCGATTCAATTCAATCCCACCAATAACAAACCTCCACATCGAATCTTCCTGGTCTCAGCAATGCTTGGTCCAAATCGTCCCGTCTGTTGGTAGCTCCCAAAACTATAACACCCTCGTTCTGATGGAACCCATCCATTTCGCTGAGCAGTTGGTTTATAGTTTGATTGGCATATGGGTGTAAGACGCTGTTGGTTCTTTTTGATCCAACTGAATCGATTTCGTCAATGAATATTACGCATGGTGCACGCTTTTTTGCAGCCTCTGCAACATATAAATTTGTTTGATTGTTAGAATCGTACTGGTTCTAGTTAGAGGGGTCTGACGATAATGCCTCATTGATTGGATGGATACAAAAATGGTTAGAAGCAGACTTGAAGTGGTTTTATCCTTAAGGAGAATCCTATTGTTTGTGATATGATTGGCTTTTGTCAACAACTGCACTCAACAAGAGTATGGCTTCATAACTCAAAGCTACGCTGACCTAGTCATACCTATTGGGGATCTCAGAAATAATGAAAACACCACTAAACTCCAGTTGAAGGACTGAATGTCATCTCGAGCTAGGACAACTTACTGATATTGTATAAGTTAAATAGATGAGAGAGATAAAAGACAGAAAACAATCACAGTAATTCTTTACAGAGCCACAGCACTGAGTTGAATATATATATATATATATATATATATATATATATATATATATGTATATATATATATATATATATATATATATATATATATATATATATATATATATATATATATATATATAAGTATAAGTATAAGTATTTAGGGGGACTTGCGATTCAAGACTGAAAATAATCTACTAGTTATTTCAGGAAGATCAATGAGATTGAGGAATATTCATCAGCAACTCTAGGGGTGCTTTCAAGATTCAGAAAATAACTAGTACTAGATCGATTTTGTTCCACTAGAATCCATGTCTGAATATATATATATATATATATATATATATATATATATATATATATAAAGTATTTAGGGGGACTTGCGATTCAAGACTGAAAATAATCTACTAGTTATTTCAGGAAGATCAATGAGATTGAGGAATATTCATCAGCAACTCTAGGGGTGCTTTCAAGATTCAGAAAATAACTAGTACTAGATCGATTTTGTTCCACTAGAATCCATGCCTGAACAGGCTTTGACAACTAGTCATTGTGAAGTAGTTATACATAATTGACTAATATACACACCAAGGAAGCCACATTTGGGTGAGACCACATCAGTATGGTATACTGATTGTTCAAAGATGGAGGGAATTGAAGTGGGAGTAAAAAAAACAAGAATCTTGGGGTTCCTGATTTCATTTGGTAGTCGAAATTTCGTGAGCTGGCTGCTTATTACTGTGTTCCCTGATCGAAAACAGTTTGCAGTTGTATATCTTTTCTATCCTATTGATACTCTCTTAAAGTCCTTTCACGTAAAGAATGGAAAGAATTTGTTGTGCCGATGACTCGTTGGAATTTCTTTGGTTCGTGCGGACCAGTGTTTGATCTCTTAATTTCTTGGAGTAGCCGTTCTCATGAAAATCCTTCCTTATGTTATTTGGTTCCTTTTCGAGACTTTTCATGTTATTGCAGAGACTGACTGACCGTGCAATCAGAATCTTGACGATTCCCCGATTCATAGATTGTTGGTGGTGGGACTGATACCCTTTGAAAATTTGCTACTTCCAGTTGAGGGATCTTTATCCAAGATCAACGACTACCAATCGGTTCACCACCATCACCGGTAATAGCCAACATCTCTTCACCGAATGGTTTTAAACATTCGCGATTGAACACGCCAAGAATATGCCTCGTGTCGGGTTGAGATACGTCTTCGAAACGTTCATAATAGTATGGAACCATGGAGAGACAGAATTGGAGGCCTTTCTAAAATTCCTGAACGACGTGAGGCCTTTCATCAAATTATCAATGGAGAATGAATCTAACAGCAAACTGCTATTCTTCGACGTGGAGGTGAAGAGGACCAGGAATATATGGGAAACTTGAATAAACAATTCAACCACCATCAATCTACAGAGAATCGTCAAGACTGATTGAATGAATCTCTGCAATACTAATGAAAGTGTCGACAAGGAATAGAACAACAACTCGAAAGGAAGGATCTTCAGAAGACATTGGGCATGAACGAACCAAATCAATGAAGGAAGACATCGGAACAAGTTCATTCCTTACGTGAATAGACTTCCACCAAAGGATCAAGTGGAAGGAAATAAAACCTCAAAGTTTGTTTTCCGATCAGGGAACGTGATAAGCAGCCAGCTCACGAATACCACAAAATATAATCAGTGATTCCAACAACATATGAGAAACCAGAAGACCATTGGAAGTGAGTATGCGCAAACACAAGAATCACAGAAATCAGAATTTCTATGTTGCAGCTTTCTGCAAGTCTATCTATTGCGGCTTCGCCGTACGATTGCCCGCTGTAAGAGGTCTCCTCTGTCTTGGGCAGTGAGAGTTTGAGACTTTGGTCGTCACCCAGCAGATGGCGTTGTCTCTTGGAGGTTTACCCCATCTGCATCAGTTTTCAGAGATTTACTTCGTAAGGAGTACATAGTTCGAAATGATTGTGTTCACAATCCAGCCAAGGGTCACTGATGAGACCTGGTAGGTCGATAACAGCTGTCTGGTATTGGATTGTGAATGCAATCGTTTCGAACATAGAAATTCTGATTCATGGACTATCTGTCTCTGAAGTGCATCTCTTAATCATCAAGTGAATCAATATTCCGATTATCGCTGAATTTTGTTGAACAAAATGTCTAGCAAATGTACATGTGCGGGACTGATCTTGTGCCAGTTTTTACCGTGCCAAATGTGTCGATCTCACAACAGAAGAACTACCTTTCATTAAAGAATGCTCAAACACCTTATGGTTTTGCTCCATATGTATTAAAGGAGAAAACGACGATACAGAAGCGGACCAGGTGAGTAGTGAACCTAAAGGGGATTCAAAACTAAAAAAAACTATTCTGGAATTAAAGCAAGACATCGAGGAGGAAATGAGAGTATTTCTTGAGAAGCAGGATAACATTGCAGACTCTGTGTGTTTCTGTACGGACAAAATAACAGTCTGAAAAATCCCTCTGAAAGTTCAATGAGTACTTCAAAACAACTGAGAATCTTAGTGGAGAACCAGAGTTTGACAAAACATGTAGGATCCCTTAATTAAAGAATTGATGATCTTGAGCGGTTTTTTACAATAAACAATGTTGAAATACAGGGAGTTCCTGAAAAAAGTAATGAAAATGTTTTTAAAATAATTGAAAAGGTGCATCAAATTCTCAACGTTCAATTTCTGTCAAATTCAATAGTATATGTTCATAGAGTGAAATCCTTTAGCTCTTATAAGTCAAGAAATATTGTGGTGAAATACACCAAACGAAAAGTAAGAGACGACATCTTAGCATCAGCATCTGCAAAAACCAAGAGGCTAGGATCTCCCAATAGCATCTCAAGTATCGAAAACATATCCTCGAATCTATATATCTCCGAACACCTATCTCTAGAAAATAAAATGATCTTCAAGAAAAGAAGAGAGTTGGCTAGATCAAAAAGTTACAAATTCGTTTGGATAAAGAACGGTAACATTTTGATTGGCAAAGATAAAGTCATGAACACATCAAGTACCCTTTCACTGAGAAACAAATTTCAAATTCCTTCACTAGAGGCTCGTAGAGGGCAATCAGATATGATACTATTATTCAAAATTTTTAACGATTGGCTGGATTATCCCAAGCTATTGTAAATTAAGAGAAACCCGCCTCTTCAGTGAAGAGTAAAGTCGCACAATCTCCATTTCGAAATGGGTGAATAATCAATTGGAAGTTCAAATTAATATTGCAGTGCCACTTTGGAGACTACTTTGACAAATATTCCTTATCAAGGTTGGCATGTATTGAGCTGGGATCGAGTTGAGACCCAGAACAATCGGGGCGTGCCCTAGATGATCTTATCGCGTTTCTTTTGAAACTGGATGCAAGATCCGCTCCCCCGAGTTCTTCGTTCTCATAAATCGGGCACCAAGAGCTTGGGACCATGGAACAAATGTTTTGACGTTTTGATTTTATAGGTTTTGTGGAGGTGGAGGGAGTAGAGTGAATACCAGAACACAAGTGTGGACAGTAGATTTTAATCTAATCCACACACCACCTTAGAGTAGGTGGTCTGTGGTCAAAATATGCTTCAAAAGGATAATGCATAAAATATAGAATTAATTGTGCATTGATAAAGCAAGTATGAATGTCATTGATAAACAATAAAAAAGACCATTGATTTGCTTGTAAGAGTATTACATCAAAGATTGTTTTTTGGATTTATATGGCATGATTGGCTCTGCCAAATGCATTGGAGAAATCTGTAAACACAGCTGGGGCTTGGTTTATACATAAAAACTTTCTATGTTTATCCATTGAAGGTCTCTATTACAAATACTAAAGATTTAAATGAAAAAGCATAGAACTTACTGAATAAATCTCTAACTCTTCTTGCTCCTTGTCCTACTAAAACCTCGTCGAATTCTGGTCCTGCAGCATGAAAAAATGGTACACCTGCTTCTCCTGCAACTGCTCTAGCTAGTAGAGTTTTACCCGTACCTATTGAAAAGTATGATGAATATATCACAAATAGCATGAAACACCTCTAACAGCACTTGCTTGAATCAAAACCTACCTGGTGGACCAACAAGCAAGACACCTTTTGGTAATTTACCACCCAAATTAGAAAACTTATCGGGATTTTTCAAAAATTCCACGACATCCTTCAGTTCTTGTTTTGCTTCATCCACCCCTTTAACGTCTTCAAAAGTCACATGGATCTCTTCAGGATCAACTTCTACTTGATTGCCTAGCTGAATTCTGGAAATCCTTAAATTAGTTGATTTAGAGTAATAAACATGATTATGCTATCAGAGATTTTGATGCCTTTATTAGCTTCTAACGAACATACTGGCCAGATATGTTGAGTCTCAAAGCCTATAAACAAAAGGTGTTTTCTGGCGCTCATGTATTCAAAACGTATTCGTCTGTCTCAAGAGATGGAGAGACAAATACGTTTTGAATACAAGAGGAGCCAGAAAACGTCTAAAATCTAACCTGTGCAAAGGCATGGGTGTGAAGTTATCCACATCCACAACATTCACTGAGAAAAATATATCGAAATTTTTTCAAACTCTTCTAGAAATTTGATATACGCCACGGCAATCAATGTGATGCTGCTTTCGATGAGCTGAGTTGAAAATCTGATGATTATGGGTTATTCAGATTATCTGAACGGGATGTGAATGAGATAGTAAAGGGGTTCGGTAACTTTGAAATTTCTATTCAGAAAAGTTGAAATTTTCCGCCTTTTATATGTTATTCCTTAAGGTCAACCGCATAAAAAAATACCATGTCGGAGTTTTCCAGGCCGTCTAAGGGGGTGGAAATGGGGTTGAGAAACTACGAAAAATTCTATTTCGTGAACTTGACATTGTACGCGTTTCATTTTCGGATATGTTATTCCTTGTGGCCGAGCACATAAGAAAAATACCATGTCGGGGTTTTCCAGGCCGTCTAAGGGGGTGAGAATGGGGCTGAAAAACTACAAAAAATTCTATTTCGTGAACTTGACATTGTACGCGTTTCATTTTCGGATATGTTATTCCTTGTGGCCGACCACATAAGAAAAATACCATGTCGGAGTTTTCCAGGCCGTCTAAGGGGGTAGATATAGGGTTGAAAAACTACGGAAAATTCTATTTCGTGAACTTGACATTGTACGCGTTTCATTTTCGGATATGTTATTCCTTGTGGCCAACTGTATAAGAAAAATACCATATCGGAGTTTTTCAACCCGTGTAAGAGGGTGGAGATAGGGTCGAAACGAGAAAAATTCATTTCGAGTCACACAATTTATGAATTTCTTTTTTCAAATATTTTTGATCTCACCGACAGAATAATAAAGAATATGAATCTATTTGAATAAAAAATCATGTGTCGACGTTTTCTAATGAAACGAAACCTATCTCTATCGATTTATCACCCCAGACACCCCCACTATTATTTTTCATGAAAATCGTTGGAACCGTTTCCGAAATTCAGATGTTCTGAAAAAGCTCCGGTTACTGTGTGGGTGGAGCAGTTGATTGCTCCCAATTGAAAAATAATCTCGAAAATAATACTAGTATCACTACCCGCCAATAGATATCAGACATAGAATTTTTGCCTGAAAATACTTATAAAACTACGTTTTTTGAAAATGAAACCTAGCTGTCTCAATTTATCGCCCTCTAAAACCCCCACATACTGAATTTCATGGAAATCGTTGCTCGTTTGAATGTATCGGATAGGTACCTTAAATAGACCCTTGTTCATTACACATCCTCCTCCTATCGGTTGCCGCGTCTGTGTTACTAGTACGGCAGATATTTATCAAAATGAGCGTCAGTAGTTGAGATCATGATGAAGTTTGCATTGATGAATCTTTCATATTATTATTATCATTATAAAGATTAATGTGGAAAACGTTAACTTATTGCACAGAGGTTCATTATTCAAAAAAAACTTCTCACAACAGATTTGTTGGAAAACTTGTTTCAGAGGGTGTCAAATATCTACCTGTAGTGAAAGCTACTGGATACTGGTTAGAATACAATTTTCCTGCGAAAAGTGAAACCCCATAGTTCAATATTCCAAAATGATAGAAACGATCAATCCATAGAGAAATCGAAACTACCAAATTGATTTATTATTGATCAAAGCTTCAACGTAAGGATGTTCTGTTTTATGGTTTTGCTACCTACGTAGAGATGGCGCTTCAAATACAGAATGAACCACGTGATCCACAGTATAAGCATTATGCAAGGGGGGGGGGAAACGACTTTTTAATGTGTGGTCGTACTCCCATTTCGTTACCACGTGTCGACGGCCTGGAAAACTCTGACATGGTATTTTTTCTTATGTGCTCGGCCACAAGGAATAACATATCCGAAAATGAAACGCGTACAATGTCATGTTCACGAAATAGAATTTTTCGTAGTTTTTCAACCCCATTTCCACCACCTTAAACGGCCTGGAAAACTCCGACATGGTGTTTTTCTTATGTGTTCGACCACAAGGAATAACATATCCGAAAATGAAACGCGTACAATGTCAAGTTCACGAAATAGAATTTTTCGTAGTTTTTCAACCCCATTTCCACCACCTTAAACGGCCTGGAAAACTCCGACATGGTATTTTTCTTATGTGTTCGGCCACAAGGAATAACATATCCGAAAATGAAACGCGTACAATGTCATGTTCACGAAATAGAATTTTTCGTAGTTTTTCAACCCCATTTCCACCACCTTAAACGGCCTGGAAAACTCCGACATGGTGTTTTTCTTATGTGTTCGACCACAAGGAATAACATATCCGAAAATGAAACGCGTACAATGTCATGTTCACGAAATAGAATTTTTCGTAGTTTTTCAACCCCATTTCCACCACCTTAAACGGCCTGGAAAACTCCGACATGGTGTTTTTCTTATGTGTTCGACCACAAAGAATAACATATCCGAAAATGAAACGCGTACAATGTCATGTTCACGAAATAGAATTTTTCGTAGTTTTTCAACCCCATTTCCACCACCTTAAACGGCCTGGAAAACTCCGACATGGTGTTTTTCTTATGTGTTCGACCACAAGGAATAACATATCCGAAAATGAAACGCGTACAATGTCAAGTTCACGAAATAGAATTTTTCGTAGTTTTTCAACCCCATTTCCACCACCTTAAACGGCCTGGAAAACTCCGACATGGTGTTTTTCTTATGTGTTCGACCACAAGGAATAACATATCCGAAAATGAAACGCGTACAATGTCATGTTCACGAAATAGAATTTTTCGTAGTTTTTCAACCCCATTTCCACCACCTTAAACGGCCTGGAAAACTCCGACATGGTGTTTTTCTTATGTGTTCGACCACAAGGAATAACATATCCGAAAATGAAACGCGTACAATGTCAAGTTCACGAAATAGAATTTTTCGTAGTTTTTCAACCCCATTTCCACCACCTTAAACGGCCTGGAAAACTCCGATATGGTGTTTTTCTTATGTGTTCGACCACAAGGAATAACATATCCGAAAATGAAACGCGTACAATGTCATGTTCACAAAATAGAATTTTTCGTAGTTTTTCAACCCTTTTCCCACCCCCTTAGACGGCCTGGAAAACTCCGACATGGTGTTTTTCTTATGTGTTCGACCACAAGGAATAACATATCCGAAAATGAAACGCGTACAATGTCATGTTCACGAAATAGAATTTTTCGTAGTTTTTCAACCCCATTTCCACCACCTTAAACGGCCTGGAAAACTCCGACATGGTATTTTTCTTATGTGTTCGGCCACAAGGAATAACATATCCGAAAATGAAACGCGTACAATGTCATGTTCACGAAATAGAATTTTTCGTAGTTTTTCAACCCCATTTCCACCACCTTAAACGGCCTGGAAAACTCCGACATGGTATTTTTCTTATGTGTTCGGCCACAAGGAATAACATGTCTGAAAATGAAAGGCGTACAATATTAATATTAACTTTTCGAAACAGAAATTTCAAGGTTACCGAACCCCATAACTACCCCATTCACATCCCGTTCAGATAATCTGAATCACCCATAATCATAAGAATTTCAACTCAGTTCATCGAAAGCAGCATCACATTAATTGCCGTGGCGTATATCAAATTTCTAGAAGAGTTTGAAAAAAAATTTATATATTTTTCTCAGTGTATGTTGTGGATGTGGATAACTTCACACCCGTTGCAAAGGCCTGCTAATTCATTAGTAATAACATCTGATTTTTTAGTCAGCAGTCCAGACCATGTTTTCTAATGAAAGTATTTTTAAATTATTCAAATTTCTCTTGTTTTAATGGAGAAAAATTAAATGAGGTTGGAATGGATCTTTTCGCTATTAGAAAATGAGTAATGAACACTTAAATTTATAGTAATATCAGTTGTTTGAGAAAAAGTTTTGTCAATATCTCTTCAAATAAGGCACTCATAACTTTATACCTATGATTATTAGGCAATAGTCCAATCTTCCAATTTTAAAAATCGTAATAGACTTAGTTGTGGGCAATATATTTCATTTTTTAGTGTCCTTATCTTATTTGGATAGTAGAGATATTTGAGACATTACTAGGAACTCACATTTTTGTAAGACCTCTCAGTATAACTCACCTGAATACTGAACCACTTGCACTGGCTAAAAGACTAACTACAATTGCCAAGAAAATAATGACAGTAAAAACTTGAGTGACCATTTTGAAATATCTAGCTGATCTTCCAGTTTTTACATTCGAATTATTGCCCAGCAAATAACCTTCTGCAAAAGCAATTTTCATCCTCTGTTTATCAGTTTCACTCATTGATTCATCAGTTGTCAGCATTTGTTTCAGTTTTTCAGAATTGACTGAAGGTAGTTTTGTTGCTTTCAATTCAGTTCCTTCATTTGCTGAAATTCCTAATACCTGCCTTACTCTAGTGGCTATAGTTGGATTTCGTTGTAATTCAGCTTTTACAGTCCTATCAGTCTTGAACCCTCTGAATTGGATGTTGAATGCACAACGATTTTCACTCAATAACCCAGATACTAACTTTTGGTAAAATCCATGGGAAATAACAACATTTTTATCATTAACCACTAGAGTGGGAAGAGACTTTTGTAAATCTTTTTCAGAAAATCCATGTTTATTCTCAAAAAAAGTATCATTTGAAACATATGAGACTTTCAATTTGTTCAAGAAGTGATTTTCGAATAGGGAATCAATATTCAAGTGTTTTGCAAATGAAAAGTCACCGTTTTTTACAGTTTCCATAAAACTATCTAAGCAGAGAAAATGCTTAGCTTTTTTTCCATTTTCAATAGATTTTCTTTTGAAGTACACATTATGTCTTGTATTAATTTTCGATGAGAATAATGTGAGTGTAGCAAATGCCTGAAAAATATTAGATGAAAAACAATAGCGAAAAATGTTGAATAACACACCTGGTTCTGATTTTGCAGTGAAAACATATTGTTTTACATGTATGAAAGAGATGAGATTTTTACTTTGATGAAAAACTGCAATTTTGTGATGAAATAAAAATAACCTTGTTGACGACTGGTTGAACAGGAACAGGGGTTATTCGAACAGGAACACCAACACTGCAATAATGAAAAGAATCTTTCATAAAAGCATAGGGCGTTTTCTGGCGCTCATGTATCATGTATTCGAAACATATTCGTCGTTTCTCTCTGTCACTAACGACCAGTCAGATTAGTTAGAAAAAGACAGATAGGCGAATACGTTTTGAATGTGGTGATAGAAAATAAGCGATAAGTTCTTCGGTGGGAAAACTCGTGGTTGAATTGTTCTAGTTTGCATGTTTTCATTAGAGTCTATCGTGTTACGTGTTGACGGTTAATTTAGTTTTTTCAGGTCCCGTGGTTGCCGTGATAGTGAACGGACGTGTAGATAACGACTGTTCACAAAGATGGTACGAGGTACGAGAATATCATGTGTGATTGCGGTGCTCAGTTATGTGTTGTGTATGTCTGCCGTGTTAGTACGAGCATTTGAAGAAAAACAAATTCACTTAGTGGTAAAAAGGGCTTCCATGTAGGAGTCGATCAGATATTTCATCAGTTTTTGTGTGATTTTTATTCGAACATGTTTTTCAGTTTTGTGCAAGTGGTAGAATTTAATTTAGCAAAAAATAGATAACCTCCCCCTATTCACGCCGGTTAGAGGCCGGGGTGGTCCGGATGACCACGTAGAGGAGGCACTCTTTACAAAAAAAATCCACCTTGGTGGTTAAAAGGGCTTCCTAGTAGAAGTCGACTAAAAACCTTAGCAGTGTCAAAATTTTCATTCAAATATATTGGACAGTTTATCCGGACGTAGGCATCGCTACGAGCAAGTCCGCCGCGTCCCCGGACGAAGCTCCTGTGACGTCACAGGAGGAGACTGGCTAACTGCGCCCGACGGGAAGCAACAGCCATCCAGAAGCGAAAGAGAGAGAGTTTTTTTCAACTTTATCTCGCTTTTTCAGAATAGTTTGGATGTACTTATCCAAAATATATGATTTGAACGTTCGGAAGTTCCCTATTGGAAAACTTTCGAGAATTTTGTGAGGATTATCAAAATTTTTGGAGTAAAACTCGGGGATTTCAATACAGTGTAGTGATCACTTGACGAAGATTTCATATTTCCTAGATATAATTAAATTAAGATTATAATACATATATTTTGTAATTGTCATTCAAGAATATTCGCAACATGTGATAATTCACTCTCATTCCAAGGGATTACAATTTTTTTATAAATAAGTTTGAACGACATATGCAATATGATAACTTTCAGAGTATCATAATCAGAGCCAACAATCTGAATATTGTAAATACGAAGAACCCTTCAAATAATCGCCTGAATTATGTAATTATATCGCGAATGTTTTACCGACTACAGGGTAATAATCAGGGCTATTCACTAAGCAGAGTTGTTATGGATAGCGACTTAAAATTGTCGTTATGTTCAAAGTCAGTTGCTAAGCACGAAATTGGTATTCACTTTTCAAGTTAAGTTGCTACTATAATGACCAGTTGCTGTGAGTAGTGGTTCACAGGCAACTGCTTTAGATATCTTGTGAAGGAAAAACAGCTTACCACCGTCATTATGGCAAATTATTATCAGAGTTGCTACGACGGTTAGCAACTGCGATAATCACTTTACTTAGTGAATAGCCCTGATTATATGGATGGGTGATCTAAACGTACATCATCCTGTAGGGGGTAATGCTAATAGTAATACAAATGGAAATATTATGTGGTATTAGATAATGTAGACCTGGTGATCATGAACTCGGGTACAAACACTTGCTTCACAAATCCAACTGAACATTGCAGCCCATTAGATCTTTGCTTCGTATCTGATACAGTCGCTACGAAATGTATATAAGGAAGGTACTTGAAGATTGCGGCAACATGATCATTACCCAACGGTATTATATAATAATAATAATAAGGTTTATTTCTCAGAATACGATATGTACATGGTTATTACAATTCCTTCAGCATATAAGATGGTAGTAGTTGTGTTGTAATAACATATTCCGGTTCGAATAAACAAAGGTTCCTGGAAAGGCAATGCCTGAGCGCTAGTGCTTTGATTATGAGTACTGTTCCAACATGTTATAGGATAATAGTCTCGATAATAGTTATCTGTAATATTCAATATGCAAATCGTTTCTCTTATTTAGCATACACAAAAATTCAAAATAAAACAATTAGCAATAGTACAAACAGTCAATTCCATAAGATTACGTATACAAAGTAAAATGTGAACTATACAATTTACTGTACGTTAAAAAATATAATTGTAACAGGTAAAGTTTAAAATGTATACTGGAAAATGTTAAGTGTATGAAATGTATAATGAAATGTGGAACGATAATTGTTGATTTTAAGTTTAAGCAGATTAAAAATTCATAATTTTAGGGTAAGTCGAATAAATTAATGAATGAATGACAGAGTTCAATATTGAATTACAACGAGAACAATCAGTCTCAGGGTATATTTCAATTGCTTGTTTTCAATGGGTCGATCAGAAGATGAATATCAATCATTGGTTTATTATGTGAGAATTGTCTTGTTGCTTTTTCAAAAGAATATATTTTTCTTTCATTTTTATTTCATCTGGGAGTTTGTTGAAGAGTACTGAAGATATATATATATATATATATATATATATATATATATATATATATATATATATATATATATAATTGATATAATTGAGATATTATTGAAAGTTAGACTATTGGACTATTTCGAAAAATTTAAATTATTTCACTCTTCACAATTTGGATTTCGTAGCAATAGGTCTACAACGAAAGCACTCCTTGAGATCTTGGGAAACATAGTCGAGGACTTGGAAGGACATGAACATTCATTATTGAGCATGTGTGACCTCTCGAAGGCCTTCGACTGTGTTTCCCATAAAATCTTACTAGAAAAACTGGCATTCTACGGCATAAGAGGTACGCCATTGCAATTATTCAAATCTTATCTGGAGGATAGACAACAATATGTCCACCTATCAAACAACTCCAAATCTGAACTGAAAAACATTCAGCATGGTGTCCCCCAAGGATATGTCCTGGGACCCCTGCTTTTTATCATTTACATCAATGACTTATGTTTTTATATGATGACAAAGTGTCAGATTGTACTCTTTGCAGATGATACGTCCTTCATTAGTTCCAATGCCAATATTCCACTTTTACTTGAACTTGCCGGGACCATAATATCCGAAGCTGAAACTTGGTTTTCTGCAAATAATCTACAGCTGAACAGGGCAAAAACTAAAAATTTGATAATTTCCAGTATTAACCAGATCACAGCAGGTAACCACTGTAAGTTGCTTGGGGTTGTTCTGGATGATTGTCTAAATTGGACACACCACGTAGATCTACTTAGTACCAGGCTGTCCAGTATTTTATTTCTCCTTAGGCAACTTAGCCATTGTTTGAACTCAAATATTTTGAAAAGCATTCATTTTGCTCTTTTTCATTCTTTGATTAGTTACGCTACGGTGTTAAGGGGTGATTCAGTTGATTCTGTAAAAATATTTAAATTGCAAAAACGGGCAATAAGAATTCTGAGTGGAGTAGGATATAATGAACACTGCCAACCATTATTCAAGAAACTGAAAATTCTACCACTTCCTTGCATATACATATTTCAACAATTGACAGAAATTCATTCCATGAGGCAGAGCATTCCAAAAGTTTCTAGCCTGCATCATCACAACACACGCTCTGCAACTGCTGATGATCTACTTGTGCCACGTTACAGATTAGTAAAATCAGAAAAAAACTCCTTGAATTTAAAGCTTTACAACAAACTACCTTGCCAAATTAGATCGATGAATGATAAATGTTTTGAAACTAGTGTGAAAAAAATGCTACTTGAACATTGTTTTTATTCCGTTATGGAGTATAACCAAGGTTTGAGTCTGTAACAATATGTCACGTTTCTTTTATTATCATTTTTTGACATCAGATTTTTTATTTGATATGACTATCATATATTTATATATTTTATTTTGTAATACCTATGTTATATGTTGTATATTTAGAAATATTTATGCATTACTTTGTACCATTGACGAACTATAAACCATACTCTGTATGTGTCACATAGTCAATAAACTATCTATCTATCTATATCTATCTATATAGCAGCAACTGCTTTGACCTATTGTTCATGTCACCAAAGTTACCTTTATTTTTTTTCCATTTTGGATCTTGTATCGTTTTTATGGTCAATTAAAGGTGAGGAACTTCTGTTTTCATATTTTTCAGTTACTGCTCTGAGAAAGTAGTTTTGTCGGATATCCAGGATTTTAGATTCTACAAAAAGAAAATCTGACGGATTACGTTGTGGTCTACCGTAGATAATTTTCAGAATTTATTTTGAATGACTTCGAGCTGTTTTATATGATTTGTAGAAGCAGTGCCCCAAGCAATGATACCATAGGTTAATCGCGATTCTACCAGAGCGTAATACATCATTTTTAGGTGGATTTCATCTGAGATACCCTTGAAATATTTGAACTTGAACAAAATCGATCTCAGTGACTGTATCGTTCGATAAATGTGAATATTCCACCTCATATGTTTGTCGATATTCAATCCAAGGTATCTTACTACATCTGTTCTCTTTATTTCTATTTCTTTCCTGTCATTCGGGATGACAAGTGATTCAAACTCTGGAATTTTATTAGCATAACAAGTAAAAAGTAAAAACCATTATTCGGAAAGGTTGGTGGTGAGTATTTTGTAACTGAACTATAATCATTTTCATATCTTCTTCGACTTTTTTCTTCAATTGTTCCCATGTTTTTGCTTCGTATGAGGCTGGATTCCGAAAGATCCGAGGGTGAATATTTCACAGCTGCGGCACAGCCAGCGCAGGTTTACCGCCCTCAAGGCTTCTATAGATTCCTGACGTGAGTAGCACATACAATTACACAAATCATTTCAACGATAATCTTAACAATACTAATCGTACACGACGCAATTTTTCTGAGCCAAACTGGGATGATTACTGTTTACTTCTAGCTACCAAAGTGAATGAATTACGTACGGGATCATATGATGACCTGATTCACATAATTGATACAGTTGCGGATATCACAATACCCAAATCTCATACCAAACAAAGCACTGACGCTCGCAACCCTTGGTGGAATGATGAGTGCCACGAACACAGGATTATGTACTGCTTTTGTGATTTCATACGTACAAATGGCTCTAGGCCTAGATAAACTTGTAGTAGCTGTATTCTTGGATTTCAAAGGGGCTTAAGATACTGTAAGTATGTATAAACTATATGGATATCTCCTGCAGTATAGTGTGGAGTATGATATAGCCAATCTACTATTTCGAATTCTTAATAAAAGGGAAAACTATATGCTAGTCAACGACGACAATATCTATGGACCCATAATAACGACACAGGGACTCACACGAGGCTTCCCCTTCAAGTCCTTTACTATTGAATATTTAAATGCTTTCACTTTTTGATATTATCCCTAGCACTGCACAACTCCTAACACACGCAGACGATCTTGTTATTCTTTGCACAACTTCTAAAAAATCCATTTTATGATCAATGGCGACAAAATATACAAGTGACAGGACGATTATATTTTAGGAAAAACTCGGAATTCCCAAAAATACCATGGTATTACAATATACCAGCAATGGATATATGAGTCACATCACGAATATTATACATATGAGAATAGGACATTGTACGAATAATGTACATCTTTACCGAATCGGAATACGTGCGACACCAAACTGTGAAAGTGGTCAGCTGGACACCCATAATCACATTTTTTTTGAATGCCTGATTAACGCTATCCCTACGGCATTCCAGCTCCTCTGTTTATGTTCACAGTTCTGGGACACAATATACATATCATCAAACTTTTGAGGAATTATATGACATACAATCATATTGATCTATAGGGGTGTCACACCTAACCTACTCCTCCAATTTCAATTTCTTCCCAAGTGCCATCATACCATCGTCCATAGATATTCTAATCTATGGACGATGATCATACCTATGTTTGTGCTATCTGTCCGGTTATCTACCCGTCAGCTAGTATAACGAAAGCACAGCTATAAGTATACCCGTTATGTAATTCATTTTTCTACATGGACAACCGTGTCCACCAACAACAGCTGGATGCAGGTTGCATCTTGCACCTCGCACTGCATCCCCAGATACAGCTATTGCATAACAGAAATTATGTAATCGCCCAATGATTTAATGCGCCTGTTACCAGGGGCCCAATTATCATTCCTCGATTTCGATTGTCGAGAAGCTCAGACCATATATATATTTTCAGTACAGCGCCTTGTACAGTCAAAGTCTGAGCTACTCGACAATAGAGTTCGAGGAATAAGAATCTGGGCCTAGGACATGGCCCAGCTCTTCAGGTTGACTGACACTCATTCGATATCTGAAGTTAAGCAACGCCGAGCGCGGTTAGGACTTGGATGGGTGACCATTCAGGGAAATACCGTGTCGAAAGCCCGCACAGCTGCAGCGAAATAGCATATCATAGCTCACAGACAATATATCAATGAGCACAAGATATATTGAGGATATGCCGTCCTTCGGAGGGGACGTAAAGCCGTCGGTTCCGAGTCCATGGATGTTGGGCTCGTAAAAGATCCCTACCTCTGGTTGGAATACCAGAGGGTTCGGCAAAATTTCAGGTTGGGGGAAGTGTGCTCACCGGCGTCTGTGATTGGCCTCGGTAGCGGAAATAGGCCGACGTTAAATAAAGAAAAAAAAAAAAAAGAATCTGGGCCCTGGAATCAAGAACCCAGCGTTGCTGATTGGCGGGTAATTAACCGACTTGCGGATATTTTTGAACTGTCTGAGTATTTTTGCGAGTATTTGGATTTTGCGGGTAAAATGTGGGCTAGAGAAAATGGATGAAAAATTAACAAAATTTTGATAAAAGGTAGTAAGGACACAGAAACACTGTACTTCGCCCTTCAGAAATTGAGTGGATTGACTAGTTCAGTGATTGACACTGTAAAAGGTTCTGTGAATGTAA
Organism: Zygogramma bicolorata; assembly: GCA_032362365.1. Classification (NCBI taxonomy): domain Eukaryota; kingdom Metazoa; phylum Arthropoda; class Insecta; order Coleoptera; family Chrysomelidae; genus Zygogramma; species Zygogramma bicolorata. The sequence goes on from JAVJAQ010005007.1 coordinate 573,983, forward strand.
CATAGAGTTCGCTGTCCTTTTTCTATCACTAAGAACAGAACCAACCGAATTAGTGAGATAGAGATAGATGAAAAGTGCCATGAAATATCTCAGCCTCTCTGTTACTCTCTTTTCCTTAGTGTATTTTATTTTCCATCATCATTCGTTTTCGTGTTTTCTAAAGATAATTTTCATCTGGTTTATTTCGTTTTCATTTCACAATATGTTTTAGGTACTTAAAAATGTTGGAGTATGTATACTGTATGAAATAAAACTAATTTTTGCAGTATATTTTTAACGTTACACTTAACGTTACATACACATCATTCTGTCATCGCCTGTAGACGAATTTCAAGTGTTTGTGAAGGAGTTTTGAAACCCTCAGTATTAAGCAGAAGAAATTGCGATTAAAGTGAGATGGAGATCGAGCACTGGAATATCAATGGTTATTCTTCAATAACGTCCTTTTGTATTCGGACAGATTTAGTATCTACTTGAATTCAGCTTCAGAAGGGGGTAAAATGGGTAAAACGGGGTATTTTGAAATAGTGCGCGGGTAAAATCGGGTATTTTGGTTGGATAGTGTGGGTATTTTGTAAATATGTCATTGGCAACACTGCAACCAACAACCGTACAAAGAAGAAGAAGTCATAATAAAGTTGAAGGTTATGAATGTTATGTGAGATTTTCATAACATAGATCAGAGGATTCAAATAAAAGGCTACAATCCTTTTGGAGATTTCCTGAAAATATTTCATCTACTTAAGACAATGTGTAATCTCATATCAGAAATGCCGATATTCAAAATTTTGTGATTAGTTGAAGACGGTCTGTCCAAGATATGTCGAGTAAACAGAAAATGTAAGTAGAAGTTATGGCTCTATTGGAATTTTGTAGTCTTCAAAAAAAGGTCAACTTGCTACTGAAACTTGTTCCAGTCAAAAACACAGCTCTGAAGAATATTGTCATTGAACTTCCATACAACATCGATAATTTCTTGAAGGCAGTAAAACTGTAACATTGCACCTATCGAGCACAGAGCCTGTCGCAAGTGATGAGACAATAAGTTGAGGATCAACAAAGAACTAAATCAATAATTTCTAATAATATCCGTATTGAAACTTTTCGCGCCTACTGAATCCAAAGTTATTTTTCTCTAGCAAAACATTGAATTATTTTCAAATGCAATACCATTTGGTTCATTGAAGAGGGTTCAACAATATATTTAATTGATGATGGTTGGATACATTGGTTTTGCCAGGCTTGGCACTCCTGAAATGTTGTTCTGTTTCAGAGCACTATCCTCCATGCAGCTTGTTAATAAAACTGGCATATTTGACATCTCATTAATACCATACATATTACTGTTGAATACTTCTCGTAGAATCATTTTATAATTTTGCATGATATATCTGTAATTTCTAATTATGAAATACTGGTGAATAAAATATTCAATGTCAATAAAAGAGGCAAACTCCTTTATGAATGTATTGAAATAGTTTGAGCAGAACCTTTTTGATTTGATGCAAAAAATGAACACAGCACATGGAATGAACAATTTCCTGATCCTGAATAAATGAAAGAAAGCTGAAGTAACTCAACAAATTATAAAAATTGAGAAATAAATCTGATCTCCTAGTTTATACTCATTTTTTCTCCTGTAGATATTCATTTATTAGTAAATTCCTGGCCAGTAATCAGAAAATTGTCTGGCATTTTGGCTTACAAAACAATGGTATGTATGTGTTTATATGTATATAAACACATAAAAAATTTACAAATCACAAATAATTGGATGCTGATAAGTTACATAGCAAAACTTCAAAACATCAGATGAGCTTGATTGATTGATTGAAAATATGTCTATTGTTTTTAAGAAATATTTTCTTTCAAACAAACACAATGCTTTTAAAAATACTCAACCTTATGTCTAGGGGTCAAGTTGATCCACAGTCACACTAATTCAAAGTCCATTCAGAAATTAAAAAAAAAAATTACATACACTATATATAATAAAATTCATGACAGCATGATACAAAATTGATCATGATACAAGTATTTCACAAAGTCAAGTAGATTATTGAGGCGCAAGATGATTTAGAAAAAGATAGTACAGCTGGGGAGATTCCTTTATTTTATCAGAGCAAGGTTTTCCCAAAATGTTCGTCTAAATTACAGTAGGCCTCGTCTCTCATTATGATTTTTAGTCGTTTCCTAAATATGCTGAAAGACGTTATTTCTTGTATATGAGCATGAAGATTGTTATATATTTTGACTCCACCATATATTAATAAGCTCTTTACCAAATAGGAAGATTATATTGGATGTCTTAGTAGCTTAACATGGCAAGTGACATATGAAGTTTTTATGACTTCATAATTAATCCTGTGTTTGTGAATGATTGTTACTTTTTCCAATTAAAAAAAAATAAAGTTTAATGAGTATGGGTTTACACAAGTCCCTACATTTGGCTTGACAGAGCCATCTTACTGATTCTTTCTGTATAAAACATACCAAATGCATGGGATTTTTGCTACAAACTCTCCAGAAAGGTATACCATACCTCAATTGTGAATCGATAAGTGCATAGTAGACAACCTTAGCTGAAGAGAAACCCAGTTCCTTCATAATGATGTTCCTCATTGCATAACACCCAGTTGCCAATTTTTTGTTCAGACATACACATGATAGACATGCTCATCAAATTGAGGTATACTCTAGGAATTTTTAGGATGGGCTATTCTCTACTAGATGGTAGACATTTTCTTATGCAACCTATATATGTCTTTGTCATGCCAAAGCAACGTAGTGCCATCAGCAAACAAAGTAAAGTTTTCTGAATTTTAAATTTTTTTCAAATCATTAACATACGGTAGAAACAATATTGGTCCTAACACGGAACCTTGAGGTACACCACATTTAATATCTGGTGATGACATTCTTACAAATTCATTTCTACCTGCGAGGTATAATTCAATCCAAGTGAAACTCTTTCCTCTGAAGCCATACCTCTCCAATTTTCATAGTAATATAATATGGCTGATACAATCAAATATCTTCGATAAGTCATATAAGACTGCCACAGTTGTTTCCCCTCTACTGATCGATTTATAGATCAGCTGAAGAAATTCAGAAATAAGGTCACTTGTGCTTTTTCAATTTTGAAAGCCGGACTCCATGATTTTTTTTTTCGATGTTATGAAGTGGAACCACAATCGAGAAATTGTGGGAAGTCTCCCTTGAAAATGAGTTATTCATTATTTGTACACAGAAATCTAACGCGAAGTGAGGAAGAACTTCAGAGATTTTTATAGAAATATCATCAGCTACTGCATTTTTTAATTTTTTATGGAAAAGGTGTTTTTATATATGTATTATTACTTGTATATGTTAGTGGGTCAGTAGAAGGAGTTATATGTTATTTCTTACAATTTAGAACTTGTATCTTGATATTACAGTATATAGCTTCATGATCAGAAATACTAAATGAAATTATTTGACAAGAAGCAGCTGAATGGTCAAAATTCGTAAATAGATAATAAATGATGAGATGAGTACTGAGATATGCGGGTTGGCAGGCTTACGTAATTGGATAAATTCAAATAGTCGAATATATTCATCAAACTCTGAGTCGTTATTGAATATTTGCATCAAAATTGAGAAAAAAATAATAATCGAGAATGCAACTGAAATATCATATTATTTTTCTTCTCGCACATTACAATATTACTCTGTGTATAAATCCAAATCTACGGACTCATGGGTGAGAATGGCAGTGCCACCATGTAAATTATTACTTCTACAAAATTTAGATATCACATTATAATCAAGTATATGTAACGGCTCGCCATTTTTCAACCAAAGCTCTGTTAGAAGCACTATTTTCGGAGAGTCTTGCTGCTCTAGTTTTTTACAATTGTAAATTAGGAATTGATAGCTCCAGAAAATTTTTCTGGAAACCACTTTTCATTTAATTTTGGGAAAAAAAATATTACCTTCAATTATCAAGCTGAAATAATTCCTTTTCCGTTATTGTTTTGTTATTAGTTTAATTTGTGGCGATGTCGAAGGGAATTTTGAAGCTCTGTTCAAACGTGTGGAATTTATAAACAAGAAATCTGGACCCTTTGAAATGTTATTATGTGCTGGAAATTTCTTTGGAATCAACAACAGGGAATTCATTCCTTATAAAATTGGTGATAAGAAAGGTAACTTTAGTGGATGTCGAGAATAACTTTATTCCATTTCAAACAAATCTATTTCAGTTCCAGTTCCTACGTATATTTTGGGGCCAAATAAAGAATATCAAGTTGCTGAATATCCTTCAGATGAGGCGAAGTTTGAACTTTGTCCTAATGTTTATTATCTAGGTGAGTTATAAATATATATAATTAAGATATCTTTCTTGCATCACTTTGAGAATATGCAACATTTTGAGTATGATTCAGTCACATTATATTACATATGCAGGTAAACGTGGAGTGTATACCGACAACAAGGGTCTCAAAATAGCATACATCAGTGGGTTATCAGGAACTAATTCTGAACCATGGACTTATTCGGAGAAAGATATTTCAGAACTCTGTGATGTTTGCATCAAAGGGAACCCCTCATTCAGAGGTGTAGACATCTTGCTGACATCTCAGTGGCCATCTGGTGTTATTGCTGAAGGCTTAGCTGAGGTAATAATCTAGAATAAACTTAGCATGAATCTCAAACTGAAACATCTTGCACACTGAAAATATTTTTTTCAACCCAAAAAAATTCAAAGGAATATTTTTTATTTCTATAATCTGCACTGAAGTACATTCGATGTTGGAAGTTTACTTGCTGTTTGATTCCTCTTGAATTAGGAAAAATCAATGAACCTATTGTTTATTTTGGAAACAATTTATAAATTCTACATGGCAGAATCCCAGTAGCGCAGTGGAGGAATTATCATAGTTGTTCAGCTGAACTCTACTGAAACCTGTTGCAAAGGAGAAGCTTGAGAAATTCGAATCAAATGGGCTAAACAGAATGGTTGAAATGAATTTTTTGGTCGAAGAAAAATAAATAAAAGGTTTGATTGATAATACTGTTTTTGTGGTGGATGAATGTTTTCTTCTCCGTTTTTTTGGTTTAGTAACCTACCACAATCTTACAAATCAAGAATTTATATTGAAATCTATACAAGTGGAGGGAAGATTTCTTATCTACCCCGAAAAGTTGCTATGTTTCGAATTTTATTGAAATAAATCGCCTAACGGGGTTGAAAAGGGATAGATAGTTATTTTAGAGGTTGACAACGCATAGCCTTAACCACTGATCGTAGAGATCTGAAACTTGGAGAATGTGTTCTTTGTATGACATAGGCATCCGATAAGATAGGGTTTTCCGCAATTCCACCCATAAGGAGGTGAAAAACGGGGTAAAAGTTTGTATGGGACAACGTACTTCAATCTACTTCAAACTTTGCAGAAATATTCTTCAGAATTGATAAAAGACGTGTTTCGTATTTTATTGAAATTTATTGTTTAACGGGATAATAAAGGGGTTTACAGCATTTCAAACGCTCTTTCAAGTGCGCCCAGAAGCTAGAGCTGGGAACCTGATAAAACTTAGTACTAAGAACTACACACAATATAATTGCATCACAAAAATAATTAACGCCCTACCAATTGAGCACGGGTCTGCAAGTATACGTATGAATGTTAAAAATGTATAATCCGAGATGAATGAGAGAGAAAAAGTTTCGAATGGGTCTTTACTCACGGCAGTTTTCACACTATCCAGTGGCCCCTGCAATACCGTTGAGACATTCCCATAAAGTTCTTCTGAGGTACTAGAATTTGGAGGTATGATTTCGAGGTCTTTGCAGCATAGCAGGTTGTTTGCTGGACAATTCTTGGAGTCTAGTTAATGAGTGATGTTGGCGAGCCTTCAATGCTCTGCTCTATTCCCTCTATTTGAAACTTTTGATTTTGCTTTTTCTAGTCAATGTATCAATTTTTTCCACAATATTATTTTCTTGATCAATCGAACCTATAATTTTTATTCGTAGAGCAAAAAAAATCCGTTTCAACCGTTTTGTTTAGATTCGATTGCTTTATTTGATTTGAAGGTCTTATAAATTTATTCTCTCTGCAACAGGTTTCAATGGAGTTAATTATATAAACGATGGAAGTCTGAACCGATACCACTCAACAAGGAACATTGTCAACCACATCGGAGCAAACGTTGGAACTTTATGTCACTGTGGAAAATATTGAGTCAGGCTGGATTCGATATCCATTGAACCGACGCGACGATTGGAAATGCCTTATTGGTGCGAATTTATATTTATATGTATTGAAATTTTCAACCTGAGAACCCGTATTTGCATCAATCAAACAACGTTTAGATGATTAGATTTTCGGGTCTGTGGGAATTTAGCCCCAGATATTCTCCGACTGGCTGTATTAAAACTTTTCCTAGAGATCAATTACCCTAACACCAAACTGATATTTTTGCACTCGACGCGAGTTTCGCTAACAAGGTTAGCATCTTCAGGAGAAGAAAATTGATACTGTTCAGTATCAATTTTCAGTATCAGTATTTTTGCACTCGACGCGAGTTTCGCTAACAAGGTTAGCATCTTCAGTAGAAGAAAATTGATACTGTTCAGTATCAATTTTCAGTATCAATTTTCTTCTGAAGATGCTAACCTTGTTAGCGCAACGCGCGTCGAGTGCAAAAATATCAGTTTGGTGTTAGGGTAATTGATCTCTAGGAAAAGTTTCAACTTTTACACCAAAGTTTCCAAAACTCATCGTTTATTGGCTGTATTAAGTTTGAAAAAAATCTCTTAGAGCTCTATTTCACCGAAACACTATGGTAACACAGGTGGTACACTTCTATAGAGAGTGTACGCTTTCCTGCATAACCAAAGTCAACGCTGTGCGAGAATGTGTCTACCGAGATGTATTATACCTTTTATGGGTGACGGCGAATGGTTTCACGGCATGGTGTCTCGGAACTGAGAGTCGATGTTTTTATCTGAATCTCTCTTGAAGCTACTATCGAAATCTTTTTTCAAATTTTGTTAGTTGCAGCGATTTGACGTTGAAATCGCCGCCTTGATTAATTTAACTGGAACATCACATACACTTTTCTCAATCAGGAACTTAGGTATTTTAATTTTGTGTTTGTAATTTGTTTTGATTCATAGGAATTTGAATGTCTTCTAGAGGAATGTCTCAACAATGGTATATTGTTTCTGATCAGTATTCTCTTTTAAGAGCCTTCCCTACCTGCAAGTGAATCGTCGAGATGAATTAACCTATAAATCTGGGAGAGTATGGTGGGAGGGTCTCATTGCAATGCAACGAAACAAGCACAAACTATTCAAAGAATGCCTCATTCTTTATAGAGTGATAATTCTTTATCGAGTGATACGAGTTCTCAAGTCATTCAGTGCTATACCATGAGCGGGGAATAGCTATTTTGGATAGAGATTTATTTCGGGTCCTCAATATTTTATTCGGGTCCTTAATTTTCAGGGTCTTCCTAATTTTCTAAGTTCGACAGAATTCGTTGGCATACTCCAATCGCGAAATACTACCCAAATATTCATTCATTCATCCAGAACGCGAGTGCTATAACGAAATTACATCGTCGCCGTCAGGATACAAACATATACTGTATGCCCCTTGGCAGTGATTGTTTTTAAATAAATATCGCTTTCAGTAACAATTACTTCCTATGGAAATTTTCGACTTGGAGCTCACATTCAATTTTATATGAACTGCCTGTCCCACTCGCATTTGCTGCCTAATGTCCGTCGAATTATATTGAAAAATAAAATGATACGAGTCTTTCTGAATGCGATCGCAGAGGCATGCCAAAATGAAATATCTATTGGAATCATTTGGAATCACTGTCTTCTTGCTTACTAGTTTGTAATCGTCTAGGCGATAGTTTTTGAAACTTTTTTGCTGAATACACATTTTTTATTTTGTTATTTTGATGTTTGGGATGCTTATGCTTCTGCAGATAATAATAAATAATAATAAGTCGAGTGCACGTGCTATTGATTTTGGGGTTGCGGTAATTGATCTCAATTGAAAAATTCTACTGTTACATCAAAGGTCCCAATTTTCGGATTTTCTGAAGAACATCGAATGAACACAATTTTCCTGATTCAATCTTCAGATAGCATTTTACTCGAACACAACAGACTCAGAATCCCCGTTCACACACCGGCACCGTTTTCTGGCAATCTTGCAAGTTGCATGAAAATTGGGCTACCGGTGTTTGATTGAAAAAAATCCGTTCGGTGCAACTGTTGAATCCTCTCAAGATATGATATATACCTGTGAATTAGAATACTATTTTTTTTAAGATCTTTCATTTCAGACATACATTCAAACAATTAGCACTGACGTATTGACATTATTTGTTTAAAATATTTATTTCTAGAGGCAATTTTAGAAAACGAAACATGTTCCTATGCTGTGGAGGTATTATCATTATATATAGAACAAATAGGATTGTTCGTCAATCAAACGGAAATATCATCTAAAGGGATGGAAACTTCCGATAGATGGCATAAATGAGTTCTTTCCTAAGGCATGTCATGTCTTCAATGTTCCTCACAGACGTCGTAGCTTTAGTCGCGTATTTCTTTCGTTGCTTTCATTAGATGCCAAAAGTTGACAGTTGTTTGGTATTTCATTGGTTTTTTTTCTACACCCGTACTATAATAAATCACTTATATGCCTATAATCTGTTTCATAATGATGTCCATTATAAAACGGTTTGAAAATCTGTATTGTAATGAGTTCAGTATGATACAGATGTCATTACGATGACAGATGTTTAGTCATTTGGGAATCTGATTCAGTGGTGGAAACTGTCATTATGATGATAGAAATTTTTAAATAATTGGAAATCCAATTCGGTGGCGGAATGTGACTGAAAATTTGATTTAGAATAAAATCAGCATTTCCAATACAATATTGAACTCTATAGAGACAGGAATAATGAAATAATTTTGAATATTCCTTCCATTTCCAGATAAGTGGGACCCACAATATAATATTCATAGTTCTCCATTGTTGATCAGGTTTAGACAAAAAAGCTTATGCAACTCCCATGTAATAACATGAACCATATGAAACTCACCTTCGCTTGGCTCATTTCGTATCCCCGTTAATGTTTTTTTTTTTTTTTTATTAAAACCTTTATTCATAATATATACAATAATATATACAGAGAGCTAATGAGTAGGTTATATCATATACATACTGATTAATTAAATGACAAGGATACGTTCAGTATTCAAAAATAGAATATTGTTTTACCGAAAACATCCCTACACTTTCTGTTATTTATCTTATAGTATCTATCCAGTCGAATGAGATCTTTGAACTCTTCTAACGTTCCTTTTGCTTCTAAGTTGAAATAGATCAACGCTTGCCAAAACCATGACCAGACATTGCCGTCTTCGTGTTTGCTGAACTGTTTTTGAAAAATGTCATACAGGGATATATCGTTACATTTAATGCGAAGCTTGTTTTCCATAAAAGTTGTAACCCAGTTGAAAATGTCCCGGGATCCTGCACATGTTTTCAGTTTGTGGTCAAGCGTATCTGCAATTCCACACTTAGCACAATTTTTGGTCTGTGAGAGTCCATGTTTCTGGAGTTTGGCGTTACAAGGGTATGTGTCATTCAAGGCCTTGTAAGTTGCTGCCCTCCATTTTGTGCATATATTGTTATTATTCCACTGTTTCCATATTATTGACCACTGTACGTTTGGTATCTTTTCTTCTATAGCAGGTACCATTTCTTCCAAAACGTTTTTATACAACTGTTGTGTCGTAATCGTAAGGGTCGTATCAAGATTGTGTTCGTGTATCATGTTTACAATAGACTTGAAACTTTGTGGTACCGCATGGTTATTCACAAGCACGTTATTCAAAAAAGAATTATAATATATTTTTGATTCACTTGAATTTTGCGACAAAAGCTGTGTTTTCAGCAGAAGAACTTTTGATTTTAAATCGACATTAATCAATTTCAGACCTCCCTTTTCTTGCACGTTATATAGTTGTTTTCGCGATGTTCGATAAAGGTTTCCTTTCCACAAATATTTTCCAGTTTCCATCACAATTTTTTGGCTGTGTTTTTTAGCTAGGGGTAATATTTGCGCCAAATACCAAACCTTAGACAGAATGAAACTATTGATATACCATACTTTTTTTATAATATCCATTCTAGTGAGGTTGTCACCGTATATTTTTTGTTGTATATTGCGAAACACCTTTTCCCAATTTTTATTCAACATTTCTTCGAATTTACACGCAAGAGTCATGCCTAACATTTTAATGTCAGAGGCGTACGTAAAAATTGAGTCGTTCGGAAGAATTTGCTGCCATGTCCCAAGTGGTAGGAGTTTAGATTTTTCATAGTTGACCTACGCGTTGGAACCATTTTGATGAATCCTGAGATTTTGTTCAAGATTGTATATGTCATTAGCACAACCTAAGTAGACAGTGACGTCATCTGCAAAAGCGGTAAATTTCATATGATCACCATTTACCTGCACGCCCTGTAAGTTCCTGTCAGTCAAACGGATAAAGGGCTCTAGAGAAATGCTAAATAAAATCATGGACAAAGGACATCCTTGCCTGACCGAGCATGTAATTGGGATTTTGGTAGAAAGAAAACCATTTATCAGTATTCGAGAGTTTGCGCACTTGTATATATTTCTTAGGCATACTATGAGAGTATCTGGAATGCCACTTTTGGCAAGTATTTTCCATAAGTAATCGTGTGCTACTCTATCGAATGCATTTTTGAAATCTAAGCTCACTATTGCATTGCTCGTTTGATTATAGTTTTCTGATAGTAAGATTATATCACGACTTATCAAGAGATTATTCATTATGTTATAGTTAGTCCCACATGTCTGCCCTCTACTGAGAATTTTATGTGAAATACTTGTCATACGATTTGCTATTATTTTTGCAAAAATTTTATAATCAGTGTTGAGCAGGGTTATTGGTCTGAAGTGTTCCAATTTATTTGCATTGTTCGTTTTTTTGAGTAGTATGATGACTGCTTCTGAGAAGCCTTCCGGTGGTTCAATATTTTCTGTAAAAAATACATTAAACAGTCTCAACAAACTATCATGAATTTCATCAAAAAATATTTGGTAAAACTCATACGTGATTCCATCAATCCCAGGACTTTTTTTGTTTGAACATTCCTTTAGCGCTGTTATTAATTCTTCCAAATTGATTTCCTTTTGCAAATTGACTTTGTCCTCTGAGTTTAAATTGCTCGTCATCTGTGCTAAGAGACACCTCATATCGCTATTTTCAATCGAAACATCTTTGAATTTATTGGTGAAAGTCTTTTCTGCATGTTTGATCATGTCCTTTGTTGATGCTATCTTTTCATTAGTTTCGTTGTTTATCAGAATTTTTATGTTATTGTCATTGTGATATTTTTTTATTTTCAAAATATCGTACATCTTAAGTCTGTCAGTTTCTGCTGTTGATTTTTATTATTACACAATTCTTTCATTCTTTGTTCAGTCAGGTCAAAAATCCGGGATTTAGTTTCACGAAATTCTTTAATAACATTTTTACCTTGGTCTAATTGGTTTTTATACTCGAAAAGCAATTTATTGTGATATTCAAGTAGTAGTTTATGATCGGTTGCTTTTTCAATTTCTAGACATTTGAAGAATTTTTTTACCTTGGGCTTGAATATATTGAACCACCAACGAGTTATATCATTTATGTACCATTGATGTGATTTTATACTAATTAGCTCATTCCGGAACGAACATATTGCATCATCATCCTGTAAATTGGAGCTCTTCATTTTCCAATATCCCCAGCCATGTGAGACTACTGGTAATCTTTCAGCTTTACAGGTCCAGATTAGGGAGTTATGGTCTGAAAATGATACTGGACATGTTTTAATATTGACAATACGAGTATGTTCGCCTTGTGATATATATGCTCTGTCTATCCTGCTAGCAGAGTTGACTCTAATATATGTAAACTCAACTTTTCGTTCATGTATTACTTCCCAAATATCAATGAGTTTCATATTAGCTACGACGTTTTTTAAAGATTGACACAGAGGAGTATTATTCAAACTGTCTTTAGATTTAGTGATACAGTTGAAGTCACCAAGGAGAGTGATGGGAAAATTAGGAATAACATGTGCTGCTAATTCGTCCAGAAAAAGCCTGTCCCTCTGATTTTTTTTGTCAGTACCAGATGGAGCATATATATTTATAAAATGCATATTATCAATAGTTACTGATGAAATTCTTCCATTAGGGTTCATTAAAATGTTGTCAGCCCTCAAATTATTGCGGAATATAATAGCAGTACCTCGATCTTCGTACCCAACATTGAAAATATAGTCATACTGACTCAGCTTTTTAATACATTCTGAATTGACTTCTTGTAAACATATTATATCGATATCGTTTTGAATTATGAATTTATTCAGCAATTTTTGGGTGACAACATTTTTTATTCCATTGACATTAACCGACGCTATTGTTCGTACTGTGAATGTAAGTGAAAAAAAAAGGAACATATTCACTGCCTAATGTAGTTCACTATCACTAATGAAATCACTGCTATTACCACTCTCACTTTTTTCTTCCTCACTGATACCTTCTTGGAACATGTCGATCTGGCTAAGGTTTCCTGTTGCTATCTTCTTTTTCAAGGTTACCTTCAATTTTTTGGCTTTTCTTCGCTTGAGGTATTTTCCGGTCCTTGTTTGATTTTATTTCGCTTTCCCTTTTTCTTCCCATTCAACGCCGCTGCTTCAGTTTGCTTTTCTGTCATCTCAATACACCATTCCGTTTTCTTTGCTGCTTCGTTGGTATTTACCACTATTACCTCTGGATATATATTCCTAATTTCACTACTATTTTCTGCCTCTACTTTATCTGACTGGACAGGGGTTGCATTTAGATTTTCTACCATTATTTCTTCCGTTGGATGAGGGGCAGGGGGTCTTCTGATTGTGTCCATCCTTTTTTGTATAGAGTTAGGGCATTCCCTTCGTATATGTCCTGGCTCATCACATGCAAGTTCTTACTTGTCCTGCATATGTAACCAAGGATATGTCCGTTTTAACTCTTATATAAGATGGAACCGGTTTGATCATATTCATGATAACTATTCTCACGCCTGTCTCCACTGGATAATAATCTTCAAATTTCCAAACTTCATTCCTTATAGATTTTACTTCACCAAATTTATTCAACACTTCTTTGATATCCTCATTATTCATCTCTACTGGAAAGTCGAATATCCTCATATTTACCAAGGGTTCCTCTTCGTAGATATCGATGTTGTGCCTTATATTCTCTTCGTCCACATGAACCACGTTATTTTTGTGTCGCTCCACTGTTTGCATTACCAACTCCCTATTCACTAACTTCACATACACTTTAGCTTTTATGTGATCCACTTGGATACATTTCACATCACTTACTGGAAACTGAAACACTTCCTTAATTAACTTGTGAATACTAATATAACTTGGTCTTCTTTGAACACTTCTAAAGTCAAGTGTTAACGTATTCACTCGTTGAACACCCATTGTGCTGGTTACTCACAAATGAGTAACCACCGGTTATGTAAGTTTGTAAGCGCACTCTTATCTCTGCACGTCTGTATCAGCCCGTAGCATAGAGTAAACTGAGTGTGTTCGTGTATTAATAACAAGTATTACATAATCGTTGCATAATATACTATCACATGGACATTGGCTAACTGAATTATTTCTCCATAAAAATTGTGTTATGTATTTTATGTGTGTACTGTGGCAAACACTATATACAAATTGATTTATTGTGGATCTTGTTGCAGGACTTTTATGAAAACACATGTTGTAGGAACCATTATGGGAACATATTAATATAAAATTTTCAGTCATTTTTATTTGCTTTCCTATTATCTTATTTGCTTTCCTATTATTTTATTTGCTTGATGCTCAGTACCAATATATTACTCTAGGTCTCTTTTTCGGTGAATGCCTTCAGTGATCTGCTCAGTTACTTGTGCATGAAACTCAAGCCGAGATATATCATCAGTGGCCTCGAAGGTATATTTTATGAAAGACCACCTTTCCGATGTCCTAATTTGGGAGATCATGATGTTAGCATGGAAACTGTTTCCCGCTTCATAGCACTGGCAAGAGTATCCAATGTGCAGAAATATAAATGGATATATGCATTGAGTCTGACGCCTCTAGATAAGATGAAAGTGAGTGAGCTCTTTCAGAAGACAACAGATGAAACACCTTGCCCTTTCAATTTTCACGATTTAGAGACTAAAAGTGAGTTGATTTGCGATAATACATTTCAATTTTAGGTATTTTCATACAAAAAAAAAACTACAACTGTTTCTCTTTCATTTGCAGTTTTCAAAAGCAAAAGGAAATCATCAGGGCCCAGCCAATATTTCTATGACATGAATGTCCCAGAAGAAACACGTAAAAATAATAAGAAAAACAAAAAACCCAAAATGGAATTTGATCAAAGTAAATGCTGGTTCTGTCTTGCTAGCCCATCAGTGGAAAAACATCTCATTATTTCAGTTGGAAATACTGCTTATTTGGCGCTGGCAAAAGGTGAGAATTAACATCCTCATTAATTTTTGAAACGCCCTAAAATGTTCGAACATTGATCGCAGTGGCGCACCCAGTATCATTTTCTAGGGGACACACACACAAATGTTTTCAATGCGCCTTCATACAAACCATTTCAATTTTGAATTCCTTACGTTTTCACGAGAAAACCTAAAAGCTTTCAGATTACAGAAAGGAAACAATAATAAAAACTGAATAAATTTTGATTCTTATAATAATATCACAAAACTGTCACGCATACAAGAAAATGAGACAAAATAACTATTCATTTTTCAAAATACCGCTGTACGCCGAACGTTTCATCCCATACCTTTAACCATCACAATTCACCTATTCGATCTCCTTCAGCTGTGACATAAATTTCATACTCTTCTGTTTCTGACAAGCACATTCAAGGTACACTACCACGTGCTTCCATTTATTTAATTAACTTTTGTGATCAATTGTATTTCATTCCATCTGGTCCATCTTCCTTCCAATATAAATTGAAGGGTCGGCCCCTCTTTATAATCAATCGAGCATGATGTTTATGTTTCAGGAGGAGGGTTTAATGTATTTATTACCGTAACAGCCTGTGAATTTCCAATTGAATGAGATATAAAGGCAGCAATACTCGTATTTTAAATACATTTTCATTTGTTTGTTGACGTACTAAAACGTTTTATTGATCAAATGAATGGAGTATGTGATTTGATAATCATACAGCGGGTTGAATAATGAAATTGGAGATGAATGTGGTTGAATTGCAATAAATTGCTGAACGTAGATATATCGATTTTTTGTAACCATTTGAAGATTCTCAATCAATCTATTTGAACGTATTTGATTATTTAATTATTTTTTCAAATTTATTTTGAAAATCTCCATATATTCCAAAAATTCCATTTTTTTCTGTTGAAAAAATCAAAGCTTTCGAATGAATATTTCTCAGATATTGAATAACCTAAAAGCTATCACATTACAGAAAGGAAACAATAATAAAAAGTAAATAAATTTTGATTTTTATAATAATATCACCAAACTGTCACGCATACAAGAAAATGAGACAAAATAACTATTCATTTCAAATGGATATTATATAAATTATTACAAGATGTAAGATAAATCGGTAAATACGTTATTTTCGGTAGGAAGTAGGTGTGAAGAAAATGGAATAATATCGATTGCTCTGGGATGGGCACTAGCCTCTAGTGCCCCCCCCTCTTGGTTGTGCCACTGGATTGATGTATAAATTCAGATTCAACAAGCCAGTTGATTCCCGTTGCCACAAGCGTAAGAGATATAAAAATAAATAAATAATCATACTTTACAGGCCTATTCCGCGAAACGTCGTCATTGAACTATTTGTTAGATAACGACTGTCATCTGTAACGACTTTTTTATTTATGCAATACCGATTTGAGACGTTTACCGTTCACATAAATAAAAAATCGCTATTTCAAGGTCGATATCGATGACCTTCCATTTTTTTTCACGCCTACATAATGAATTAATAATATACTTACTGTTGCTGATTTGTTTTAGGTGCCCTAGTAGACGAACACTTCCTTATATGTCCAATAGAGCATTACCAGAGTAGTATAGGTCAACCTGCGGAAGTATTGGAAGAAGTTCAGCAGTTCAAAGAATCTCTTCGGAAATTTTACAGTCGCAATAGAAAACTGCCTGTATTTTTTGAAAGAAATTACAAAACTTCACACATGCAACTTCAAGCAGTTCCTATTCCAGAAAATGCAATGAAAGAGTTGAAAGATATATTTATGGTAAATGGAAATAATTTTTTAATGAATTTCGATTCCATAGCTTGGGTTTTCAGGATGAATCAGAAAGCCAAGGGTTCAAATTGGAAATTCTTGATCCCGACAATCGCTTAGATCAAGTTCTTCCTCCAAAAGTACCATATTTTACTGTGGAACTTCCAGATGGTACTCTGATGTACACAAAAATTCAAGGGTCTTCTAACTTTCCTCTGAATTTTGCTAGGGAAATTCTTGCATCTGGACCCATCCTTAACATGACAGATAGAGCGGATTGGAAAGAATGCGTGTTGCAGAAAGAAGAAGAAGAAACGTTGGTAAAACAACTGAGAACCGACTATGAACCTTTCGATTTCACTTTTTAATTTTTTTCGTATTATCAGCTATTTGTGTGAAGTCAGCATTCTAGTGAATATGGTCGAGTTTTCATGTATGTTAGATGGATTTTCCATTTGTACAAAGCACTTTTTGAATAGATACATGAATGAATACATCGGACTTTCATCAATGACTTTCTTTTCAAATATTCGTTTGTAACATATAATTATTTAGTATTGGCTCTGCTATATTGATTATGAAATTAATTTCATTTGAAAATGAACGTCAGAGTTGTATTCAAGTTGACAACCGAAACGATGGGGGCGCGCATTCGACGACCTAATCGCTTTCTTTTAAATGGCGAGATTGGAATGTTTTGAATACCCTGCCCGCTCGATTGGGCATCAGCATGAATACCGAGAAGAATATAAATTAAATATATGGGATTAGTTGAAAGCCAAAGATTTAGAGAGACTTGAGTGAAGCTGTAACTGAATGAAAATCTTTTCAATTGGATCATTCAGAGGAAAATTTCTAAAAATAAATTATAACAATAATATTAAATAAAAGAACTAACAGTCATCTATTCTGATAAAAGATTACTTTTTCATATAAATTGTTGTGTCCGGCTTTGCTTGATTGGTCGGTAGACGGGGTATTCATCCTTTGGTTAGAAAAAAAGTGGTCATTCTTCATTAGGAATAATTTTATGGAATTAGTGGGGGTTGGATTTTTCCAATTCCGAAAGTATAATTAAGTGTCGCATTGGGAAATGACTCAAAGTTTTTCGAGTCATGGTTTGAGTCAAATTCTGAACAGTACTAACAAATGGCAATATAGGTGATAGGCGTCCAAGATTTCAAAATGATTTTGGGCCATTTAAGTTTTGTTATAACAGAATGAGAATTGAATACTACTGGTCGGTTTTTGATGAAAATCCACATTGAAAATACTTTGTTTTACATTAAATATCTACGGTCAACTTCTTTAGATAAAATATACTGTTGATATATTTACTATCAATATCACTAATGTTTTCAGCTGTAGATACCTGCTCCTAATTTCAACATTTTTTCAAACCACTCTTCAAGTGTTTATGCGTTTGATTTCATATTTGTTTTTTGATAGGTTACAGAAAGTACCTTTTATCAACCACAATCGAAAAAAGTGTAATTACTAACTAAATATTTTCCTGAACAAATAATGTTAGAATTAGCTCAAAACCTGTTGAACCATAGAAAAAAGGTATTAAAATTAATTAAGAATAATCAAAACCGATCTTACCGATGATTATTGTTCGAAATATTTGATGTTCCACAAAGCTAACTGTGAAAACCCGATAAGTACCTCTATCTCCTTATTATTGCTGCATTATTTCAATTGTTTATTGAGTCGTGAATCAATGTTTACAACAATATGGAGGACAAAATAATTTTTTAAGACGTACTGACCGCGATTATTTTAACATACAGTGAGGTTCGAATGTCCTTATATATGCAATGATTTAATTGTCAACTTTTTTAATATTATATAACTTAATTGAATTTTTTGAGAATGACACATTTTCTGTACCCGCCTGACAATTCTCTTAAAATGTGTATTAATGTTGAACAAAGTGAATTTCAGTTTGATATGGAGAAATAAATAAATCGGATTATATTTCATCAATAAATAATCATTACACGAATTTGAAAAAAAAATAATTCAGATTAAACAAAAATCTGCTATATGAAGTATTGAATGTGGATGTTAGAACCTTGTGTGTACAAAATTCGCGGTGAGTTTGGAAAAATGTCTGCTCTCAGAATAGCTATAAACATTGATGTACATCTTAATAACAATTTCGATATCGGGTTTTCACCATTCGGTTCGTGAAATATCTTGTATTACTTTTAAAAACATACAGATGATTTTTACCTTCGATTTTCTCAAGTTCTGCAGTTGTACGGATATTTGTGGCAGGTTACATGTTCTACAGTTTTGTATTACTGATGCTTTTCGAGTAAAATAAAAGAAGAAGATTTTTTTTTTGCCTGAAACATATGGTTTTGCAATTAGAGGAAAAAACCTCACGATGTTGGTATAGTGCGCAGCATTCGCTATAATACTTTTGAGCGATATGTGTCAAAATAAAACTTCACTGGACTATAAATAACCTGAGAGTGTTTTCAATCATGTACAGTACAATAATGCGAATTTTTGTTGAAGCTGTCAAATAGAGATAATAGTAGAGCATTGCATCGGGTTATTTCTTTAATTAATCATATAGTACGTGTTTTAGGGTTTTATTCTGGTGAAGTACATTATTTCGGTAAATTGAGCACCCCAATTTCCATCATATCAATGAATAGCAACCCTTCAACAATTCAAAGAGCAGAGTTGTCTGAACTATTCAATTTATTTGAAATCCATTCAAATGTTTCAAAATTAAACGATAAGTTTTGAAAAACGGAATTGAAATTGTGAAAATGAAAAAAAAAATAACTTGGGAAATATTAAAAAAAGAAATCTTATAAGATTAAATCATTGATCGAAAAAGAAATAAATCAATAATTAAAACAAAAAAATTCTATTAAGTCGAAAAAAATACACAAAAATCTTGTGAAGCTGAGAAAATGCAAGAATGGAAAAAACACCTAATAAAAACGAAAATAAAATGGAAATAAGGATCATTTATTGAAAAAAAAAGAATAAGAATGTGGTACAAAAAAGGTACAAATTTTTGAATGACAGCTTGATGTAAACACGTTTCGATCGTTTGAATCCGCATTCACATTTGAGTGATTACAGTTATCCGGTGATTACAGTTTAGACAAGAGAAAGTATCCAGATTTGTGGTTCTTTGTAGCACGTCCGCCTATCTTTCACTAAGGTAGCCCAGAACAAATTTAGTGTTATTCCGCGGAAGCCAAAAATTTCAAATTTTTTCAAAAGAAACGTGACAGACTGTATCAAATGTCTTCGCTAAATCAAGAAAAATACAGAGTTGGTATTTTATTATCCATTGAATGATGAATATTGTTTGTCAATCCGAATCCGAACTGTTTAGGAGATAAAATATTTTGTGATATTAAATAGTCCTCTAGCCCTTCGCTAACGAAGGGGTAACTGGTCGAAAATGTTTAATATCACTTTTATAACCTTTATATATAGGTTTTATTATACTTGTCTAAATCACTTATGGCTATCAAAACTTCAGAAGTGATTAGAACCGGCTTTAATTTGTTTTTTCAATAAAGAAATATTTCAAATATGTTTTTGTTGATTTTTGACTTGATTTCCTATCTTTCACGATCGTATTGGCTAGATTATCTCCAACATTACATTACAATTGCTTTGTCGTGCTTTCGTTTCTGCCTTTTCGTTCTTTCATTTTTTTTCCCTTTTTTGAAAAGGTTTGGGCGGTTTTTGGGGGTTTGGGGGGGGGGGGTTGGGGTTTTGGAGGGGGGGGGGAGAGGAAAGAGAAGAGAAAGAAGAAGAAAAGTGAAGGAAGAGATGAATCCCCTGTCGAGACGCGAGAGCGGGAGGAGGAGGAGGGAACCAGATGGGAGGAGGAGGAATGAGAGTGGGAATGATACAGAGAGAGAAGATGTTCAGACAGCGGCAGGAGAAAGAGGGGGGGGAAGAGAAAAGAGGAAGAGGAAAAGACGTGTGTGGAGTGGTGAAACTGGAAGAAGGGAGAAGTGGGATGTGTTTAAGTGTCTTGAGGGGAAAAGGGGGAAAGGGAGAAAGAGGGAGAGGGAGAGGTTGGGCGAAAAGGAGGAGGAAAATTCCAAACGAAAACGCACAGTCACCCGTGCTCAAATGGATGCATGAGGGAAGAAGAAAAAGAGGGACCGGGTCGAGCAAGAAGAAGAAAACTGGAGGCAACGAGGAGAAAGAGGGAGGGAAAGAAGAAAGAGAGATGCTCGTTCGAACGAGAGGGAGACGGGAGGGGGAGAAAAGGGGAGGGAAAGGGGGAGTCGAGAAGAATGAAATTGGAGAATGATACCCAAGAAGAAGAAGATGGGAAATGGGGGGAAAAGTGAGATTGTTCCTGTTTTTGATCCCGAAAAGTGTGAGGGAAGGAGGGGGAGGGGGGGGGAGAAAAGTGAAGAGTTATCGCTGAGTGAGGGAGGGAAGGAGAGAAGAAAGTGAGACTGGATGGAAGGGAAAGGGAGGGGTGTGGGAAAGATGTGGGATAATTGTTTACGTGATTAGAAGAAAAACGGGGAAGAAGGGAAAAGAGGGGGGGGGGAGGGATTTCGTGTAGACGAGCATTTGATCGAAAACGGGAAAAAAAAGAGGAAGGGAAAGAAGAGGAAAGA